>JAUJPP010000003.1:50001345-50413094 GCA_030562195.1 Nipponacmea schrenckii | reverse complement strand
AAAAATTGATCACCTGAAGCCATAGTAAAAATTGTTACTTACCAACAGAAGTTTACTGAAGTTTCTTGAGTAATATCTTTGCCCGTACGAGATCCTGGTCACGGCACCAAAAGAAGTGTATAGATGTAGCACTTCTAGATGTTGAAAAGACTTCACGTTGTGTTTTAATATATTTATTAGGTATGGATCTTCTGAAAAGGTGGTGAGAGAGATATAGGAGATTGGTGGCGGCGAATCTTCCTCTGTTCTGGCTCCCGGTCCAGGCTTGACAGGCTCTCTTATACCACGACCTGGACCCTGGATGCCCAACATGCAGGCTATTGGCTGGCGTAGCTTTAATGCAAGCTGTCCACTTCAAACCTGCATGCCCAGTCAGCATTAATCTAGTTTAATAATCAAGGACACTCTCTCATCACCTTTACAGTGAAAACAATAATACAATATACCAAATAATTTCTAGCTAAATTAAAGGGACTACATCAGAACCTATAAAGTGTCACAAAATGTAATGTAATTTTATCTTTAAATGTAGCTCAAAACACATGTTCTCAAAATATGTTTGAATTATGGCACAGACGCCTCGGTCATTGCGGTGTAGACAGACTGAAGAAAACAATTCATGGGCAATTGGTAACTGGATTAGATAAGGCTAATGGGGAACTTAGTCAGTGTGAAGCATGTATCAAAGGTAAAGCATCCAGATTGCCATTTCCAGAGAAGGTAACAATTTCGTCAAAACAAGTGCTAGATTTGGTACACACTGATGTTTGTTTTCAACCAAATCTGCAGGAGGAGCCATGTACTTTGTCACATTTATTGATGATTATAGTCGAATGAGAGCAGTGTTTCCATTGAACAGTAAGAGAGAAGTGTTTGATGCACTCAGAGAGTTTGAAGCAATGGTCACCAATCAGACAGGTCACAAGATAAAGGCAATTCGCAGCGATGGTGGAGGAGAGTATATGGATCATCGAGTAGGCTAAAGAACTGGATGAAACAGAAGGGAATTCGTCATGAAAAATCTGTACCATATTCACCACAGCAAAATGGAGTTGCTGAAAGGACAAATCGGATTCTGTGTGAAACTGCTGTGGCAATGATGGAACAAGCGGGTGTGGATAGACGTTACTGGGCTGAGGCTGTTAGTACAGCTTGTTACATTACTAATAGACTTCCAACTAGAGTCACAGGAACTACTCCATATGAACGATGGTACAACGAGAAACCAGCTGTAAAACATCTACGTGTATGGGGATGTATAGGATATGCTCTGAAGACACCTGCAGACAAGAAGAAAATGACTTCGAAAGTACGTATTTTACGCTTTGTTGGATATGACGTGTACAACAAAGGTGCATATCGGATGTGGGATTTATGGAGAATCAATTTGATATTGAAGAAAATGAAGATTCATATGGAAAACATAGCAACGAAGTAGAATTACCTGAAGTCTCAAGTCAAGAAGAGAAAGAAGAGCCTTATAAAGATGAGGATGAGGAACTTCATCAGGAGCAGGAGCCTCTAAGACCACGGAGAACTTTACGAGCTCCTGATCATCATGGAGAGTGGGCTACTGAAGAAGAAATGGAAGACGTAGACTGGTTGAAGAACTCATCGTTACAAGTACTTTTCAGTGTAGTCACAGAACCTGAGCCAAAGACTATTGAAGAGGCTTTGTCAGGTCCCGAAGCAAAACGATGGGAGCAGGCAGTGAATGATGAACTGGATTCATTGGAACAGATGAATACTTGGACTTTGGTACCACAAAGTTCGGCAACACAAAAGATTGTGGACTGCAAATGGATTTTCAAGAGAAAATATGATGAAAACGGACAAATTGATCGCTACAAAGCAAGACTGGTGGCTCGTGGATTTTCACAAGAGTATGGAGTGAATTATCATGAAACGTTTGCCCCAGTAGTACGATTGAACACACTTCGAGCAATGATTGCTCTTGCAGTACACAAGAAGATGGAAATTCATCAAATGAATGTCAAGACAGCTTTCTTAAATGGTGAATTGGAAGAGACGGTTTATATGCAACAACCAACAGGACAAGAAGTTCCAGGTAAAGAAGATTGGGTATGCAGAATTGACCGGTCACTATATGGTCTGAAACCATCTCCACGTCAATGGAGTAGTAAGTTTGACCAGACTTTAAAAGAAATGGGTTTTACTCAAAGTGTAAAAGATCCATGCCTATACAGCAAGCAACAACCTCTTACATACATAACCATTTATGTTGATGATGTAGTGATTGCTGGAGAAAAAAAGGAAGTTGTTGAAGATGTGAAGGAACAACTGAAGAATAAATTTAAAATGAGCGATATGGGACGACTGCATCATGTGTTGGGAAAAAAGTCTCTCATGGACAAGATGGCGATATTAGTTTATCACAGGAAAGCTATATCAAGACACTTCTGAAGAAATTTAGACTGGACAACAACATATAGGCGGAGAAACAGCTACACTAGTAGACGCATATTTGTATAAATCAATGGTAGGAAGTCTGATGTTTTGTTCACTTGGATCACGACCCGATATACAGTATGCCGTGAGTTCAGCAGCCAGATATTGCTCGAAACCAAACCAGCATCATCTTACAGCAGTAAAACTGATATTTGGGCATTTGAAAGGAACTGTAGATGTCAGTCTTGTTTATCAACTTAATGAAAGTCCTCTACATGGATACAGTGATGCTGATTTTGCACGTGATAGAGATGACAGAAAATCTACATCGGGATACGTGTTCAAGTTGAGTGAGGCTGCAATCTCATGGTATTCTGGAAAACAAAAGTCAGTCAGTGTATCAACAGCAAATGCAGAATATATTGCACTTGGTGCAGCTACAAGAGAAGGACTATTTCTACAACAGCTTTACAAGGAAATGGGAATAAACTTTAAGCCTGTAGAGATATACGAGGACAATCAGTCAGCAATAGCAATTGCTCAAAACCCAGTATTTCACTCGAAGCAGAAACATATCGATGTTCAACACCATTTTATACGGAATGAGATCAAAAATGGACAAGTCACTTTAACATATTGTGCAACTAAGTATATGGTAGCCGTTGCCTCGTAATCAATTTGAGTATCTTAGAAAAGGTCTTGGACTACACCGCATGACTTAAGGAGGAGTGTTGTAAAAGACGCAAATCACGCGGTGTATTTTATATGTTTTTAATGTGCCTACAATGTGTCATTTCATAACTCGCACTGTGGTTTATATTGACGTAGTTTCGTACTTAAAGGGATAATAGGCGTTAGAATACACTCGTCCTACGGCTTATATTTGTGTTTCATATTGACTATTAGTTAAATAAGTATGCATCCACACTTTACCAAATTTTAAAAAGCCACAATAAAAATATATTCGGAATTTTAAAAAAAAGTGAGCCAGCGACGATTCCATTCAGTTTGAGAATAAAAGCGTCTGGTAAATCGACGCTAAAACATCATTGTGGAATTCAACAGTAGGGGTCAAGGACGCGTGAAAACTCACATATTAGAGTTACTTCCCTTTATATTTACACGATTTAAAACTCGCTTGATGGATGGCTCAAGCGTTTTATGATTAACTACTTTATTTTGGGGATTTATCGGATTTTAGAGGGATTTTGATGTATAGGTAAGTCCACTGATGGGTATATGCTGTTATTGTCCAAATTTGAGTGAACTTAAAATTTTATGTTCGTTCTAACGCCTATTATCCCTTTAAAGGGATAATAGGCGTTAGAATACACTCGTCCTACGGCTTATATTTGTGTTTCATATTGACTATTAGTTAAATAAGTATGCATCCCACACTTTACCAAATTTTAAAAAGCCACAATAAAAATATATTCGGAATTTTAAAAAAAAGTGAGCCAGCGACGATTCCATTCAGTTTGAGAATAAAAGCGTCTGGTAAATCAACGCTAAAACATCATTGTGGAATTCAACAGTAGGGGTCAAGGACGCGTGAAAACCCGCATGTAAGAGTTACTTCCCTTTATATTTACACGATTTGAAAATCGCTTGATGGATGGCTCAAGTGTTTTATGATTAACTACTTTATTTTGGGGATTTATCTGATTTATGAGGGATTTCGATGTACAGGTAAGTCCACTGATGGATATATACTGTTATTGTCCAAATTTGAGTGAACTTAATTTTTTATGTTCGTTCTAATGCCTATTATCCCTTTAAGTAAATGTCAAGGTCATTCTATTTTTTTAGTTAGTTATGTAGAGTTAGTTCAGCCATTAAACACGTTGTAATTTTGTTGTCGTTTCTTGCGCTTTGGAGACATATTCAACATTTAGCAGTCATATATGGACAAATCGTCCATCCCAAGAAGATAAATCGACCTGAGTGCAATGCATTGTGGTATACTATGATAGCTATAGGCTCTATACTTTTTTTTAACTTTGCTTTCTCTTTACTTTTGTTTTGATTTAATTTTTTTTTTCATTTCCATTTTTTTATGAATTCATTTTAATTGTATTTTTATTTTGATCTTAGTTTAGTTTTGTTTTTCATTTTGTTTTCGGGGGAAATTCGTTTAATTTATTTTTAAGTTACTTTCATTTTGATTCAGATTTATTTTTACTTTTATCTTTTTTTATGAATAAAATTTCATTTAGAATTACATTTAAATGTTTTTAACATACTTTTTTCGTAAACTTTTAAAGTATTACTTAATTCTTTGAATGATAGCGGTAGGCCACCATAGTGCATAGCTAACCCTGATTGGCTTTTATTAACCCTTTCGGAGCCACTAGCGAGAAATGAATGGATTTTTTTGGGCCATGGAAGCCCTCCAATTCAATGTTTTCTACACCAATTCTACACCTTCCTGAGCTAACACTGTTTGACTTAGACAAACCGTTTTCCGCCAGCTCGGTAAAAGACCTAGGGTTAGGCCTCCAACATAGCTAACCCTAAGACGTTTACACTATTTCTCGACACTTGATAAAGAATAATATTTCGAAAACACTTATATTTTCATCTTACTTTATTTCCAACACCCAATTCGTCTTCTTTTGCATACCTGGATCCCTACAGTTTACGCTAGCATATAAAATTTCACACGTTTTCGAATACAACTGAATATTCCCCGTCTAACCTAGACTTATTTTAATTATGCTTCGCAACTTCGACAACCACTGGCAAGAAGCCAGACATCGCAATTCTAATCGCCAACCAAACCAACATCACGTACCCTACAACGGTCCAATATTCCATAGACCTCTACCACCTACCAATCGCCGACCACCAACCAATCCAGCCATTTACATCCCACCCCACCACCGACCAACCTTCAACACTGCCTATCCATCCAGAGATAACCATCGACCTGCCCACAACACAGCCTACCCATCCAAAAATAACCACCGACCTCAACAACATCAGAAACGCACACCAACCCACAGACGCCAACCAGTTCCCACTCATAAGGAGAACCCTTTGTTAAGGTATTCTTCCAAGTTTTGCCGTGTCTCAATCATTTGGCAATCCTTACCATTCAGCAACAAGGTCAACCGGCCTTCACCTTCAAACGCAAAGTCTCTGAGTTGGATAGTTTTATCCGTCCAGCAATGAAAACATCAGCTGCCAACGCGAATATTTGATCCCTCAATCGGACATGGCTCTCAAAGGTAACACAGGCTCTGATCGATCATTATCAAAACACCCTTCAAGAAAAACTCAACTTCATCCGAACCAAGTCTTTATAACAAACAGCCATCGACTGCATTATTTCCCATGCCCTCTCGTGGGCCCGTCGCTCCTATGGGAAACGTCTTATTCAACCTTTGATTGCCAAATTCTACCAAACTATCAATGAAACCTAAGCCAGAGTAACCACATCCCTACCAACTGAAATGGAGATTGATCCACAAACACCTGCACCAACAAGAGTCACCACCATGTCGAACCAAAAACCTAAACGAGCCCGCAGTTCACCATCCCCTAGTCCAGCAGATGTTGGTTAACGGTCTCGTAGAGAGGGCACCCCCCTACTCTTTTCCTTTTCAGATTCCTCGCCTACACCATCTTCACCATGTGACCCAGATTCAGCCGACCTATCTGCCTTCTGTAAATTTTTGGATCAACAAACCACCCCAAAATCCCCAACCAAGTCAAGTCGTGTACCCAGACCTTCTCCACCTAGAACCAGATCTCAGTCCGTACCCAATTCTACATTCTTAACAACTACCAAACCAGTACCAATCACCCCATCAACAACTATTATATCCGCTACCAAACCCTTTTATCACCAAACCAAGGACAAATCATCATTGAATCTGCCTGCTCTCCAGAAATCTACCTTAATTATTGGGTCCTCAAACCTCAACCGAATTACCAAAACAGCTCCAGACACCGAAATACACTCATACCCTGGTGCCCAAATCCATCACATCCAGTCCATCCTTGAATCTTACGACCATGATCACAAACCAGATAAGTTCATTTTGCATGTAGGCCTTAACAATCGCGATAAGTTAGCCAAAACTACATTTAACCAAGCCCAGAAATTAATTGCCACAGCCAACCAAACCTTTCCTAGCTCAAAGATCATCTTCACATGTGTGCCTATCTCGAATAAAATTTCTAAGAAAGCCAAACAGAATCTCAAGACATTCAACGATATGATGATGAATTCCGACACTGAGAACGCAACAATCCTGTCACACTATGAAGAAGAATTCGAACCAGTTGATAATCTCCATTGGTCTCCTCTGGGCTTAAGGAGTGCCCCGTGTATGTCAACCAGATGCAAAACATGTCTTTTTATATCAGAAACTCATTATTTTCTAAGTAACTCTACGAATAAAAGATATCCGATCCAAGAGAACATAACATGTGAAAACTCGAATGTAATAGGCTATACTTAATTTCATGTAAAAAATGTCCTAAACAGTATATCGGGAAAAAAAGAACAAATTACGCACTCGTTTTAATGCTCACAGATCAGATATTAAATTAAAAAAAGACAAGCCTGTTTCTAATCATTTCAATCTTGATGACCATTCACTTGACGATCTCACCCTAACCCCAATTGAGCGCATAGAAATCGACTTGCCCGAAGATGAAACTACCAAATTCCGTCAATCGTGAGAAGCCCATTGGATTGAGACATTAAATACAGCAAGACCCATAGGACTTAATGTTCACCACAGTGTAGGCACAGCACCCTTTGTAGTTCCCTTCAATACAACCAGTAATAAAGCAAGCAAGAAATTTCCTCACGCTATGAATAGAAAATGATAGTGGCATATTCAAAATATCAAACTTAAATGACAACCTTGTTCATAGCAAACTAAAAACAATCTGTACTTAACAGGTACTATACTTCCCGCCCATTGGGCGAGTTATTTTTTCTAATTTCAGATAAGAAGAGAAGAAAATCATCCAACAGACCCAGATCCCCATTTCTCAATAAAATATTTGCTCCACCCTAGGCCTGTACATCTGGGAGATTCAATCCCTCCCTTCCCCGAAACCTAATTGGCTTTTATTAACCCTTTCGGAGCCACTAGCGAGAAATGAATGGATTTTTTTGGACCATGGAAGCCCTCCAATTCAATGTTTTCTACACCAATTCGCAGAAGATGCGCAACGATGAACTCTTTCGTTTGATATGCGGAAATCATATCTTTAAACCGGCCATAACCCTTCCTGAGCTAATACTGTTGACAGCCCGTTAAAAGACTTAGGGTTAGGCCTACAACTAGCTAACCCTAAGTAAGACGTTTACGGAGGTCTAAGTGGCCTGGTGGGTTTTGGCGATGGCACGGCAACCTTTTGCTCGGCAACTTGAGGTCGAGTGTTCGATTCCCCGTTCAAGCTTTTTGCATTTTTATTTTTTATTTTTTTATTAAGTCGAACACTATCTTTTCTCACATTTTTATCATAGAGAAAAGAGTTTTCGACACTGGATTAGGCTGTGCATAGCTAACCCTTGTTGGCTTTGGCTGCTAATTAACCCTTTTGGAGCCACTAGCGAGTAGTGTATGGATTGTTTTTGGACCATGGAAGCTCTCCAAGTGAATGTTTTCTACACCAATTCTACACCTTCCTGAGTTAACACTGTTTGACTTAGACAAACCGTTTTCCGCCAGCTCGGTAAAAGCCTAGGGTTAGGCCTCCAACTAACTAACCCTAAGACGTTTACGGAGGTCTCGGTGTCCTGGCGTGTTTGGCGATAGTTCGGCAACTTTTTGCTCGCCAACTTTTTGCTCGGCAACTTTGAGGTCGTGTGTTCGATTCCCCGTTCAAGCTTTTTGCATTTTTTTTTCTTATTAAGTCGAACACTGTTTTTATCATAGAGAAAGGAGTTATCGACACTGGATAAGGCTGTGCATAGCTAACCCTTTGACTACTCATAAATTTCAGAAAATAAAATAATTTTCCAATGGCAAAGTGGAAGAACTGTCTTGAAACAATTTACAAAGTACAAAACAGACAGTCTCAGATTAATAACTATTATTTACATGTCATAGTGAATCAATTAATTCTGGTGAATAAAGATGCCTGAAGCTGAAAAAATCCCATTATCTACATTTGCTGATCTTTCAATAAGTCTTTTAATCTTGAAATATTGACATCTCTGAAAAAATAATCAATTATATTAATAACAAAGCATGCAAATATAATTTCATTCAAAATGAACTTGTGGATATCCAAAAAAACACAAAATTAGGTAACAAAATAAATGGCACTATGTTTCACGCCACCTTTTTTGTAATTCTGTGGCTCTCGCTTAGCCCCTTCTACCAATAACATTTATAGAAACGCAACCGTGGAAAACATTCCAACGAACTGCTCACTTCGAATTCGATTGGAATAAATTGGCAATTATATGATTTTATATAGAAAGTGGTATGGATTTCTTTCAGTATATAGATACTGTATAAGATATATAACATATACCGTATATAATATATACTAATAAGATATATAATAGATACTGTAAAAAATAATTATGTAATATATAAATATTCAAAACTTACATTTGGACATTCATTATATGGAGAATCTTGGAAACAAAATTGAAATTGACACTGGAATATTATATCAGATCTTCCTTCTATTGTAAAAGCATCAAAAGGGTTTGAAAGGACGTGAGACGGTGAACTTTCATTTTTTATCAAATATATGGGCGAATTTTCCAAGGGACATCTGTAATTATGGAAACATGAAATATAGTTTGGTCTAGTATTTCTTAACACAAGTTTGAAACATTTTGGTTGATTTATTTATACCCTGCATTCAGAAATTTAGTAACTGACATCTTCGTGTTCTAAGACAAGTAACCTACGCTTACACATCTGTATTGTTATATCATTTTTTCTTTGATTTAGAGCATCTATATATACAAAAAAACCTAAATCGTCAAATTCGAACTTGATCATCGTCTTTTCAATTCCAATAATCACAATAAGTCTAATCAAATCCATTGAAAATTGCAGTCTATTGCACCCACAGTACAATTTTGACGCAATTATACCATTGAAAAATGTTGGCGGACGGACCGACGGACAGAGTGACGACAATATACGTACACATATTAATCTTGTCAGATGTGACTAGAGTGGCAAGTCAATGAAACTAAAATAATAAATTTAACTTACCCATTAGAATCAGTTAAAGCTTGTGATATGTTACCATCGGATGTAGAACATTTACAGTTGTAAGGAGAAATACCTAAATAAATACAATTAGGACAATCAACATTGTTAAGTAATGGATAATATTAAGTAACTAAACACAATCTATATTTCTGGTCTTTAAAAACGGTCTCAAATTTTTAACTTCCCGAAACCAACAAATTTTACAGAGAAAAATTACAATTATGTTAATGTTAAAAAAGTTACGAAATTTATAGAATAACAGACATCTGCTGGCTGAAAGTGTTAATACTGAACCATACTTACCTTTGGCAGACATGGAGGTATTTCGAAGGTTCAGTATCATAGCTAGTTGGATCTTGGCACCCATTTTAATTTGAGATACGGCGGTTTTTGTCGATGGATCTTGTATTATCAGTTGTACAGATTCCGTTGTTTGTTCAATTTCAGTATGGGTCAGTTGGACCATTGAATCTCTTTAGGACAAAAATTGATAATTCATTAAAAAAATATCCCGATATGTCCTTTAAATTAAAACTAATTTTGCTCAAATAAGACTACCTGTTGAAACTTAAACTTGTTCAATATGTGAGAAGTGAACCACTCTAGACACAAACAGCCATCACCATCAGTGTACAAATAAATAGTTGTTATACGTACTCTGATAACGATTGTTGTTTTGTACGAGACATTTTCTCAGCACCTTGGAAATTACAATTTACGTGAAACTTTCTATCATATTCACTTAGAAACCCTTCAATTTCTTCTGTTCGAAGTGTCCATTGATATTTCCCTGTTGAAATCTGAAATGACACAATTTAGGTCCAATATAAATATACATAATACTATGAATTGTTGAACCGTTCCATTTGACTGTGACCCGTTCACCTTGTGGCCAATTACTTCTAACCATGTGACCAGTTTACCTTGATAGTTTAATGTGTACAAATACTGTCTTCTGTCTCGCCGCATTCAAATGACACTCGATCCGTTAGACTTAAGGATGTAATGCTGCAGTGAATTGAATTAAAATGTATGCAGTCTTCTCTAGTTCACGTAAATCGTTTGTGAGAAATAATGACCGGAAAGAGTAAGTACTTGTACCCACCTGTTTAGGAGAACATTGTTGAGAATCGGCGAGCATATCTATTTGAAGAGTGTAGATACCATCTGAATCTTGAGTAAAAATTGATTTATTACACACGACGGTGTCATTCTCATCTAATATGTAGATTTCATCATAGTCAACACTCTTTAAATCCATTTTGATTAGAGCATATTTTTCCGTTTCCGATTTTTCAATACAATATACTGCCACTGAAATCATTAACAATCATATAATTTATCAATAACAAGCCAGCCAAATGATTTGAATTCTCATTATATACTAATCCGTATTAAAGAATATTATTTGAAAAGTTCAGGCTGAAAATACGTAAAGGAATTGAGTTTAGATTCAAGTTAATTGTGACCATAAATTCAAAGGTATAATATGTAAATATAATGCACTCGCCATATGGCTAATCTTGACTTTTGGTTAAATAACAATGCATCCCACACTTTATCAACTTTTAAAAAGCGACAATAAAAATATATTCGGAATAATTTTTTTTTTAAAGAGCAAGGGATAAATCAGTGTTGTTTGAGAAAGGCGCGTCTGGGTAATCAACGCTACATCAGTAATTCCCCCCATTATTTCATACTTTTTTTTTTACCGCGAAAGTCAGTTAAACGGTATTCAACCAGCAAACTTTGAAGCAAATCCCTATTTACTCCTAAGTCCGATGCTAACTGGAGTTACTGAAATTTAAGGACGTAGCCAAACAGTAACCGAATGGATCATGCCAAGAGGTACGGCCAACTTGCCTGTTTCTTTTGTTCTCTTTCATTCAAAAAATAGAATATCAAACGTTAAACAAAATGTTATTATTAGGAAAACAAAATATATCCTTTATTAGCACATTATTAATATGCAAATAAGGGAAATAACTGTATACAAAATAACAATAATCTTATCTCAGTTCTGAACATCAATAGCGTTGAAAGATGTATTTAGATCGGAATGAGGGCATAAAGATAATATTCACCTCATAGTAACCAGGTACATATATACAAAAAATAAATAGTTTTGATTTACCTTGAGCTGATTGTTTTTCTGAAAAATAAACGACATTAAAATTTCAACCGAACTCGAGACATGCTATGCAGGATATAAAAAGGGACCCTTTGTGTACAGGGTAGTAAAAAAAAGATATTGAAAAAATCTTCCACATTGCTATTCAATACTGTTATCTTAATGTTTTGACACTATAATGGTAAGTATTAGCATTCAGTTCTGTTAAAGGTTGTGGACCAAAGAACATGATATAATTTCAGTACGGAATTATACAATACCTATGTTGCATTGATTGCCGATCCAACCGTGGGAACAACCATGTGGACAAACTCCTGTAGTTCTGTTACAGTCTGCTTTGTAACAGTTACATTTCTGATTACATGACTCGCCATAATATCCCAGTAGGCAATCTATAAAACAATAGAAATAACCATTCCGAATCTTACTGACTATATTCCCAGCCTCTGATAGCTACTTGGACAGATATGGCTGGTGTATTGTCAGAAAAATAAGCCACAAAAATTTCTCCATTTTCCCCACCTTCGCGGGTGCGGGGGTTTCCAAACGTATTTTCACACCTCAAATCTACCAAACCTCGATATATTTGGAAATATACCGTCATTATCCCCCTACGCCATTCATGTCACGACTGTGATTACATCAAAGTTTTTTCAAGAATTTCAATCGCTCAGTCGCCATCTCAAATTGCGAGCGCATCCAAAATTCCGACGTTACTGGGTCATGAAGCGAAAGAACAAAATAATGGTTTGGTCGTTTCCATTTAATTCTCATTTATTTTTAGACGAATTATATATTGAAATATTGCGTATTTTTTTTTTTTTTTTTTTCAGGATAGGCCCTACAAGAAAACTTTTCTAAAAAAATAATAATAAAGTTTCTGGAGGTCAAAATTCTAAACTTTGGTTTAACAACTTGAGAAAAGCAGCGACAATATATTGGCTTCATCTCTCTCTTTTATTCATCAGATTTTATTTCTACCAAAATAAATGAACAACCGAGCAATGTTTCGGTTTATGAAAGAATGAAAGTTTCTATTTACCTGTTTGTTTCTGACATATAAATTGTTTCCGTAAATTACAACTCTTGGTTAGATACCAAGAACCTTTATCATCAACATAACCACATTGTTTTGATCCAGATCTATACGATCCTAGTTTTTCCCGCTCATATTCCTCCAAAAGAAGATGAAATGCAAAACAGAGTTCAACGGTTTGCTGTCATGTCATTGTTTTTCATTTGACTTTATTTGTTACTGCCTTTAAATATTGGCTAATTGGGTACAATTAAATCAAAATTAAGATGCGGGGAATGTGGAAGAAAAACAATTTAGTTAACACCTGTTTATGAGCAGAAGATAATAGGTTTTATAAGACTACAAATATTTAAAAAGTTAACCTGAACGGTTTCTCCTGTAGTATTCCATCTGAGATACAGAGCATACATAGGACTATACATGGTCTGTACAGGGTCATTGCCTATTTCTAATCCAAACCAATACTCAAAATTACTTCCCTTTAACATATCTGTAATACGAAGAATGGGCAAAATTCAGATTTGGAATAAGAATATTTTAGTCTAACAATAATTTGTTGCAGACAGCAGACGAGTCTCAAATAGACATTTTTGAAGCATATGTATTTAAACTTTCTTAATGATTGTAGATTTTCTTATAAATCATTTTACGTATTTGGAAAGCTTAAAAGGATACTACCTGTCACCGCATCGTTTTCCTCGCTGTCCTTTATATCAATAAAAGCTCCATCGGGTTTTTGAGCTGTACAAAATTCGTAAGCCTTTTCCCATGATTTCTGTTGTGTCGATGCCAGCCAGCACTCTTTATCATAGAGCTTCCACCCAGATGGACAACCAAAGTATGAAGCACCTATCGAAAAGACAAAATATTCTTGCTTGAATTGATCATAAACAAAACATATACAAGGCGTTTCTCGAAAAATAAGGTCAGTTTAGTCTGATGTCATACTACCACAGTGTACATCAAACCAAAATTTCCTTCTCGAAATACACATCGTACATGTATAATAGCGTTAAATGGGTAAAAATATTTATATAATGATAAATATTTTACCTACCATATAAAGAGTGGATCAATCCTAAAATTAATATTTTGAACAACATCTTGCTGATAGTCAGTTTCTGGTAAAGCTGATAATGTCTAATTCAGATATTACAAAATACTGCAGGTACCTGGTTTGTTTCGAAGAAAATAGACAATATTCAGTATAAATGATGCGTTTTTCAATAGAAATGACACATAATGTTTTCCTCGAATCACTGACAAGTTTAAATGTATAATAAGTTAATGTATTAAAGGTAACTACCTCTTAGCTTATATCATGATTTTAAAATTAAGATGTCACAATGGTTTAAGTTTGAGACTTCAAATTTTATGTCCATCTTTAGAGGTAGTATTTCTATTGGTATAAGTGATGACCTAGTATCTTGGAGCATCTAAGAGGGATTTCCCCTTAAGAAATTTGAAAAAAAAAAACTAATTTGAATTGACGCGTAAAAAATTATAAAATTCATATTCTTAATTTTTCGGATATGAATCGGAGGTGCATTTGATGGTTCAAAAAATTTGACTATGGGAGGGGTAGTTATCCCCGTTGATAATACCCAGTGTCTAGAATCATTAACGAACTACGTCTTTCTTATAAAGTTATGTGTCTCTATAAATTCTAAGAAATGGTTTTCTTTATTTCAATATAAATGTCAATGTCATAACAAGTATATCTTCCGCTTGAATTGACATTTGTCATTAAGTCACGACTCAGTTTTATAGCTAACTTTTTGAACATTGAAATAATTTTGGCAATTATTGTTAAACTGGTTATAAAAAAACAATTTAGTTTTAATCAAAAAATAAACATAGTCAAAATACATTTGACAATTGATATTGTGATAAGTCGTGATAAAAAATGGCAATCTAAGAACTAAGATAACGGTCGTTAACATTTAAGGACTATAATAACAGATGCTAATCTAAGAGCATCATTCTGAGGGCATGGATAAAATTTGTTTTTCGGGGGAATTGTAAGATTATTCTTTGCAGGAGATGAGAAAAATGGCCCGAGTCATAAGTCAAGAAATATAATATTATATACTCCACAAACAACATGTGCTATGTAAACTGTAAGAGGAATGACAATGGCAGTAGCAGCAGTATCAGATGTTACACAAAGATTCACTTCAAGTAATTGTTTAAATTCAATCAAATCTTCGGACTCGGGCCCGATAGCTTAAAGTTAATAGATTGAAAAATGACCATATTCGTCATCAGCCTATAGGGTTAAATAAATAAATATACCAAATAAACAATATTAGCTTTGTGAACACTCCAAAGTATATGCAAAGTTGAAATTAAATGACAGAAAGGAATCTGGAAGGAAGAACTGCCTTGACGAAAAATTTCGTTAATGTTAACTACATTTATACTTATAAAAGGTTTATTAAAATAGCAAAAGTACAAAAAAGCCCAAATTCAGATCCTATTTACATGAACATGTTAGTGAATCAATTAATTCTGGTGAACAAATATGTTTGAAGCTGAAAAAATTCCATTATCTACATTTGCTGATCTTTTAATAAGTCTTTTAATCTTACGATATCGACACCTCTGAAAAAAAATTAAAAAGTGATGAGTTTTGCTAAGTCAGGGGCAATTACTCATTACAATGCATTCAAATATGATCCGAATAAAATCTGGATTGGCTTGGTCCAACAAAAAAGCGCCACCGTGGAACTGATACCAGCAAACGTATCAAATTGGATACTGTACAAGATAAACGAATATCATAAATAATATACTGTTTATTAAGATATAATATAATATATACTGTATAAGATATAATATAACATATACTGTATATAATAGACACTGTATAAGATATATAATAGATACTGTAAAAAATAATTATGTAATATTTAAATATTGAAAACTTACATTTGGACATTCATTATATGGAGAATCTTGGAAACAAAATTGAAATTGACACTGGAATATAATATCAGATCTTCCTTCTATTGTAAAAGCATCAAAGGAGTTTGAAAGGACGTGAGACGGTGAGCTTTCACTTTCTATCAAATATATGGGCGAAGTCTCCAAGGGACATCTGTAATATGGAAAAATAAAATAAAGTTTGTTTTTGTAGTTACTTACAAGTTGTCGAGGTGGATTAATAGCTTTATATTGGATAGGAGTCGATTTTATTTTGCAATCAATTTTAGTGAATGAAACCTCTGCTGGACGTCATAAGCATCAATCATAGGTCTATTCCAGAAACATAAATGGGAATATATGCATCAATCATAGGTCTTTTCCAGAAACATAAATGGGAATATATGCATCAATCATAGGTCTTTTCCAGAAACATAAATGGGAATATATGCATCAATCATAGGTCTTTTCCAGAAACATAAATGGGAATATATGCATCAATCATAGGTCTTTTCCAGAAACATAAATGGGAATATATGCATCAATCATAGGTCTTTTCCAGAAACGTAAATGTGAATATATTTAATGATTGAAACCAAACAGATAAATTTAACTTACCCATTAGAATCAGTTAAAGCTTGTGATATGTTACCATCGGATGTAGAACATTTACAGTTGTAAGGAGAAATACCTAAATAAATACAATGAGGACAATCAACACTGTAAAGTAATGGAGACTACATGTATTAATTAACTAGAAATAATCTAGTATATTTCTGGACTTCGTAAAAGTCTAGTTATCTATTGTATGAATCCGTCCTTAAATTTCCTGAAACCAAAAAACTGTTATTAAAACTGAAATTATAATTTTGGTTATTTCAAATAAATCAACGAATTTAAATTTATAGAATAACAGACATTTGCTGGGGGAAAAGATTTATACTGAACTTACCTTTAGCAGACATGGAGGTATTTCGAAGGTTCAGTATCATAGCTAGTTGGATCTTGGCACCCATTTTAATTTGAGATACGGCGGTCTTTGTCGATGGATCTTGTATTATCAGTTGTACAGATTCCGTTGTTTGTTCAATTTCAGTATTGGTCAGTTGGACCATTGAATCTCTTTAGGACAAAAATTGATAATTCATTAAAAAAATATCCCGATATGTCCTTTAAATTAAAACTAATTTTGCTCAAATAAGACTACCTGTTGAAACTTAAACTTGTTCAATATGTGAGAAGTGAACCACTCTAGACACAAACAGCCATCACCATCAGTGTACAAATAAATAGTTGTAATACGTACTCTGATAACGATTGTTGTTTTGTACGAGACATTTTCTCAGCACCTTGGAAATTACAATTTACGTGAAACTTTCTATCATATGCACTTAGAAACCCTTCAATTTCTTCTGTTCGAAGTGTCCATTGATATTTCCCTGTTGAAATCTGAAATGACACAATATAGGTCCAGCACTTAAAACTATGAATTGTTGAACCGTTCCATGTGACTGTGACCCGCCAATTACTTCTATGTGACTAGTTTACCTTGATAGTTAAATGTGAACAAATACTGTCTTCTGTCACGCCGCTTCCAAATGACACTCGATCCGTTAGACTTAAGGATGTAATGTTGCAGTGAATGGAATTAAAATGTCTGCAGTCTACTCTAGTTCACGCAAATCTCACCTGTTTAGGAGAACATTGTAGAGAATCGGCGAGCATATCTATTTGAAGAGTGTAGATACCATCTGAATCTTGAGTAAAAACTGATTTATTACACACGACGGTGTCATTCTCATCTAATATTTCGATTTCATCATAGTCAACACTCTTTAAATCCATTTTGATTAGAGCATATTTTTCCGTTTCCGATTTTTCAATACAATATACTGCCACTAAAATCATTAACAATAATAATGTATCAATAACAAGCCAGCCAAATGATTTGAATGCTCATTATAATACTTATCTGTGTTATAGAAAATTATTTGCAGGCTGAAAATACGTAAAAAAACAAAATTCAGAATAGTTTCAATTAGAAGATTGTTATCTTCAATAAGTCATATTTTCAAATATGGCCAAGGACCAACTGATGGAGTGTTTCCGTCCATCTTTTTAACGCCAAAAGAACTAAATAAAAATATTCATATGTGAATAAGGAAAATAACTTTATGCAAGGTCTGAACATTAATAGCATAGAAATGAATTGAGTTTTAAGTCCTACTCTTTTGCACCTAATGGGCTAATGAAGGCAACGTCACGCAGGTTGTAATGGGGAAAATTCAGTCAGGGCAGCCGCATAAGCTTTTTGCAATTGTCGAGGGATCTTAAATTTGCACAGCCTGTAGCATACGGGACTTCGGTGTAGTGTACTATCCAAACGACATGCTTCACGAGCTAGGAGAAACCGAGTTGAAAACCTCGAATTTTCTTCTTGACCTTTGAACCCTAGACCCTCTTGTTAGCGAGCAAACTCACTGAGCCACC
Organism: Nipponacmea schrenckii; assembly: GCA_030562195.1. Lineage (NCBI taxonomy): Eukaryota > Metazoa > Mollusca > Gastropoda > Lottiidae > Nipponacmea > Nipponacmea schrenckii. Next base: position 50,394,895 of record JAUJPP010000003.1, on the reverse strand, counting down.
GCGACTCCATCAATAGCGTAGAAAGATATTTAGATTTTATATTTTATATAGTGACACTATTCACCCATATTAATTTGGTATAGAATAAACAGTATTGATTTACCTTGAGCTGGCTGTTTTTCTGGAAAAAAAACCCATTAATTTTAATGTTAATGTTTCAATGCAATTATTTCACAGTAGACTACAAATTTCTGTAGATCTGTACATTGCTAGAAGTAATGTTATCTCTAAGCGTGACTGTATTGACCGGAGCAAGCCTGCATACCTAGGGGGCGTCGATGAACGGAAGGCGGAGCATTGACTCCTGGCATCCCCCCCTGATCCTGATTCCCGGCTACGGGCCTTTTCCATATGATGGGCGAACATGCTATTATTATACCATACCTATGTTGCATTGATTGCCGATCCAACCATGGGAACAACCATGTGGACAAACTCCTGTAGTTCTGTTACAGTCTGCTTTGTAACAGTTACATTTCTGATTACACGACTCGCCATAGTATCCCCGTAGACAATCTATATAAAAAAATTTGAATCATTGAAATGTTTATCTCCTATCGTGATGTGGAGGTGAACAATAAAACACGAGAAAGAACGTGGTATTTCTAGGATATTTAACAAAATTCAAAATCAATTTTTTTTTTCATGGAAGTAGACCACTATGCTATTAACAATTGAGCATTGAAAAAAGTTTGGTTTTCTCTAAATCGAACTGGTAAATATCAACCCAGGATTTCTAAAAGTAAGACTGGAAGTTTCTCTTTACCTGTTTGTTTCTGACATAAAAATTGTTTCCGTAAATTACAACTACTGGTTAGATACCAAGAACCTTTATCATCAACATAACCACATTGCAGTGAATAATAACTGGTCGTTCCTATTTTGTTCGTCGCATATGACTGCAAAAGATATATTAAATAGGATAATGAGTTCAAATCCCCGCTGTTCCATCATTTCCATTTTCATAACTTCATTGAATTAAAGCTGATGTAGTAGTCTGTACTACTATGTATGTCGTTACTGTAGATTAGATTTTAGCAACCTGAATTGCTTTACAGAATAATTTGGGACAAAACAATTGTCTAGAATTAAATCAAAGATGTTCGAATGTGGTCGTTTTCCAAATGAAGCCAAAGCACACCTTATATTGTAACATTAAATAACGTGAAATTCAAATTTTTAAAAAGTTAACCTCAGCGGCTTCTCCTGTAGTATTCCATCTGAGATACGAATCATACATATAATTATTTCTTTTTACAACTTCCAATCCAAACCAATACTCAAAATTACTCCCCTTTATCATACCTTAAAGAATAATGGGGAAGTTCAGATTTGGCATAAATGAATTTGCATAAAACATTGGGTTCATAGGTTACAGAGTGCTATCGGTAGTTAGTTGAGTTAAAAACCAACCGAATTTCATACGATAATATAAAAATGAATTGATAGCACTATCTAATGCAGGCTTTTTAACTATCTTAATGATCGGGGATTTTATGACTGGTTCGTTAGTTTAAAGCATTTTACATATTCAGCAAAAAGCTGAAACAAAGAGATTCTACCTATTACTGCATCATTTTCTTGACTGTTTCTTATATCAATAAAAGCCCCATTCTGTTCTTGGGCTGTACAAAATTCATAAGCCTGTTTCCATGATTTCTGTTGTGTCGATGCCAGCCAGCATTCTTTACCATAGAGCTTCCATCCTGGTGGACAACCAAAGTTTGAAGCACCTACTAAACAAACACAGTAATTCTTAAATGAAATACAATATAATATATACTAGTTAAAAGAAGTTTCTAGTATACAGGGGCGTAGCTACCGGGGGGGGTGTGGGGGGTGTCACACCCCCCCAGTTTTACTGAACTCGTCGGTAAAACGCGGAATCGGTCGGTAAAAAGGGGGGTCATGGATGGAACCGTCGGTAAAACGCGGAATCGATCGATTAAACCGATTAATTAACCTAAAAAGTCAAAACATTGTGTTGGTTATGATCGGTCGATAAAAGACGGCAAGGTGGGACCGTCGGTAAAACCAATTAACCTAAAAAGTAAAAACCTTGTGTTGGTTATGATTTTATAAGTAAACTGTCAACATTAAAAGTATTTTTTTTTACTGAAACTACCGGAATCGGTCGGTATAAGTTGGTTATGACTGGAGTCTTCGGTAAAACCGATTGGTTAACCGATACCCTTTTTATTGGTAAGCTGTTCGTTATTTGAATTTGTCGGTAAAACGCGGAATTGGCCGATAGAAGAAGGTCATAGATGGAGCCGTCGGTAAAACCGATTTGTTAACCGAAAGAGTGAAAACCTTGTGTCTCTTAAGATGTTATCGGTAAACCGTTTGTCTACATTAAAGTGATTTTTACTAAACTTGTCGATAAAACGCGGAATCGGTCGATAATAGACGGTCATGGATGGGAAATAGAGCCTTCAGTAAAACCGATTGGCTGACCGAAAGTGTGGAAACCTTGTGTCAGTTATGATGTTATCGGAAAACTGTTCGTCTACATAAAAAGTGATTTTTACTGAACTTGTCGGTAAACCGCAAAATAGGTCGAAAAAGGCTATATAAAACATATGGTTGTCCGACGAAAATTGATAATTTTGACCGGTGGAAACGACTTCCAAAATCGCGTCAGATGTATTTTCCGGGTTTCCTAGTTTGTAAAATTTTCAGGGGGAGAACAGCCGAACCCCCCCCCCCCCCATGTCGGTAAAACGCAGAATAGGTCGAAAAAGGACATAGAAAACATATGGTTTTCTGATGAAAATTGATAATTTGGACCAGTGGAAAAGACTTCCAAAATCGCGTCAGATGTATTCTCCGGGTTTCCAAGTATGTAAAATTTTCCGGGGAAGGACCCCCGAACCCCCCTGCAGGGCTTGCCTTGGAAAAATCACCTTTCAGTCCCCCCTCTCAGGCATATTCTAGATACACCCCTGATTGATATGGTTTTCTAAGGTTTAGGATTTGCTTTAACGATGGATTTCGTTCGTGTATAATGTATATACTTAAAAGTGCGAGTAAGTTATTTTTGCCCCGGGAAGAACACGTGTTCGTCGGTAAAACTTTGACGTTACACGTGTTCGTCGGTAAAACTTAGACGTTACACCCCCCCAGTCAAAATGGTCACGCTACGCTCCTGCTAGTATAGTATTGTAGGATAGGCAGTCGAATAGCTTGTTTTTCGTTAATAAATACAATGAAATATCTAGTCTTAAAATTCTAAAATATATATTGTAAATATTATTATTGGGTGGCAGTGTGGAGGCACAGAGGTGCGGATATAAATAGGAAGAATACTGGCTTTATAGGGGACAACTGCCAAAGGTGAGATTCAATGCGCAGCAGCTTAGTGGAGGTGTCATAGGCCCTATTTTACACAAGGTCACATCAACATACACATTTTGTTTCAAATTTCATAAAAATTAAGTAAATACCATAGTGTCTATAATATTTATCTTTCATCCAATTATAACCACGTTTTTATAGATCTTATCAATATGCAAATGAATGCATATCAAATTCAAGATCGAATTCTACAAGTGTCTACAAGCTAAATTTGAGAAGTTTTTACTTAAGACTATTAAATTCAAAACTTGACTGAACTCTCATAAATAATAATAATAATGTTGAAATTTATCCGCGCACAAACACAATAATAATAAAGTTCCTAGTGCGCTTGCAAAGTTTAAGACTGGTCTTCAGTTCCAAAGTATAGCTTGAATAAATATCTTTTGAGTCGAAGTTTGAAAATATCAACTGATTTGGAATGTTTGAGATTGTTGTTATCAGAAATCGAGTTCCATAATGTAGAGGAAGCATATGGAAAGGAACGTTTACATATTTGGAGATTAACTTTCGGAACTAATATACCAAGTTTCATCAATACAGATTGTAGACGTTATTTTGCATGGATTGACAGACGGACTGGGGCGATGGCAATATACGTCCACATTTCCATGTGGGCGAATTAAATCATATTCTTGAATTATCAAGAAATATGTTAGGGTACATTGGGCGGTTCAAACCATTTTTTCTTCAAGCTTAAACATTCAGTTCGAACTTCTCTCCGAAAATACACATTGTACATTTATAGCGTTCAATGGGTAATCATATTTATATAAATATTTTACCTACCATATAAAGAGTGGATCAATCCTAAAAGTATTATTTTGAACAACATCTTGCTGATAGTCAGTTTCTGGTAATACTGGTAATCTCTAGGCGAGATTTTGCAAAACAGCGCAGTTGCCTTGTTTTCTTCCAAGAAAATAGACAATTCTCAGTAAAAATGATGAGCTTTTTCATTAGAATGACACGCGATATTTTCCTCGAATCAATGACGCAAGATTTAAATGATAATAAGGCCTCTAACCCTGACTAATAAATAAAGCAGATAATACTTAGTAAAAAATCACGAGCCTTTTCACACGAATTGACACGTAATGTTTCCTTGAATTTTTGACAAAATGCACCTTGTTGTAACGTATAATAAACGAACGTATTTATAAAGTTGATGTTATTCAATACCCCGATAGAAATAAAGAACTATTTCACTAGAATTGATAAGAAACTTTTTCCTTGAATTACTGAATTTTTCTTTCTTATAAGGAAATTATGGGGTTAACTTGAGTTTGTTCGTATTCTAACTTCTTCGAAATGGTAGTTTCAATTCAAGTCATTGAGTGATTCTTCCTGTTCAATTATCACTTGTCCTTGACTTTTCATGACTCCATTTTACAGCTAACTTAGTTAACATCAAAATAATTTTTCTATACTAAAGCAATTTACATTTACATGTACTCGAAAGTACATATATCAAAATACATAATCAAATTATGTACGTGGGGTAACTTTTTTATGAAATGAGTCAAACGAATGAATGAATTGCTCAATCGGTGGCATATATGGTTTAAAATTTAATTTTCCAAATGAGTTTATGATCTTTAGAATGAATCTTATTTGCATGTAAAATGTAATATTCGATAGGAAAATGCACTCAAGGAATGGAATATAATGTTATCAATAACAAAGTGAATTTGATAAGAATGATTTTATTTTACTGTGTAGATAACAATCTTTGTTTTAAATGGAATTTTAATGTATTCTGTATCACCATGTACATTGTATAAAAACTGATGGACTCTTTCTTTTAGTTTCTCTTTTTTTTCTTCACTTAATGCATTAACAACACTCACGGACATTATGTTCTGTACTAGAAAGCCTATGTTGCCCTGAAATAAAATAAAAACTTGATCTTTGCATTGTATAACTATAAAACTAACAATTTCAACAGCCTGGGGGGTATAAATAAACCACTATGAGAGAGCTCAAGCAAGCCATTGGAATTTACAATCTCGAGTGAATCACATAATTCAGTAGTTTAATGAATCGAGCTTTCAAAGAAGTTTAAATACGTTTATTTAAATGGTAGAAATAAACACGTTTTGTGACGAACTGGCTCGCTTGATCAAGGGTTAAGAGAGTAAAGGCTATTAGGAGTAAGATATACACACATTAGTATTATGGCCATTGATTTATTCAGATAATCAGAGAGAAATTGGTATGTCCATGTTGGGCAACCAATGTTTCTTAACCAGCTATCATACAATATATTGCAGTGAAATGGTAAACAACAATTTTACACAATTTGCATATTACTGGAAACATTTATGTATTCTAATTCATATTTTTTGGTGAAAGATGAAAACTTACACCAAATTCCACCCCGTCAAGTTCCAGGTCATGAACACACCGAAATATACCATGATTATTGCGTGGCAAATAAAATTTGTCACGCTTTGTTTTCGTTCGGATTATTTTTTTTTTTTTTTTTTTTTTTTTTTTTTTTTTTTTGGGAAGCTCGCTAGCCCAAACGGAAAAAGATAGACTATTTCTGTTTTCACCAATGGTTATTTTATGGGCTGGAATCAAAAATGAATATCTAACATAATATTTCGCAAACCCGAAAGTGGCTAATTGCATAATATGCAAATAAGATTTCAAGCTAGCTCGGGCCCTAATAGTCGGATCGGTCTGAAATTTACAGGATATAGATAGATAGGCAGCGCAATTAAAACTACATCATCAAAATTTTTTGATCACTTCCGGTTTGGGCGTGGGGACTTCCTGTTTTTTCGTCTCATGTCGGGCGACCCTGCTTCCCATGTAATTCAAGAATCTAAACAAAAACAGTATATTTAAGCTATACTAAATGATTTTAATCCCCTGAGATGAAGAAAAATTAAATTGAATGTTGCGCATGCGCAGTTTTCAAAAATGGCAAATTGTCTTAAAAATTTAATAAGTCCGCCAATTATTGACCGATTTTTATGATTTTGGTGTCTATCAAAACCTTGATACTTTATCTAAAAAATGTTGGGAACAGAATTTTGATTTTCGAATTTGAATTTTTTTTATGCCCGTTCGAATTTTTCAAAAATTTAAAATTCTATATCTCGTGACCTTGACCTTCAATGACCTTGACATTTGAGATGTAGAATGTCCTTGACCTCAGCTGTCTATAGATGTGCTGATATTGCATGACAAATATTAACTTCCGGTTTTATAGCCCACCGAAATCTGACTATTTTGCAATTTTGGACGGTTATATTACACTTTCGGGCTCTAATGTTCGGATCGATCTGAAATTTACAGGATATAGATAAATACGCAACACAATTAAAAATATATCATCAAAATTTTTTGATCACTTCCGGTTTGGGCGTGGGGACTTCCGGTTTTTTTATCTCATTTCAGGCGACCCTACATCCCGTGTAATTCAAGAATGTAAGCAAAAACAGTACATTAGCTATACAAAATAATTTGCATCCCTCGAGAAGAAAAAAATTCCAATTGCTAATAAAATTTATTTATTTTTTTGTAAAATTTTTGCATACAAATTCAAAAAATATCTCATTATAAAGCTGTGAATTAGCAAATTATCACATAGCTTGAATTTTCTCTCTATGTTAATTACAACCAAAGTTACAAAATAATGTTTAAATTTGAATATAGAGAGTTTAAATTTCATGACAAATTGTCATCTTACTACCTACTTAAATTTTAGTTTGGAATTTATGTAAATATCCTACCGAAATCTTAGACATGTACAAAAATCTAATAAGGAACTGATAGTAGAAACTTATAGTAGAAAAAATTGCCTATATAGCGGAAAGTTTACGCTTACAATTGTAGGCTGAAAAGTACCGGAATTGAAAGCTAGCAGGTTAGAAGTTTCAAAATGTTCGAAATCCATGGGATAACGCATAGTTGCCACGCTCGGAGCTGTTCACAGTTCTAGTCTAAATCTGTTCTCCAATCGAGTGTATAATAATTAGGGGCGGGTGGTTGACCTTCTCTTATCAATTTTATCCAAGTTTTTACCCAATCAAACCGCATGTCCTTTAAATTCCACAATAAAACTAAAACAAATCGACAACATGAAAAAACATATAATCCGAGATTCTAGAATACACTCCCTACAAGACCATTAATACAACATTATAGCTTTCTTTTACTTCAATTACCAGAAAACATTTGCATCTGGTGTCCCATTTATGTATTTTAGAAAAAAGAATTTAGTATTAATACTTAGTTTTCCATCTGGTATCAAAACCCGCTTTACTTCGTTCATGCTTTCAGCATCAGAAAACCAATGAAAACACTGGGCACAAATAATGCACTGTAAAGTAACAAGGACTGAGATCGTACACATCAAAATAAGGCTCAAAGATAATAGTGCTCAATATTCAAAAAAGGTTAGTTTAGGGACTCGGATAAAGAGCCATTCAATAAGGATCCATATAAAGATTGCCGAATGACGAATAACTGATAGCGAAACCCAAAGATAATACGTATGACAGCCTACATGCCTTACTTTGACTGATAAACATAGTTGCGGCAAGCCTCGCAAGCGCATACGCCCACCAGCAGCTAATTAGTTAGCTAAATGTGAACTGTAAAACAAACTCGATATATGCATTTAGCTTGTGTTCACTCTACAGAAAACAAATTCAGTGTGAAGGGGATAATCATCCATATATTTTCACAAAAATACAGATTTAGCGAACGTTCCAAGATTACATGTAGACTAAACTGAAGTCTTGCATATTGATCCGCACAACATGCAACATGCAATCCAAAATAATCGGACGGACCATCAAGGCAAAATATAGATATGCAAATAATCCATGAAGAATTGTAGCCTGTAGAGTAAGAACTAACTACATGTGAACTCGAAAACAACTGCGATATCAGAGAAGAAAATTATCGGATCATCACTAAATTTGATAGTGTGCATCTTCATAAAGATATCAACACAAATACAAACAATCAAAAGAATCAATGGAGAATTATAGACTGTAGAGTGAGCACGTGTGCACCCTATAGGTAATAATGGAGTAAAAAAACCAAGTCAGACACGATATTTCGGTGAAAAATTATTCAGTCATCAAAAAAAATCAATAGGGATCATGTTCATAATGAAACTGATCCACAAAATAAAAATCAAAAGAATCCATAAAGAATTGTAGCGTGTAGAGTGAACCCGAGTTGCACCCAGAGCTAATGCAGTGAAATAAGCTAAGTCAGATGCGATATTTCGGTGAAAAATTATCCGATCCTCACGAAAATCAATAGGGATCATCTTCATAATGACACTGACCCACAAAATAAAAATCAAAAAAATCCATAAAGAATTGTAGAGTGTAGAATGAGCACGAGTTGCACCCTGTAGCTAATGAAGTGAAAAAGGCTAAGTCAGACACGATATTTCGGTGAAAAATTATCCGATCATCACGAAAATCTATAGGGATCATCTTCATATTGACACTGACTCACAAAATTAAAATTAAAAGAATCCATAAAGAATTGTTGCCTGTAGAGTGAGCACGAGTTTCACCCTATGGGTAATGGAGTGAAAAGGGGCCAAGTCTGACACGATATTTCGGTGAAAAATAATCCAATCATCACGAAAATCAAGGATTTCATAAAGAATTGTTGCTTGTAGAGTGAGCACGAGTTGCCCCCTATAAGTAATGGAGTGAAAAAGGCTAAGTCTGACACGATATTTCGGTGAAAAATTATCCAATCATCACGAAAATCAATAGGGATCATCTTCATGACACTGACGCATAAAATAAAAATCAAAAGAATCCTTGAAGAATTGTAGCCTGTAGAGTGAGCACGAGGTAAATGTGAACGGACGGACCGACGTACGGACGGACCGACAGGGCGATTACAATATACGCCCATACTTACGTGTTGGCGTATAAAAATAGCGTTATCTAATCTTAGATTGCTAGATTGTTATATTCAGCTGAAAATTTCACCAAATAAAAACTAGAAATTGAAATCTAGTTTTGATTAACATTGGGCCTACCTTAACTGAGTGTGTTTTTAATGGTATTTTAGATGCTGTACATTGTAAACTCTCTATATCAGGATATAGTTCTTGGAATGTTTGATAAAATCCACCAGATGGTTCAGTTGCTAGATACCGCACGCCCTAAAATAAACGTATTGTCATAAAATTATTGACTTTAAGCCAACCTACGATTATTCTTTATCCTAAATAAACTGGCGCATTTTACCCGAACTGCGGTTTTACCGAGTGGTATCAAAACTAAGATCAAACATCTTTGCAATAATGTATATAAATATAATATTAAGGAAAAACAATCACCAGTGAAAAATTAAACAACGTTTCGATGTTTCTAGTACATCGAGGCGACTGGGGAAAAACGTCAAAACCTTAAAGTGATTGCTATTCCATAAAGCTTTGTCTTTATTGTGCTAACAATTTGCTAAATGCCCTTTAAAGACTGAAATATGAAAGATATGGAATAAAGTATCATTAGTCTTAATTAAGTTGTAATCATAGTTACCCGTAGCTTCTTGGTAATTAGACTAGTAAATTTACCAGTTCCAGCACCAAGTTCCACAATGTCATACTCCACTGTAAAGAGTAGAGTATAATCGGTCAAAATTAAAATAGTCCCCTACGAAGGTTTAATTCATCTCAACCTCTTTCTTTCCATTAGCCATTTTAAAGTATCTTTTGCGAATTGCATTACTTCTTTAGCCTCTATCATCCAATTCAACGAAAGATATTTTAGACAGAAATATTCTGGATGTTAGGGACTATACCCCCTTTCCAATATATATCCTTTTTGAATATTTGATGACGTTCCAAAATTAAAAAAATATGTTATGGGACATATTCCTCTTGATTTTGGTCTATATTAGAGTTTTCTTTAATTTTCCAAAAAGTTATGACGGACAAAAGCATAAATTATATCCAATACCTTCTTGTTTTTGTCCAATATTGTGAAATTCTTCTATAATTTTGTCTACTGCCTGTTCAGTATAGGATGGTCTACTAGCTTCATATAAGTCACCCTAGTATGTAAAAATGAATATAAAATACAAATTGTAGGGTCAGTTTTAAGTTTAAAGTCGTCTACATATTGTTATTTGAAAATTGAAAAGGTGCTTAAAACTTGTATTTTAAGCAATTTGAAAGAATTTCACTTCAATAATATAACATAATACAATGAAACTATAAATATTTCGACAAGTAACAAAAAGTATTTTGGGTCTTTAGAGAGCCATTTTTCTAAATTAAAATTGAAATTTTTTCGTAAACCTTGATCGACAGCGGACAGGGCTGTCGTTTTAGAGGAGTTACACTGTATTTACTGAACATCAATTGATAAGGTCTCTATGTATATATCCAAACATTGCTTTAGGAACATGTGTTTCATAGGGCTGAGACTTACCTTTGTAAATCCGTATTCAGCCATTTTATGAACAGTAGACATCATTCTATTCCTATAATTTTGCCTCACATAGGGCCTATACAAATAGCATTTTGGGTTTGAGGAATTGCTCAACTTTGAGATAATGAACATCAAAAGTTATTCAAACGAAACGAACTTGACCCTCTTATAAGCCGATATATATTTAGTTCTAGTAAATTTATTGTTATATTAATTGTGAGTGGTTTGTTGACAGATATAAGTTTTTGCTATATGTGATGACTCTCCTTGTTTCCCACAGTATAAATGACTAATGTTACAGATGATGACAAATTTTATCAAAACGAACCGGCTATCTAGCAGGTGCCCCGACGTCATTTCCTGTTATTGGGTAACATGGCAGCTTAAACTTTTAATAGCTTCTTCTCTGTTATTCCGTCCACATGTTTTAAAGAAAAGGTCATACTTATTGGTTTGTTATATACTTATAGTATTATATGACCAGCAACTACAGTTGGTTTTGTGTGTTGTTACCATGTGGTCATGCTCATTCAAATTTAGACAGATCACAATAATGTGACCGAGAGCACAGGCAGTGGATGAGCTGTCAGTGAGGTATTTACCGTTTGATCACTAGGCCTGTACTACTATAATTATTTATATATTTATATATTATAGTAGTACAGGCCTAGTGATCAAACGGTAGAATACCTCACTGACAGCTCATCCACTGCCTGTGTCGAAAGCGTCTGTTGACTGAATAACAAAATTTAATCATTTTGAATCATTGCATATGTTATAATTTTTACTGTAGTTATGTAGTTTGGACCATGGTTACCACAAAATAATGATGATCTGTAGATGTAGCAGCGTGAAGTTTTATACTTTAGTTATGCCTTTCTTATTTAGAGTGTATGCAATTATACAGTAGGCTAATATCGATCCATATAAATAATAATTATGAAAATGTTACTGGATCAAATATTTACAATGAGTTATTGCCCTTGTTCTTGAAAACACATCTGCCCTTTCTTTCTGGACACGATAGAGAGATGAATTTTTAATGTATTTTGACGAAATATATAAGCGTTTCTAATCAGCCAAGGATGTACCAACTATTGAAAATCAGACAAATTGAAAATATTAATATCTGTAATTGCCCTTATTCTTGATAATGTGTTTAATTTTGTGGACACGATAGACAGCTGGTATCTTGATGGACTTTGATGAAACTTAATGTGATTCTTTGTGTTAACCCACGGATGAACCCTATTAAAAATAAGACCAATGAAAAATATTTATCAAGAGTTGATGCCCTTGTTCTTGAATTTTTTGTGGATCTGGTTTCTTGGTGGGTTTTGATTAAACTTGGTGTGATTGTCTGTAATCACCCACGGCTGAACCCTATTAAAAACTAGAAAAATCTTTTATGTACTAATAACTCTTGCCAACCTCCAAGATGAATTGGCTGCCTTTACAAATGTGGGTGTATTATGATGGCCATTGCTATTTTCTATTAAGGGCTAGTTGAACAGTTTTTGCTGGCTAATACTAAAGATATGTGTAGGTTGACAAATTCTCAGAATATTAAGATAGTCTGCCTTAACTTAACTTTTAGAAAATTCATTAAAATAATTGATTTCATACCAAATATTCTTAAGCCTTTTTTTTAGGAGCAATATGCATAATAATATTAAAAACAATGTTGATTACAATAAAGTCATAAAATGATTTTACTTCTAATTATAAGCTCAATCATCTCAGAAACTGCTTTCTGATAGGTAACTAAGCAGTTTGATCTAGTTTTTTGATTTTGATATTTTTAGTTTGAAACCTATCATTAATAAGACAATAAATGTTTTATGTAATCCTTTTAAATAGTTTTAGCTTCTTAAAATTAATGGCAAGATACTTTAAGTTAACTTTGTGATAATTTAAGGCACAGATTTCTCTCAATGTTGAAGTAAAGCTTTCAGAAATTTGAGCCAACACATTTTCCAAGTTTCTTAAAAAAAAAATGTCCCTTACATATACCCTACAGTCTACTGATGTTTTTATTGAAAGTGAATAGAAATCACGATTTAGACTGATAATCATTGACCTGAAGCATGAATACAATAAATTCTAACCACACTAGGCAAGTTTAATCAACCATTTCGTCAAAATAGTTCATAGTTTTATTTAGGGATTATGATTGTGAAGGATTTTCTTCATTATGTCCAGTATATTATATAATGATAGATTAAGGATAGTCAATGGAATAATGAGCACAGTTTTTATAAGGTATAATTCAGAATTTGAGTATCTATAAATATGATCATTGGTGATAATCTGTGATATTTTAATGATAATTTTAGTTTAAAATGGAAAAGAGATTTTGGTGGAGGTGGGTGTGTATATATAGTTTTGGAATAATCGCCATCAATATTAGCAATGGGGAAGATTTTGTTAATGAATTTGCTGTACAGTGTAAAGAAGGAAGACAGACTGTAGATGAGTTAGTGAAATCTTATGGATTTAAGCTAGAACGAGTGGTATGTGCTAGTTCTTAGTATATAGTTGTTTTTATTGACATGTTACATTTCTTTTTTTGCAATATTGTATTGTTCATCGAATTACAGGTATATCACATATTATAAAAAATTTTCACATGAACTCCCAGTAATAGTAGAACAATGTTTTTTTTTACCATATTTTCCATCACTTTGTACATTATATCTCAAAGAAAACATTATATTAAGGTCACAAAGAAGAAAACTTAATTTAACTAAAATAATTGTCCACTCCTTTATTTTGTCCAAATATGAATGCCAAAAAAACCAAAACAGAATTTAACGATGCTTTAAGAGAAGAATTGAAAAACTCCTATTGTGTTTCAGCTTGGTGATATTGGTGTTTTTATCCTCTCCCATCCTAGTGTACATTACAGATCAAAACGTAGCTCTGATTCTGTCCTAAATAAACTACAGAATCATCAACAGGTTTTGTTGTTACTTTTACTTCATATGCTTAAAAAGAAAGAGAGTTTATTTTGATATATCACCTTTCTGTCTATTAAATGAATTACACATTATGATATTGATGCCCTGAAGACTTTTTCATATTTTATATTGGTTTACTTGTTTTTATAAGTTGATATTAAAGTCAAAATATTCAAGATACTGTATAAAAGAATACACAACTGACAGTATATTATTCCCTTTAACTTATTAAATTGTAGGTTATCCATGCACAACAAGAACAAGAATTGATAAGAGTGAAAAGATCTATAGTGTATGATAAACAGGAAGAATTACCATTACGTGATATAAGTGATAATAGTATATACCATCGTGTTGAAGGTACCAGACTACAACTAAAAGATGAGATACCAACAGGCAATGTAGTGGATTATAATGACCCATTGTATAAAGATCAGTGGTATATAGTAAGTAGAGACTGATTCTTCTCCATTTCACAATGTTTATTGCCAAAGGAGCAGTATGCAAATTTCATTACCTAAGACATCAAAAATTATATCTTTAAATGACAAAATATAGATTTGAACAAAAACATCCTCCAACCTACAAAAAAAAACCCAGATTGTTGCTTATCATCATGTTAAGGATTGTATAGTGTTTGTTGTTTAGTGGTTAAAGGCATCAGTGACAGTATCGATAACTTTCATTCCATTTTTGATAGAATGTCAGAAAATCTGATATTCCACATTTACAGAAATTTAAACTAAAAAAATATCGAAATCCAAATATCAATTGAAATCTACTTTAGTTATATTTTTAAGACCTAGAAGAAAAGTAAACTATCTTTTACCTAACATAGCTCACTCTTTTTCCATATGAAATTAGCACTAAAGTATTGTTTTGAATCATTGTGTACAGAAATCTAAATCTCTTGCTGTTATTTATAGAATAATGTTGGACAGAGTGGGGGAGTTAAAGATGTAGATCTGAATGTAATGGTTGCATGGAAACAAGGTTATACTGGTACCGGTGTTGTTATTAGTATACTAGATGATGGTGTGGATCATACACACAAAGATCTTCTTACTAATTATGTAAGTTGGATTTGTAGGGCTTGTGAAAATAATCCATAGTTTGGACAGATATTTTTCAATGTGAAAATAGATAATTTATGCAATTAAAGTCACAGCCACAATTTAAAAAAAAGAGATATCAAGTATTTCCTCATTTGCTTGTAACATATTCAATAATTGTACTTGACAGGAAAAGTATGATTATTTATAGGACCCAGATGCCAGTACAGATTTAAATGGCCATACAGATGATCCCATGCCTAATGTTACAACTCATGCAAATGCGTAAGTTTTGTTTAAATATTATAAAATGAATATAAATTACAATGAAGACATTATTCAAGGGGTACATCAATGAAGTTAAGTCATTTGAAATTGTTTGATGCTCAGGATGATCTCAGTTTTTAGAATTGAATACTTTAACATTCTAGCAATATAATCCTTGTGTAGGAAACTGAATAATTATAGTTTCTATATTTTATGACCAACAGTTGATGTAAAGGTAAATATTGTTATACTGGTATTATATGCATATTTGTGCATGATATATATTTCTGAAATTATTTATGGTTGATGCTTTCAATATTTTTTATATTTTGTAATATTTTGTTTATCTTTCCCATTGATTTGAATTTTAATTATTTGGTTTTTGTGATACCTGTGTTGATTTGAGCTTATTTATATAAACTGAATTGTAATGGAACTTCATCAATAACAATCACAAGTCTAGTAGTAATAATGCCATTTTTATACGCCCACATGAAATGGGGGGCGTATATTGTCGTCACCCACATCCGTCCGTCCGTCGGTCCGTCCGTCCGTCCACAATTGCTCGTAAACACTCTACACGGTGTAATTCTTGACGGATTTAGATGAAACTTAATATGAGTGTTTATGATCATGCAAGGATGAACCCTATTGAAAATCAGCGAAATCGGAAAAAAATTAGTATGAGTTTGTGCCCTTGTTCTTGAATGGCTCGTAAACACTCTACAAAGTGCAATTCTTGACCGATTTTGATGAAACTTGGTGTGAAAGTATGTTATAACTCAAGGATAAACCCTATCGAAAATCAGCGAAATCGAAAAACATTTAGTATGAGTTATTGCCCTTGTTCTTGAAAACGCGTTCAATTTTAGCTTGTAAACACTCTTGAGAGAACAATTTTTAATGGATTTTAATGAAACTTGGCCTGAGTATTTGTTATCACCCAAGGATGAAGCCTATTGAAAACCAGTCAAATCGAAAAAAAATTAATATCAGTTATTGCCCTTGTTTTTGAAAACGCGTTCAATTTTTAGCTTGTAAACACTCTACAAAGCACAGTTATTGACCGATTTTGACGAAACTTGCTGAAATTGTTTAATATCACCCAAGAATGAACCCTTTTGAAAATAGCACATATCGAAATATATTTAATAGGAATTATTGCCCTTGTTCTATAAAATGTGTTGGATTTTTGCCTTGTAAACACTCTACAAGTCACAATTCTTGAGCGATTTTGACATAACTTGGCATGAGTATTTGTAATCACCTAAGGATGAACCCTATTGAAATTCATTTAAATCGAAAAATATTTAATATCAGTTATTGCCCTTGGGTTTGAAAACTCGTTCAATTTTAGCTTGTAAGCACTCTAGAAAGAACAATTCTTGGCTTGAGTATTTGTTTTTACCCAAGGATGAACCTTATTGAAAATCAAATAAATCGAAATATATTTAGTGTCAGTTATTGCCCTTGTGTTTAATAAACACTCTAGAAGGTACAATTCATGACCTATGTTGACAAAACTCACTGAAATTGTTGGATATCGCAAGGGATGAGCCTAATTGAAAATTAAAAATATCAAAATATATCTAATATGAATTATTGCCCTTGTTCTTTTAAACGCGTTCGATTTTTGTCTCGTAAACACTCTACATGGCACAATTCTTGATGGATTTCGATGAAACTTGGTGTGAGAGTGTGTTATAACTCAAGGATGAACCCTATTGAAAATCAGCTAAATTGAAAAATTTTTTTAGTATGAGTTACTGCCCTTGTTCTTGAAAACGCATTCAATTTTAGCTTGTAAACACTCTAGAAAGAACTATTCTTAATGGATTTTGATTAACTTTGGCTTGAGTATTTGTTTTTACCCAAGGATGAACCCTATTATAAATCAAATAAATAGAAATATATTTAGTGTAAGTTATAGCCCTTGTTCTTGAAAACGCGTTCAATTTTAGCTTGTAAACACTCTAGAAAGAACAAATTTTAATGGATTTTGATATAACTTGGCTGGAGTATTTGTTGTCTCCCAAGGATGAACCCTATTGAAAATCGAAAAATATTTAGTACAAGTTATTGACCTTGTTTTTGAAAACGCGTTCAATTTAACTCGCAAACACTCTAGAAAGAACAATTTTGAATGGATTTTGATGAAACTTGGCTTTAGTATTTGTTTTCTCACAAGGATAAACCCTATTGAAAATCAGATAAATGGAAAAATATTTAGTGTCAGTTATTGCGCCTGTTTTCAAAAACGCTTTCAACTTTTGGCTTGTGAACACTCTAAACATTCTTTTTTGACAAAACTCGCTGAAATTGTTTAATATCAACCAAGGATGAGCCTTATTAAGAATTAAAAATATCAAAATATTATTAAGGGTGAACCCTATTGCAAATCAAAAAAAAGAAAAAAAAAAGGTTTTTAATGAAACTAGAGACCCTAGAATAAAATAGGTTGGTAGGTTGAATAATTCATTCCACTTATTGTAACCTTACTGAAAAGTTTTTATTTGAAATAAATGCTGCCAGTGGGCGTATATTACCTTGCCTGGCAAGCTATCTTATTCTTAACTCAACCAACTTTCACCAATATACATCTATATAAACAAATTATTAGACTAATATGATCGAATGAAGAATGAGTGTAGCCATATCTACATGATGTGTTACATTGGAGATAACTAGTCTTGACTTGTGATTGTGCTCTTATTGTGCATGTTAGTATATCATTGTTTATGAATAAGGTACATAAGAGCATGAATCAGTATAGGTGAAGTTTTTAAAGCATGTTGACTTTATTTAGAGTTTAAAGGAATAGACTTGGACACAGAAATTTAGCTGTATCTTTGATATTGTTAAACAGCATGTTTTTAAGTTCTGATATTCAGCATTAGGCATTAAATATCATTGACATCCTTCCAGTGATATAATTAAATGATCTGATTGTAGAGTTTACTTTAGTAATAAATGAAGCATTTCAGAACGATATTTTAATTCAAATATCAAAATTTGATTTATCAGAATGATGTTTGTTAATATGCTGCATTTCTTTACTGTCACTTTACAAACCATTTTAATCTACTTTTTATTCCATTTATGTATTTTTACTTATTGCCTTATTTGAACCCTGACCCCCTGAAACAATTATCAGTATAAATTTTGAGATAGACTTGTCTATTTGAAATGAGAATCAATAAATATAAAATAAGGAAACACAAGGGAATAAATTATGGTATAACACACTTCTTTAATAACAATGGAATAAAACCCAAAATGAACCTCAAGAATAGTATTAAGAACAATTTCAACAACTGAAAACCAATCTTAGTCTGTGTAAGTGATGTTAAATCTACATGTATTTGTCTTTTAGACATGGTACAAGATGTGCAGGAAGTGCAGCAGCTTTTGCTAATAATAATGTATGTGGTGTAGGTATTGCACATACAGCCAAGATTGGAGGTTAGTAGAATAAGTTGTATTAAAAGTGAGATTCAGCTTTTGATATGTCAAGCCAATTGACTAGAATGAGGCTAAACGAAACCAAACAGCCTCAATATGCATTTGAATACGGCAGGCTTGATCTGCCTTATATAGTGACTGACATGGAAAAAGTGTCTAGTTGTTCAGATGGGACAATAAACTGAATTTCTTTGTGCTGCAGGCTGTGCATGTTAAAGATCCCTCAAAAGTTGGAAATCGCCTAAAAAGTAGGCTGAAGCTGATGTCCTGGCAAAATTTCTTTCATTGCACACTACATGGCTTTGTCCGTCTTCATTAGCCCTTATGGTGCAGATGAGTAGGACGTAAATTAAATAGCAAGTTGTTGACTTCAGGAATAGTTATTCTGAAACGCAGTTTTAACCTTTGGATTGTCAAAAGATAATATAATGATATTTATATTGAAGGTGTAAGAATATTAGATGGTAGAGTAACTGATAGTTTAGAAGCTGCAGCATTAAATTTTAACATACAACATATAGATGTATTCAGTGCTTCGTGGGGACCAACAGATGATGGCTCAACAATGCAAGCACCAAAACATTTTACTAAAGCTGCTTTGAGAAAAGGTGTAACAGAGGTAATATAATTTCAAAATCCATAGTTTGTTTCTTTTCTGAATAACATATTTTTTATCTTATCCAATCTAGTAGCCAAAATACTTATCTATATCTATGATGTATCTATTTGTACAGTTTAAAAAAAAAAAAAACCAAAATGTAAATATACAACCTTGGAGTTGATACTTAGTTTGGATCACTATGTTGACAACTGAAATAGTATTCATTGAAATAATTGATAAAATAAAATAGTAGAAAAGTTAAAGGTAATATGTAATACATATTATGTACATGCCTGCACACTTATTCACAGTATCTAACTATACTAACTGTTGTTATTAATAGGGTAGAAAGGGTAAAGGTAATATATATGTATGGGCTACTGGTAATGGCGGAGCTAATGGTGATGACTGTAGTGCTGATGGTTATGTTTCAAGTATA
Organism: Nipponacmea schrenckii; assembly: GCA_030562195.1. NCBI lineage: Eukaryota > Metazoa > Mollusca > Gastropoda > Lottiidae > Nipponacmea > Nipponacmea schrenckii. Next base: position 50,375,324 of record JAUJPP010000003.1, on the reverse strand, counting down.
GAAACATTGTCTATAGGTAAGATTACTGCATACTATATGAGGATTTTGATGAGGTTTTTCCCCAAATAGACTTTTAAATATACACTATGCTACCTTTATGTATGCCACCTTTTTCAGGCTACTGCCGCTGTCCTGGCATAATTAGCATCATTGCACACTGCATGGCATTGTCTGTTTGCCCATTAGGTGCTAAAGATTTTCATTATTAAAAAGGTTTGTTGTTTTCCTCTAGGTTCTATTAGTGATAAAGGAAGGAAACCTTTTTTCATGGAGAATTGTACATCAACTATAGCTGTTGTTCCTAGTGGAGGAGAAGAGGTCAAAGGTGAAGAAGCAAGACATGGTATTGTCAAGCTTAAAGTTGTGAGTATAATTTATATTCTGTATTCATGGAATACGATTAAGTTGAAAACCTATATTATTTCTTATTTGATATGTATAAAGGCTGTCAACTATGCCACCAGAATAAAGATTGCTGTAGACTGGAAACACACATGCCAATTTTGATGAACTGCCTCGTCACCAGATGTATGTCTATTGTAGGTAACAACTGATATAAAGAATGGTTGTATAGAAAATTTCCAGGGTACATCCAGTGCTGCTCCACTAGGGGCTGGTTGTATTGCATTATTATTACAAGCCAAGTAAGTTGACTGAGTTACAAATTATTTTTATTATATAGAATAAAGTGTTGCTGAAAGTTGGAGAACTGGCTATCAACTGTTTCTATGAAGAATGGCTCTTGCCTTGAATTAATTATGATACTATATCATCTGATAATCAAGCAATTTAACTAGGTTCTAACTGAGCTATGTTCAATGTTTGATTCCTATTGTTGACAGAAAATACAAGGTGCACTAATTTAGTTCTGTTCTTGGTGTTGTTTTGCCTATAATGTCTGGATGAGGCTTGATAATTCCCACTTGCTGGACAGGCAAGGCTACTCTTAATCAGATTATCCTATTTCTTGGTTATTTTTTGCATATTTGTGACAAGGTTTAAAACATTGGGATAAGCATTTTATACACTTTGAGATGTTCTAAATTTAGATTTGAATTATCCAACGCATATAAACCCATATTTTTCATCTAAACTAAAACTAATTGTGTATTTTTAGTGGTGAGTTAACATGGCGTGATGTTCAGCATATCGTAATACAATCCTCCAAAATCCCTAGTGTGGATACTAGTTGGATAATCAATGGGGCAGGATTACATGTTAGTCATAAATTTGGTTATGGTGTCATGGATTGTGGTAAAATGGTAGAACTAGCTCAACACTGGAATAATGTACCTGAACAACATACCTGTTCTTATAATAGATCTGATTCTAACATGTAAGTCATACATTTTATGATACATCACAGTCTTTTATTGGTGATTTTTGTAGATTTAACAAACCCAGTTTCAGTGTAGTATCAGTTGTTGAGGAAGAATTAGTTTGTACTGTCTCACTATTGACAAGGTTATACATGCAACCATGCAGTGTATAGTTTTGAAATATTGATATTTAAAAAGCATTCCCATTTTCAGTAATTATGTACCTCATATCCATTTAAACTATAGATAGCAGACTGTATTATAACTTTGTGTTTGGGCAAAGAATATGAGTACCAATGCTTTTAATTGTAGAAAAATTAACAGTAGAAGTTCAATAGAAACACAGATATATATTGATGGATGTAAGGATACAGATAGTGAGATAGATAGACTGGAACATGTACAGATTCATGTGAAAATAACACATAGTAGACGTGGTGATATACAGATCTTTCTAACCTCACCAGCTGGTACCAGATCAGAAATGTTGTCACCCAGACCACATGATGACTTTAAGGGCGAGTGGGAGTTTACCTTCATGTCTGTACATACATGGGGGGAACATCCTAATGGGTTATGGAAGCTTGAGATTAATGATAATCCTACCTCACTTGATCGTACTACAAATGAAGGATATTTGAGTGATTGGTCCTTGATTATGTATGGTTTCTCTGGAAGTAGAGTAGATAGAATGTTGAATTATAATACCAGACCACAGAGAGCCGTGGTTCCCAAAGAACAAGATGTCATATCCATTATGGATGAAGAACATATGGTATCAAAACAAATTTCTATTAAACCTGATCTTAACTCTGATAATCAAGTAAAGAAATCAAAAGATATGAATATTAAGAATGATAACAAAAATGAGAATGATATTGCATCAGATCTTATTGATTTGTTAACTAATGGTAACAATATTTTAAAACGTGGCAAAATATCAGAGGATATATATAAGAATTTAGAAAACCTGGTACTAGAAGGTGAAAGACAACTTGATGAAGGCAAGACCAATAAAAAGACAAAAGAAAATGAAAGAAAACAAAATGGGAAAAGGAAACTGAATCAAAATAAAGAGAAGGAAATGGAATCTAAAAGAGAATTTACTAATGAATATTCAGATACTGAATTATTGATTGAAATATTAAAACAATTAAGAGAGAAGTAACAAATCTTAACACATTCTCCTTTTTTTTTGTAATGAATCTTCTTTATTTATTTATTTTTGATAAGTTTTGCTCAAAATGAACTTAATTTATTTAATGTTTTCGACATTTGGAATTTGTTTTCTGTATTGAAATTTTACTCTATATTGTAATGCTCTCAGTAGAAAGTTCTCCATTTAGGAATTTTCTCAGTAGAAGGTGCTCTGTACTTACATATAGGTATGTTCTCAAAAGTAGGTGCTCTATAATTTTGTAGAATGTTCTCAGAAGTGGGTGCTCTATATTGGTATATTCTTAGTTCTTAGTACTCTATATAATATAAATTATATTGAATATTCTCAGTGCTGGGTACTAAATATATATATATTGAATATTCTTAGTTTTGAGTACTATTTTGATAAGTTCAGTTTGCTCTTACATTCAGTATTATCCCATCTGTGTTCTTTATATGTGATATTTCCAATGTCCATTGTCCTTAATTATGGTCATAATTATTGTTTGAGTTGTTTAAGAAAAAAATTGTGAAATATTTATAATAAAAGCTCCATGTTGGGTATAATAACTGTATAGGTTATTACCATATAAGATTAATTAAGAGTATTATTTGTCATTTGTAAAAGGTAGCTATGTAAGACTTTCTAGTGAGATCAAAATTACAGGATACAGTTATCAAATTATTCTCATTAGCAGCTGATAGTAGAAAACATGAAGTATAAAGGGTTATTAGTAGTTATATAAATTAAATAATCAAATAATAATCAATAAACAAAAATTAATACTTAGTTAAACTTGAAATGGATAGAGGTCATGAAAAGTTTTGTCAGTGGCAACTTGAATCACTATGAAAGAGGAAAAATTCATATTTAATTGAAATCCTGTGTTAAATCCATTGCTCCTTTCAAGCATAAATAATTATTAAGTTTTAAATAGTGCTATGTCTTACATTGTTATACATTTTTTGATAAACAAGTATATTTTGAACAAGTTGTATTTTTTCTCAAATTGGAAATCCTTTGTCCCACTGAATATAATTTTCAGGCAATATTACTGTTTCATATTTTTGTTTGTTATCTATTTATATATAATATCTTTAACTCTACTAATTATATAAATTTGTTGATTAATTTGTTATCTTTCTAATTTATAATAAATGTTATGATAAAAGGAGCATTGTGAATTTTGTAATAATAATAAATGTATTTCTGAACATGCTATTGAAAACATTACCTGTTCAAAGCCAAGCCAAATATATACGGTTAACTGAAACAAGAAACAGAACAGGATAAGTCAAGGATATATTCATCTAGGCTTATTATTATGTTCATTATGAAAACTCGCCCACTATTATTCTAAGTTAATTTGACTACACTGTTGAATGGTTAATTATATATGATATAATTATATACAATATCTCAGAACTAAATTGACCAAATTTGGTTGGATGCTGTTTGAGTTTCCTTTTTATACGCCCACATTATAATGTGGTCGTATATTGTCGTCAACCCCGTCCGTCCGTCCGTCCGTCCACAATTGCTTGTGAACGCAATAGAGACTTCAGTTTTTGTCGGATTTGAATGAACCTTGCTGGTATCATTAATATTGATGAGATCTCGGACAAGTTCGAAATTGGCGATTTTTCGATAAATGGTTTTTGAGTTATTTCTCTTGACTTTGTCAAAACGCGTCAAAATTGGCTTGTTAACGCGATAGAGACTACAGTTTTCAATAGTTTGAATGATACTTGCTGTGATCATTTATATTGAGATCTCAGACAAGTTTGAAAAAGGCGAATTTTTTCGATGAATGTTTTTGAGTTATTGCACTTGACTTAGTCAAAACGCACCCAAATTTGTCTAGTGAACGCGATAGAGATCAGAATTTCCATTGGATTTGAATGAAATTTGGTGTTATCATCCTTTATATTGATGAAATCATGGATAAGTTTTTTTCTGACTTTAGTGAATACTATGAATCTTTAATTTTGAAAAATGGTAAACTAATCATTGCCGGTGACTTCAATATACATATGGATAATATCAATGATTCGACTGCTGAACGTTTCAAAGACATTTTAAGTTCATTCGGCTTAAAACAACATGTTCAAGAATCCACACATAATCGCGGCCACATCCTTGATCTGGTGTTAACACAAGAAGATGATCTACAATTGAGTAATCTGTGTGTGAAAGACGCTTGTCTGAGTGATCACATGGCCATTCACTTTTCCATTCCTTATTCAATCACTGAAATATCTCCTCAATTCGAAACCACCTATCGTAAATACAACAAAATTGACATTCCTGATTTCGTGAATGATATCAACGCCTCTAAACTTGTTCACCATGCGTTAACGGACCCAACGGATTTAGTAAATATCTATAACTCTGAAGTTGCATCCATCATCGATAAACATGCCCCTCCTTGTATTCGTAAAGTCAGTGTAAATCACAACAATCCTTGGTTTGATTCGGAAGTTAGAAATGCTCGTAAAGTGCGCCGTAGAGCTGAGAGAGTGTGGCGACGCTCGGGTTTGGTAGTTCATAAGGAAATATACAAATCGGAAGCTAAGAAAGTTGCGTCGCTGATCAAGGATAAAAAGATAAACTATTACAATCATAAACTTGAGCAGTGTGGGACAGATCAGAAGAAAATTTACAATGTCGTAAATGACCTCCTTAATCGTCAGAAGTTTAGTAACATTCTCCCAGATCATGATTCCTCACAGACATTAGCCGATAAGTTCGTCTATTTCTTCCAAGACAAAATCTTAAAAATCCAACAGAACATATTAATCAAGAAGAACTTATTAACAGGTTCTACTCCTTCATACAGGGTTACTTCAACAGCTTTGTTCCATTCGTTCCAGACATAATCCTCTACCGAAATAAAAACAATAATTCAGCAATCAACATCAAAATCATGTGAACTTGATCCAGTACCAACATGGTTTTTGAAAGATCATTTAGACCTATTTATGCCCATCATTGCCGCCATCGTCAATTCAAGTCTGTCATATGGAATTTTTCCAATGAACCTTGCAAATGCTGTCATCAGACCTTTACTCAAGAAAACCAATCTCGATCCGGATATTCTAAATAATTATCGCCCTGTAAGCAATTTAAGTTTCATCTCCAAACTTGTAGAGAATATGTCTTGATCCAGCTCAATGCACACATATCCACCAATAATCTGGACAATCCATTTCAGTCGGCCTATAAGCAATATCACAGTACAGAAACTGCTCTTATAAAGATCACCAATGATATCGACCGTGCTATGGACAAACAGCAATGTGTTCTATTATTACTTTTGGACTTGTCTGCTGCTTTCGATACTCTCGATACTGAAGACCTCCTTAGTGCCTTGTGGGAAGAAATCGGTGTGCGAGGAGATGCTTTCAACTGGTTCAAAACATACTTGACAAACCGCCACATAACTGTAGATGTTTCTGGGACTAAATCATCAGAATTGACAATGCCGTGTGGAGTTCCACAAGGTTCCGTGTTAGGACCGGTTTTATTTATAATTTTCACCAAACCATTATCAAATATAGCTCACCAACATGGACTAGCTGCCCACTTATTCGCTGACGACACTCAACTATACCTCACGTTCGAAACGTCAACACAATCTGAATCTGTCGAAAAGATCGAGTCATGCCTTACCGAAATTCACAATTGGATGACGACCCACTTTCTTAAATTGAATCCTGATAAAATAGAGCTACTGGTATTAGGCACAAAGCAACAACTTGCTAAACTCAGGACAACACAAATCCAATTTGAAAACGAACTGATTGTACCATCGGATAAAGCCAAAAATATTGGCGCTGTGATTGATTCTAATCTCTCTTTTAAACACCATATCAACGCCACATGTTCTTCTGCTTTTTTTTTCTGAAGCAAATATCGAAGATAGGAAAATGCCTTACTCGAACTGTCAAAGAAAATTTAATCCATGCCTTCATCACAACCAAATTAGACTATCACAATGCCCTCTTCCATCGACTTCCAGAAAACCAAATCGAAAAACTACAACACATCCAAAATTCTGCGGCTCGACTTTTAACCAACACCAGGAAATATGAACACATATCCCCAATTCTGAAATCCCTCCATTGGTTACCAGTCAATAAACGAATTGAATTTAAAATTCTACTACAAACTTTTAAGGCAATCAACAACCAGGGGCGTAGCTACCGGGGGGGTGTGGGGGTGTGATACCCCCCCACTTTTACTGAACTCGTCGGTAAAACGCGGAATCGGTCGGTAAAAAGGGGGTCATGGATGGAACCGTCGGTAAAACGCGGAATCGATCGAATAAACCGATTAATTAACCTAAATAGTCAAAACATTTTGTTGGTTATGATTGGTCGATAAAAGACGGCAAGGTGGGACCGTCGGTAAAACCAATTAACATAAAAAGTCAAAACCTTGTGTTGGTTATGATTTTATCAGTAAACTATCAACATTAAAAGTATTTTTTTTTTACTGAAACTACCGGAATCGGTCGGTATAAGTTGGTTATGACTGGAGTCTTCGGTAAAACCGATTGGTTAACCGATACCCTTGTTATTGGTAAGCTGTTCGTTATTTGAATTTGTCGGTAAAACGCGGAATTTGCCGATAGAAGAAGGTCATAGATGGAGCCGTCGGTAAAACCGATTTGTTAACCGAAAGAGTGAAAACCTTGTGTCTCTTAAGATGTTATCGGTAAACCGTTCGTCTACATTAAAGTGATTTTTACTAAACTTGTCGGTAAAACGCGGAATCGGTCGATAATAGACGGTCATGGATGGGAAATAGAGCCTTCAGTAAAACCGATTGGCTGACCGAAAGTGTGGAAACCTTGTGTCAGTTATGATGTTATCGGAAAACTGTTCGTCTACATAAAAAGTGATTTTTACTGAACTTGTCGGTAAACCGCAGAATAGGTCGAAAAAGGCTATATAAAACATATGGTTGTCCGACGAAAATTGATAATTTTGACCGGTGGAAACGACTTCCAAAATCGCGTCAGGTGTATTTTCCGGGTTTCCTAGTTTGTAAAATTTTCAGGGGGAGACGATAGACCCCCCCCCCCCCATGTCGGTAAAACGCAGAATAGGTCGAAAAAGGACATAGAAAACATATGGTTTTCCGATGAAAATTGATAATTTGGACCAGTGGAAAAGACTTCCAAAATCGCGTCAGATGTATTCTCCGGGTTTCCAAGTATGTAAAATTTTCCGGGGAAGGACCCCCGAACCCCCCGCCACTGCAAGGGCCGAATACGAAGGCCTTTGGCCTGCAGGGCTTGCCTTGGAAAAATCACCTTTCAGTCCCCCGTCTCAGATATATTCTAGATACACCCCTGATAGATATGGTTTTCTAAGGTTTAGGGTTTGCTTTAACGATGGATTTCGTTCGTGTATAATGTATATACTTAAAAGTGCGAGTAAGTTATTTTTGCCCCGGGAAGAACACGTGTTCGTCGGTAAAACTTTGACGTTACACGTGTTCGTCGGTAAAACTTAGACGTTACACCCCCCCAGTCAAAATGGTCACGCTACGCTCCTGTCAACAACAAATCTCCAACATATATTCAAAATCTGATTGAATTTTCAAACCCATCAAGAGCGCTACGATCTTCAAGCCATAAATTCTTAAGCATACCATCTGTTAACCTTGAAATCACCAAGCGAGCTTTCTCGTACTCAGCACCCGTTTTATGGAACAATTTACCATCTGAACTTCGATTTTCAAACTCTATCGACACTTTCAAGAAAAACTTAAAAACTTTTTTGTTTAATAGTGCTTAGATAATTCATTCACAGAAATATATTGGTCGAGGGCGCAATAGAAACTGAGAAGTAAATTGCGCCATATAAGTGAACTATTATTATTATTATTATTATTATTATTAATATTATTATTATTATTATTATTATAAGTTTCATGGTGACAATTTTTCGGTGAACGTTTTTTGAGTTATGGGCTCGACTAAGTCAAAACGCGTCGAAAAGACTTGTGAACACGATAGAGACAACAGTTTTCACCTGATTTTAATGAAATTTGGTGTGATCATTGAAGTTGATGTCATCTTGGTCAAGTTCGAAATTGACAATTTTTCGATATACTGTTTGTGAGTTATTTTTTTTTTTTATATCAATATTTATTTCTTATTTACAGTTTAATATACAAACAATGATAAGGGGATCTGGAAACAAGCATGATGCTTATATAAATCCATTTCCCAAATATATGCAATAAATAGTGACATATACAAATAGACAGTATAGACAAATAGAAAGAAACACATATACAATTACAAGTGGTAAATGCTATACAAGGTACAGTCACAGATAATATAGATATCTACATTATGTACAAAAAGGATAGACAGACAGATAGATAGATGTGAAAAATAGATAGATGGTCCAGGTTTGACCTCACCCCCACAACCCCAGTAAGCTCCCGGACTTGATAGCGACGGCCCCTCCTGTTACCACAGTAAAGACTAAACCACCAAAGAGTGACTACAATACGTGGGAAAAAGTGCTACTTCGGGTTTATAAGGTTTTGTGGACTTGTCTATACCACATTTAGAACAACCGGTATAAGAACACCAGAATAAGAAACAACCAGTATAAGAAAACCATTATACGGAACAATCGGAACATGATATGTAGTATAAATGAAAATGAAATGAATGGAGTTTTACGCTCTACTCTTCTGCACCTTATGGGCTAATGAAGACGGGCAACACCATGCAGTGTGCAATGAGGGAAATTTTTGCCAGGACAGCGGCATTAGCCTACTCTTTTTGCGATTTCCAACTGTCGAGGGATCTTTAACGTGCACAGCCTGTAGCACACGGGGCCTCGGTTTATTGTCCCATTCGAACGACTAGACGCTTTTTCCATGTCAGTCCCTCCGATCTGCATCACTGACAAGGGGAAACCGGGCTGAAAAATCCGAAAGTTCATCTCGACCTTTGCCGGGATTGAACCCTGGACCTTCAGGTTAGTGAGCAAGCGTCTAACCCACTGAGCCACCGCGGCTCCCGATATGCAGTATAATAACAACAAGTCAAGAATATGAAAATAACTTAACTAGTATAAGAACATCCAGTATAGGATAGGAAACTATCTCAACTAAACCAGTATAAGAACTCAACTAAATCAGTAAAAAGAACAACCATTATAGGATATGAAACTATCTCAACTAAACCAGTAAAAGAACAACCAGTATAAGATATGAAACTATCTCAACTAAAACAGTATAAGAAATCAACTAAATGAGTAAAAAGAACAACAAGTATAGGATATGAAAATAACTCAACTAAACCAGTAAAATAACAACCAGTATAGGATATTTAAATACTCAGCTAAAACCATTAAAAGACCAACTAGAATAAAGAACAGCCAGTATAGGATATGAAATTAACTCAACTCAGCTAGTAAGAGAACAAACCAGTAAAGGATATGAACATAATTTTAACTCAGTCTGTATAGGATATGAAAATAACGGTAAAACGATATAAGAACAACCAGTACATGTATAGGATATGAAAAGAACTCAACTAAACCAGTAAAAAGAACAGCCAGTATAGGATATGAAAATAACCCAACTAAACCAGTAAAAGACAAGATGTATAGGATATGAAAAGAAGTGAGTTATTGCACTTGACTTAGTCAAAACGCGGCGAAATTGGCTTGTGATTGCGATAGACAATACAGTTTTCATCTGATTTTAATGAAATTTGGTGTGAACCTTTATATTAATGAGTCCTTGGATTAGACCCAAATAATGTTAAGAGTTTTTGCCTGTGTTAAAACATAAAATATATTTTAAAGTGGGCGCATCTCGCTAGGCAACCACTTGTTAAAACATGAACATGAGCAACCGGCGGTTTCTGGTGGCATATTCAAAAATTCAAATGGCTCACAAATTTAGGGCTTATATTGTAATCGCTCCGGCGGTCCCTCGGTCAGTTCACAATTGTTTGTGCTCACTCTACAGGCTACAACGGATTCTTTTGATTTTTTGTTTTGTGGGTAAGTGGCATTATGAAGATGATCCCTATCGATTTTCGTGAGGATCCGATAATTTTTCAATGAAACTTTGTGTCTTACTTAGCGTTTTTCGCCCCATTACCCATAAGGTGCTACTCGTGCTCACACTACAGACTACAGTTCTTTATGAATTCTTTTGTTTTGTGGAACTGTAACATTATGAAGACGATCCCTTTTGATTTTCATGATTCATTTTTTTTCCGATTTATAGTGTCTGTCAGCATTTTTTTTCCATTAGCTGTAGGGTGCAACTTGTGCTCACACTACAGGTAACAGTTCTCTATGGATTATTTTGAATTTTTATTTTGTAGGTTATTGTCAATATGTAGGCTAAATGAACCCTATTGATTTTCATAATGATCTGATAATTTTTCACCAAAATATTGTTTCGCGTTTTCATAGTGCAACTCCGCTCACTCTATACAGACAACAATTATTTAGGAATTCATTTGATTTTATTTTGTCTGCTTAAAATGCTCTATAAAAAAGACATAACCAAAAAAATGTGATTGGACAACAAACAATGATTTGAACTCGCAATCAAAGCTGCTGGTGGGGGTATGTCAGCTTGCTTCGCAAGGCTATCTTTCTAATAAGACTAATCCAAGCATAGACATCTTTCAGATGCCACAAGTTTTCTGATAAGGCCCTTTTTCACTGAGCGCGACCTTCATCATTGATCATCGTTCGTATTGAATGCGCCGATATGCACGAAAATACGCAGATGAAACGAGGTCATTTATATGAACATGCAGGTATGACTTAGCTAATGAAACTCGTTCACGCTTTTCCCAAAAATTCTCTTTAGTGGCCTCCGCACAAACAGAAATTCGAAAAACGACCTCATACAAAATCGAATGCTACGTTGGCCTTCGCTTTTGAGCTCAGTATAAATGGGCCTATATAAGGTGTGGGGTTGATTTGAAACTATCGAGTCACTAACCCCTTGTCATCTCGATTTCGTTTTTTTTATTTTCTCATGACCTGAAATCATGTCATTGCAACCAGTGGCTCATTTTGATGAGTGGAGCACCGTGGATTTTAGTGTTCACTATAATAAATATCATTCCAAGTTGTTACCAAGCGACCTTTTATACTGTTAATTTAGATAAAACAGTGGCCAACCATTAATTGATTTAATATTTGTCCAAACAATCTATATGGGTCAGATCAGAACCATTTATCTTATCTCGAAAAAATCTTAATACAGATGCCATCTGCTTATCTCAAAAGTCCTTTAGATTAGCTAACTTTATACTGTCTCAGATATAATTTCAAAATGAGTTGTTTTAATGGTAAATCTATCATAGACGTTATGAAATAACAAGAAATTGCAAATACTCTGTTTTTAATAGTAAATTGATTTTGTATGTAACATTTTTATCTTCTGTTAACCCAAGCCTTTGAATTATTTTTTAATCAATGATTGTTCTCATAAAAGTTTTATATCAAGGATTTGTCCTATGTACTATAAACTCGGCACTAATGCAGTAACAAGCAATCACTGAAATATTAATATCGTGAAATATTGGATTTTTACAATCCACGGGTAATAATGTAGTGGCTTCCGTGTCGTGGTGGTTTTAATACAGTGTAATCATTGAATAGTGACATTCGAATTCCTGATGGAACCATTGTTAGTGTACAAGACTAAGGTCGTTCAAAATTGGTACTATCAGAGTAACTGCGAAATCAGCTTCTGTTGGAAATGGACGAAAATATGTCATTTGCCAACTGACTAACCAAGTATACAGATGTGTCGCAAAAGATATCCACAGTAGGACATGGTACTGTTGTATATTCATCAAGGTAAGCCAACAATTATTATTCACCGTAAATTACATTAATTTTGATTACTACATAGATTATTGCAATTTAAAGGGATTGTAAATAGGGTTTCTAGCTGTTTGTATCGGGGACATTTTTAGCTTCTATTGGGCGTCATTTTTAATTTTCTGATTCGTATAGTGGGGATAAATGAAATGAATGGGGTATACGTCCTACTCTTCTACTATAGTGAGGATAAAGCTCCAGCAAAGACAAACGATTAATTTGCACATGAACAAAAAAGATGAACAGTTTCGGTAAGTTGCATAGAAGCCGATATAACTCTTGGCGCTCCGAGTCGACAAGGCATATCAGCTCCAATTAATTCCTGGCGACGGGACTGATTGTAGATGTGAAAGTGCATAATATCGATATTATGCACTTTCACAAAAGCAGCATATAATACAAAAAGACGTTTGAAATAGCTATTGGGAGCCGCAATGAAGGTCCTGTGTTCGATCCCGGCAAAGGTGGGGATGAACTTCCTCCTGTAAGTGATGCTGGTCAGAGGGGCTGACATAAAAAAGCGAGCAGTCGTTTGGGATGGGAAAATAAACTGAGGCCCCGTGTGCTATAGGCTGTGTATGTTAAAGATCCCTGGACAGTTGGTAATCGCAAAAAAGTGGGTTTATTCTGCTGTCCTGTCAAATTTTTCCTCATTGCAGACTGCATGACCACCCCTCCTCCACCTCCTTAAATCTATGATTTAGTTTGTAATATTAAGAATGGGTTTTACGACCTACTTTTCTGAAAAATACTTAGAAGGCTGCTGATCGATCTATCAGTCATCTGATGGAAATATTTTCTTTTGCTACTCTTGTCATATAATTTAGACTCTATTGTGAAAATGAAATGAAATGAATGGAGTTTTACGTCCTACTTTTCTGCACCTTATGGGCTAACGAAGACAGGCAACGCCATGCAGTGTGCTAGGAGGGAAATTTTGCCAGGACAACGGCATTAGCCTGCTCTTTTTCGATTTCCAACTGTCGAGGGATCTTTAACGTGCACAGCCTGTAGCACACGGGGCCTCGGTTTCTTGTCCCATCCGAACGACTAGACGCTTTTCCATGTCAGTCCCTCCGACCTGCATCACGGACAAGGGGAAACCGGACTGAAAAATCCGAAGGTTAATCTCGACCTTTGCCGGAATTGAACCCGGGACCTTCAGGTTAGTGTAACCCACTGAGCCACCACGGCTCCCTGAGACTCTATTTAATTAATAAGAATTAATAGTAGGCCTATTCAAGCTTACTGCACACACACTAACCTCTAACGCCTACAGGCCGTTGGCTAGAAATTCCAGTCATGGACCTTACTCAGAAATTCCTACTCGATTCGAATACTTACCTAAATATGAAAAATTACAAACTTTGTCCTGCCATGGAGAAAATTATTTGGAATTTCCCTTCTGAACATAAAAAAAAAACAACAAAAAAACACATTCATATTAAATGTAGAAATTACGTTCAATTGTATCGATAATGTCTGTAGGCTTGATAGTTTACTATCATTATTGTTTTGATTAAAACAATATTTTATTAATAAAAAGTACAATAATATACAAAGGCAATTGAAAAGGGGATACAAATACAAGCTTGTACTGGCTTAGATAAGTTTGCTTCCTCGGAGAATAATATACAATAAAATTATGTTGAGATTTATATATAAATAAATAAATTATATTTACAATGAAAATTACAGTTATAAATACGAGTGAGCTGCATTAAAGTTGGACAGAAAGGATGTTAAGAAATAAAAATAAAACAAATTGATAGATTCCATTATTGTTTTATTTTGCAGATTACTGATTAAATATTGGGTGTGAAGCAAATTAGCAAAGTAGATGGTGAACAACTCTGCCATCATTTCAATAATTAATGAGGATCATACGGATAGCATTCCATTGTTTCTCCGCATATTCCTGGGGATTGTTATTATTGTTACCATGACAATTAGTTTATGTGGTAATATGGTTGTTTGTTACTTAGTGTATCGTAAACCATCTATGCGTTCGGCTATTAATCTGTTATTAGCCCACATCGCCCTGTCAGATATTTTGTTATCTGTATTAATTATGCCATTTTCATTAGTAACTTTAATAACTAGAAAATGGCTGCTGACAGAGATCTTTTGTCGAATATTGGGGTTTTTACAAACTTATTTCGTTAGTGTTGGCGTTCTTGTTTTGCTTGCCATTAGTGGCGACAGATATCTTATTATTGCGAAAAGAAAAGAAAAATTGAATTTAAAACGTTCTCGTAAAACACTGTTGATAATATGGAGTTTCTGTGCTACCGTAGCTCTCCCTCCACTATTTGGGTGGACCGATTATGCCTTTGAAGACGATTTTATTATGTGCGCTTTAAAAACATCTTTTAGTTTCTCCAACGTGTTCTACATTTGTCTAATTTCTATATTAAACTTTTATGTGCCTGTACTGTTAATGTTATGTGCCTTTACATTAATCGTTCATATTGTTCGTAAAAATGGGATGCGTGTACAGCAACAGCCTGGGATTGGAAACGGTAGTTTCTTATTGAACAGACATTCACCCGATTTTACAACAAATGCCAATACTTTCCAAGATCTTGAAAATTGCGCCTCCAGAAGATCAAGTACGAATGGTATTTCCCGACCTTCAATAAGTGTCTCGAAGTCAAGTAAAGACTGTTTTCCTGCCTTAAAAAATCGTGTGCACGTTGATATGAGTTTTAAAACCAGAGCATATAAAACCATCTTTATATTGTCCATTGTTTTGGTGTTGTGTTGGACACCGTATATATCTCTGTGTTTTTTCAGAACGTTTTCAAAAAATCCAACTTCTTTAACACTTACAATATTTCTGTGTCTTGGTTACTTGAAAAGTGCAACAAATCCAATTATTTATGCTGTTCGAATAAAAAAATTCCGAGATGCTTGTAAAGAAATAATTCCTAAGAAAATATTGAACTGTTGTAAATATCGTGTACCAGAAAGACGACTGGACCATGTATCAACTTATAGAGTGGACGAAAGATCGTCAATTTAAAATAAAATACTTTTACAAAAAAAAAAAAAAAAAAATTCTACATTTTCCATGAATTCCTCCAGCAAATATCAGCTTCAAATGTTTCCTCCCAAATTGTAAATTTATGAAGAACAAAACTTGAAGGGTTTTATATTTATTTCCTCCGCTAATCACAATTTTCTTTCATAATGACATCGTGTATCTTGTAATTTACTATTAGGTTTCATATTAGCTTTATGAACATGCATTAGCATACGATATTGATCCAATATGTTTAATTATACAACAGACTACATGGCACTGGATATAAGGCAATGATAATGCAAAGAAAATACAAAAATAATTTACATTTCTTCGTAATGTACATATATTATACATAGTTAATAGAAGGAATATAAAAAATACCATTAAAATGATGGATAATAAATATGATTTAAAGAAAATACTAAGACTAAATCTTACAGAACAAGTATGTCTGCTATATAGATAAGTGTCATGTATACATACTGTGTCAAGAGAGTGGTTCTATAACAACCTGTTTTTGGCAACCCTCTCCCTTTTATGTGAATTAATTATTCCTTTTGCAAAAAGCAGGGCTTTGCAATTCAACTTGTCTGATAATAGTAAAAAAAAACAATTCCTTCCAAACATGTTGGACAAATTTCCCTTCCCGCCATAATAATACCTTGATCATTGGGAAGATATCTTGCTGTGGAACTATAAAATTAGGCTTGGTATTTTCTTTAAGGTGTAGTTTATATACAATGATGATGGTAGTCTATACCAGTGTTAGTTTATCATGATATGTTTTACTGTGGAGAAATAAAAGTTTGAAAAAGTTCAATTTAGTGTCAATTCATTTTGAACATTAATAAACTGTAATGGAATATTTGTCAACAAATTGTGTGTAAGTTGAATTTAAAGAGTCATTGTGTAGTAAATTACAATCCATGTTTATCATGTCACCATAGTTTACCATGAGATACCACACAAAATATTCAGAATCCATAAGTTAACTTTTTCAGATTTAGAGTAAATAGATCTTATACTCTTTCATAAATTTTACTGGAGTCATGTTTTTTGCTATAAAAACGTCAATTTCAAGGTGCAATCCTAGTTTTCTTTTTGTAAATTTTCAAAAAACAATTTTTAAGTGCAGAAGTAAAATCCCATTGTTAAAAGTCTTCAAACCAACTGTTTAAAATAAGTGAATATATAGAAACAAAGACTTGGCTAATCTTGCCTTCAAAAAAAGATTTAGCTAATCTCAAAACATAAAAAATAAAAATAGAAACACCCATAAGCAATGAATGATTTCAAGAACAAAATAAACAATGAAGAAATTTAGAAATGGCAAGATAGCGAGTTTTTGGTCTGATATTGTGACCTTTATCATACAAAGGTATTGAAGTTAATCTATTTAAATAGATTTAGGATAGCAATTGAAACAACTAAATTGTATATCTATTATCCATACCAAATGTAATCTCTGATCTTGTAACTAGAAACAATGTGGAGTTTTTTACCAACAAAAAATAAGATCATCAAAAAGACAAATAAGAAAGAAATTGGTAAATAGTTATCAAAATATATTTTTACATGTTTATTTAACACAGAGAAATCCTCGGACATTCACCAAAAACTGGTCAAAATTTTGCATAAAGGCTATTTTACTCTGTCGATTGATAGTCATAGTTAGTGTGGATGGTGTCAGGTTATTAAAGGCCACTAGTAAACGTTGTTTATACTGATCTTCTATCTGACTCTGTAATAACTGATTAACTAATTCTTTATATTGATCCTGTAATAACAACAATATTAAATACATTATATAAACATTCAGGTATTAATATTTTCTTTATGTTAGATAATTAATTTAATAGTTTTTACATTTAAACATATAAACTATTAAACCAGAATTCAATATTTTGAGCAATTATAATTTAAGATGGAATTCAATCCAGAATCATAATTATCAACTTGGGCAAAACTAAGAATTGTTAATTAATGGATTTCAGAAACCAATGTTCCACTGTCTTTCTTCAAGAATACTTGCAGTAAAAAAACTAAACCAGATTATAAGAGCCCATTTAAGAAATATACTTTGGTATAAATGATTCCAATACAAGCACCAACATTATATAGGTCTCATGTGATTATTTCAAGGCCATAATACAAGTAAGAAAATCAGGAGTACTAATTATTATTATTGACAATGTCTTTAAATTGACCACAGATGGGATATTACTGATCATTGATTACTTCAAGTTTAACTAAGATAAACTATTGATAAATAGTTTTGTATCTATATGGATAACAGGTAAAAAAATATTAATAAACTTAAGTCATTTTAAAAATATTAACTAGCATTAGATTGATTTTGATGTTGGAAATTTATAAAAGATTATTATCAATTTGTTCTGATAAGAGATTGAAAGGTTTTATCAATAGAATGTATTATTGATTTTAAATGAATTCTTCCATTAAAAGTATAAGGAAGCAATTAGCAGGATATATTATGTGAGAAACAAAACAGAAATTCAGAGTAATTAGTGTTTAAAAGGTCACTATCCCAGGGTTATTAAGTGCTGGTTCTATTGATTATACTTCTTTTTTCTCAATATATGTATTTAAGCACCATGTAAACAAACATGTTAGTAACAAAGCTAGGGCATTAAAATGTCACCAAATTTTTCCAAATATAACTTTGATTAAAAAATTGTACATGTTTACATAGATCTTATTTGTTACACGCAAAAATAATTTGTGTATTGCTCTTATACTGATGTTATTGTTATGTAATATTATTGAAATGAAATAAAATTGTTATTCGGTATTAATACCAGGTGTTAGATATGTCAATATCTGATCCAATATACAGTCCTTTTATAATGTTAATTATAAAAAACAAATATCATTTACCTGATGACAGCATATTAAACAGAATAGGGCTGTACTGGCTGTTTCTATCAAATCCATGTCAAAACTTTCTAGTAATAACATATGAAATACTATCTGAAATTTATAAAGTTATTAACAAAACATAAAATAGTAATGATGGTAAAACTTAAATTCCTAACTGTTGTAAACCTTAAGTGTTATAGATATAGTCATGATTTATCACTCATATATATGACATTTTATATGTGAATAATTCAAAGTGCAGTGTTCTTTTTTTTTTTTTTTATTGTTTGTGTACTCTTTGAAAAGTCAATATCTAGAAAAATAATCACCTTTAGAAAATGTGACATTGCAGTGTATAGAGTTGAACCAGTCAAATTAGACTCAAACACATGACTAGCAAGTGAGGTAATAATTTCAAGGCACATCTTTGTTATATCAGAACCAAAACTATACACAGTGGTTAAGGAAAACTAAGTTGGGTATTTTTTTTCCAAAATAAGCATGACTTGTATGCAGACAGTTGTATTAGAAATACAGCTGTATGTCTGCATATTCACACAACTTGTGCATTAACATCCAGATGGATGTAATAAAGAAATGTGATATTTAAAAGGATACGCTGAAAGACCATGTTCTATTGAACTGACTAAGGATTTAAATAAATTTTCGGGTAAAGTTGTAAATTTCTCTGGATGTACATCACATAAAAATGTTAATAATTTAAAATACTGGGAACACAATGTTGGAAACTGAAAAAAATCAATCAAACATTTGAAATTCCTAAAATGAAAGATATATTTGTATGAATTGGATGTTAAGTTTAAAGGAGATATTTAAGATGGAGAGAAATCCTTTATGTTATCTCTTTGATTAGCTGGCAATACAAACCTAGCAAACTTTCATACAGATTACAATTTCCATCAAATGGAATAGTTGGATATTTTTTATAATAGATTGGTATTTTCATTATGGGTTGATAATGGATAGATATATTCATGGTGGTTTGATATATTCCTAATGGATAGATCCTTCCATATTGGATTGCTATATTCCTAATGGATAGATATTTCAATATTGGATTGATATGTTTCTAACAGATAAATATTTTCATAATAATTTGATAATGGATTGATATTTTAATACCTTTAATAGTTCTAATGACATGATAGGTATAACTATATTCAAACCATACATTACAACATCTGCCCCTTCCACTTGACTATTGGACGGTGTTTCTTCAGCTTTAATATAGATAATTTTATTTTAGTAAAACCATTTCAGACTTGCCCACAGATAAAAATCTTGACTGGAACAATGATGAAAATTAACAGCTTTCACATTCCAAAAATTATTAAAAGACACAACCACCATTTGTGCCACTTATCGAGTCTAATTCATACCTATACTGCTGTCTTAGATGTAAACATACCTGGTCCAAAATCGATAAAGTCTTTAGAGAGTAAATTAGTTAATAATTCCATAACAGTTAAAATATCTCTATATTTAGTTTCTTCATCTTCACTAGCATCTACTATTCTTTTACCTACAACACAGAGAAAAATAATATATCAAACATTTAATTTTGTTATCATGGTAATGAGTCTATAATTCAATTTCTACAATTCTTTTCATGTTCTCTCCCAACCTATTAACAGGATGTCTTATTCTACACATTTTGTAACCAAATTTTCACAGGACCAAATTCTTCAGCATAAATGAAGTAAATATCAATGTATACCACCATTCAATAAAGATTCAATTAAGGTGTCATATGGATATATTGAACATAATCAAAGTTTCTAGTAATTAATGTATTTGAGTAATGGATATGTATATAATCATATACTAGAGTAATGTACATGAATATAACCATGTATTAGAGTAATGTATTTAATATATAACATATTTACCTGTATTATGTTTAGAGTACATTTGTATTGCTGATAAACATAAATCATATAATTTCTTACAATTTGACTGAAATAAAATACATATATTTTGCAGCAATCAATAATCAATTCAAAAACCTTGTGTAACAGTAAAAATGTTATGATGAATTTCCTAACAGAGATAATAGGTTCTCCGATAAAAAGAAAATCTGCAATTTTTTAATGTCTGAAATACAGCCAAGTTTCTGACAAAATTGTTGAAATATCTCTCACCTCTCCAAGGTAACATAAATGTCTCTGAACAACCTCTGAATATAACTCTAATATCAATGATACAATATATTCATAATTATGGAAAACCTCTATAATGAAAATAAATCATAATTATTTAGTAATTAGTTAATATTTTACAGAAGAAATGATTCTGTGAATGAAAGGATGAAAAAGCCAAACACTATCTTAAATTTAATTTATTTCAGCGTTATATATTCTCAATTATAGATAGATTGATCAATATAAATAAAGAGTGAATGTGCCATTTGACAGGATCTATATGAACAACTTCGCTCAATGATATCATCTCATGAACGAGCCACTATTCACTAATTGACACCTACAAATTTCCACACAAAATTTGCTGTCAGAGCATATAAACTGAACAAAATATATCTAGACTCTAATTAATGCTAGTTTGAGAGAATGAACTTTTTATAAAAAAAACTTCAAAAGGTTGCTTTCCTGGTATATATAACAGATGCAGAATCAGTCAAAGTTTGTTAGGTTTTTAACAATATCAATATAAAAAGTACTTACCTATCAATTTAATACTTTCAGCTAAAAATGGACTTAAATATAAAAATAATCTTTCCATATTGTCAACTCTTGTTCCTTGAGCTATACCTAATAATGATTCTAATAAACAGCATACATTCTCCTGAACTTCTACATTATGTAAACTTTTAGCAAAGTTTTCTCCACATATTAATCCATAAAATCTTTCTTGAATGGACTGTAATATCTGGAATTAATAAATCATTAACAATCATACAAACTCCAAGAAGAGTATTTACACAGGTTTAGATATAATTTCAGATGAATACCCACTTATTTGCATAAATGAGCCAAGCAAAGCATACACATGGTTTTATATTGATAGAAAATATTCTTTTATTATTATTATTAACAATGCTTATATAGCGCTTATCTAAAAAAGAATTACTCTAAGAGCTTTACAGTTTACAGTTACATATTCCATGTGTGGAAGAGTTCAAATAAAATTGAGGGATGACAAAATGACTGAAATTCACCTGATGCCACTCTGTGAGTCGGTTTGTTGAAATTTAAACAGACCCATACCTTATGACTGTACCAAATCTGATAATATACATGGATAAAATATTGTATAATGGTATATCCTTTGACTTACTATTTTCCAAAACTCTTCTTTAACAGGAGGATCTTTGAAGGCCGAGCCTGCTAACACTAACGCCTTCAATAATAATCTTCTAGATAATGATGATAATAATGATAAAGGTGGGCCATTATTGGCTTCTAATCTTGCGAGATCCCACAATAAATTACATTTCACTACATAAACAGCTCTGAAAAAAGAATACAAATTGTTTCTATATATCAGCTAATTAACAGATAGTTGAACCGCTTCCAGCTTCTAATCAGGAAAATAATATGACTAAAACAATGTTGACTTACTTTGAACCATTTTTAAGCAAGGCAACTAAAACTTTTAAAGAATCTTCTACAAGTTGTTCTTCAGAACTCCAAGTAGTTATATTAGATATAATTTTCTGGATAAGGAATGCTATGACCCACTGGGCACCATCTGTATCACGACCAAACGCGGATTGTAATGCCAGGCTCATCTACAAATAAATAAATATGGATTGGCAAAAACTGGAAATTTTAAAAGAAATTATTGAGAATTTATGCCATTATTTAAAATAACCCAAATATTGCATTACACAGAATTATTTTCATAAATTTTTGGTTGAAAGATAACCTTCACATAAATGACCTAAAACAAAAGAATATATTCATTTTTATCATGAAAACTGACAGTGATAATGTTAATAAATACACAATTTACATAGAGATTTGGCTTCCACCTTATCATGGAATACATTTTCATGGAATACATTTTCATAGAAACCATTTTATATAGGATTTCCTCCAATTCAGAACAATTATTATCTTAATTAAAACCATATTATGTATTTATCAATGTGATACCCGTATTAATAATTATATTAATAATCGTGACATTGTTAAGAATGGTGTGTACAATAAACAATTGTAAAATTTGTTAGCAATATGAGTATAAATATACCAGCCATATTTAGTTTTTAGTGTGTAAACATTGTGCAATGAAACCTTCTCATGCTACATGAATAACCTGTACACACTACTCACAGCAGGTCCATTATTATTATGACTTTGGTATCCAGTCATTATATCTGAATCAGGCTAAAAATATAAGCCAAAGTATTGAGCAATATGGTTAAAGATTTGACTAAAGATGAATTGGGTATTAAAAAGATTGCTAAGAGGTTTGTTAGTTGAGTATTTACAGCACCATTCGGAAAGCATCTGTGTGGGTTGAGTTGTATTTGAAAAAAATATAAATCAACAAACACATTAAAAGATAGCCATGTGTTTTAATTTTATTTGCAGGAAATTGTACAAACAGTTGTTCAAACTAACATATCTTGTACAAAATCACAATATAACCTCTTAACAATACATGTAAAAACTACAAGTGAAGGAATTTGTGAAGAAATTATTAGGAAATACACTCTGGTTTAATATTGGTAGAAATTATAAACAGTAAGTATAAATTATTTACCTGTGAATAATAGTTCTCATCTGGTAATAAATATGATAACACCCACCGCCGTAAAAACCACATACACGTACTACCAACTTGTGGACTCACACAATCGGTTAGTTTAGCATTAACAGCTCGAGTTTCAACTTCACATAATCTAAACACAGCTGATATCAACCTACAGTGAATCAAACAGTTTAGAAAACAGCAAAATGTCATTTAAACAATACAAGGCTTACAGTATACAAGCAGTATATTTCCCATCAAAGAAAATAACCAAAGAAACGGTTTAAAACTACATCCTGATTTGCTTAAATCAATGATTACAAGGTTTGAGTATATAAGAGAGAATGTTTTCTAAGGCAGTTAAATTAAAAAAATATGAATATGCCACTACCAACTAGCATTGAAACACAATAAAATAAAGAATATCTAGAGAACTGTACTCTCTCTGTTCAAAGCAAACTCGAAAACTCAAAGATGAACATAATTATGTATTTATTAGTGGAACCCACACCCAGTGTAGAACTAACAATGTAATAAGTGAGTACCTGACAACATTATCTGTAGACTGTGAACCAGGTATATCTTCTACTCTTTCACCGGGAGAGGATAACACTTTTAATGTTGTGTGTAGATCTATTGTCTGACTAGTTGTTATAGAATATTGCATTATATTGGAGGGTATCATTGGTGTTTCTCCTTCTGCCTCTTCTGTTAGTACATGAGCTACAAAAATCAGACAATAGTATAAATAATGCTCATGTAGTTTTTGCATGGTGCTTATAAATTTTCAAATGAGAAGAATTAGAAGACCTTAAGGGGGTTGACAACCCTAAACCTATGTACAAAAAATAGACGATTTCAACCACTTCTTTTCCACCTATCTGAAATATTTAAATATAAATGGAAAGAGGGGACTTTCAGCTATCCAAAAATATAAAATTTATTTCTTTATGACATTTCAACTTTAAGAAATAGGGTATGAAAGATGAACAAAAAAAACGTCAATTATTCCCTTAAAATTAGCATATCTACTAGGCTATTTAAAATAGAAGGTTGAAATTTTGCACAACGCAAGTCTACATGTATCTCTACAAAATTACGTTGGCTTTTTGGAAAATTTTGTTTTGTTTTGAAGATATTGATAGAAATAATAACTTTGCGAGTGCATTTACGAAAAATTGAATTTTTAAAAAACTATTCATTTTATAAAAAAAAGCCAAAGTAAAGTTATAGAGGACATCGTAAGCTTTAGCTGAAGCCAAAGTTTGTAAAAATCGGATAAATTGTAAGCGAGATATGCTTTTGGAAAAATGGCATTTTTTCAACATTTTGCAAACACATGTAAACCTTACGTAATTAATGATCATGTTGTTAAAAGATTGTCTTTCATGCTGTAGAAATCTTTAAGCACCTTTTAGGCATCGATATGCACCGATATCCACATAATTGGAGTGCTAAAACAATGGATTAGCACATGTCAAAACCCTTCCACCCACCAATCATAAAATTTTCTTTGTTTACATGTGACGTAATGATTTATGGGACATCACGTGACTTCTGGATTCCCCCGATACACAAACTCTTACTTCGCGTGCCGATATTAACAATAACTGACCGGCAAACGTAGAGAATGTTTATTTAGCCAATGACGTTGTAATCACAAATGTCAACAGACAACGTAATTTGTACGTCTACATAGAGAATACCCCGTTTTGTTCTATAAATAGATTATCTTCACGGACGGATATCAGACGAACTACTGAAGTGATTGAGCTAAAATTTTTACTGGATGAGTTTCTTTTAATGCCAAATAGAATGGATATAATCTTAATACGTTTCTTGATTGAAATACACCTCGAACGATAAAGTTGTCAACCCCCTTAACAGTCAATTAGACTTAAAATGCCTTGCAGTGTGCAATGAGAATAATTTTGGCAGGAAAACCGGTTTTCTGGCTGGATAATCAGGTCAGTATATTCCTGAAACTGATTAATAAACAAACTCTAAGTACCTATTTTAAATCTTTATATCTTATTAAATGCAAATAATATGCTTCCACCCTTTTTATATGCCAAGATGAATATGTGGACGTATATTGTTGTCGGCCCTCTCCGTCGGTCCATCAAGATTAGTTGTGGGTACAATAGGCGCTACAATTTTCAGTGGATTTTAGTGTGAGAATTGGAATTGTTTAATCAAAGGAAAAAATGATTTAACAAACTGATATGTGTGCGTATATTACCTCGCAAGGGAAGCTATATTTAAAATAAGTGAGTAGAGCCTTCATCCCAAATGGGACAAAAACATAATTAATAAACTATCACAATTCATGATTCTCTTTACATATTGGTATTATTTTATAATCTAATCAACTAGGAATTGATAGCTTGTCCAACATTAACCCAACACATATATAAAGGGAGACTAGAGAAATTACAATTAGAAACATACCTGCGACTAAAACTAACCAATGTAAATCTTCGTGTAATATATTAAGTATTGAGGTATCAAAGGAGGCATTAAGTGTACCAGATGTATCACGATGTTGTTGTAATCTCTGTAATTGACCATGTAATCTACTAACACGCTCTTCTAATACTCTAAAATACAACCAAACTCATATTAAATCATACAAGTATTCTTATAGATTCTCATATTCTGTAACCATAAAACTCTGTTTAGAAGCAACATATCATTTCCTGCACTTAATCATGTACTAAGGCAATATTATCTTTAAATCTCTAGCATATCAATGATCTGGGGATCGATAACATAAAGAACTAAAAGCAGGAGGTCCCGAACATTCTCCTGATTAAAAACGACACAGAAAGCTACCTCAAAATTCTATGGCACATATTTCCAGGATCAAACCTTTGTATAATTAAATACGAACATAATAAATAATCTTACTTGGCTAATAATGGTATGGAATGTTCTGGTATGATTCTAGCTAGAGCACCAATACAACATAACTGATCTGAGAACTTGTCTCTGTCATCTTCATCTAATTCACCAAGTTCTTCATCATCTATACCTGAATCACTGGTATTCTGTAAAATAAATAAAATATATAAATTTCTTTGTTCATTAAACCATTAGTAAGAATAATGTCAAATACACATGGTATTTAACATTTAACATTCAATGAATAATATAAACAAAACAAAAAAAGGAAACAAAAAGCCATAAGCACATTCCACACTCTATACACTAGTCCTTGTGTATGAGATGAACAGATCATGTTACAATACATCCATTAAGATATTTTCAAACAAGTCAAACAACCTACCTGGGATCTTAAACCCTCGGGTGGACTGATATGACATTGTAAATAGGAATGAAAGACTTCAGTAGCTTGAGGTTTTAATGAACCTTCAGGTAATTGATTAATCTCTACTGTTAACTGCATCCATGTTTCTAACATCTTCTCATAACCATCCATATAAATACAATCATCTTTGTGTAGCTAGACCAAAATAGAATGGATATACAGGAATATGGAATAAATAGTTTTTGGGCTGTGTTGTTAACTTTTTCTGATTCCCATGTATAGCTGGTAACACACAAGGCAACTTTATCTATTCTAGATAAAAATACCTGCTTTATTGAGTATCAGTATAAGTAGTTCACAATATTACCACATACATTCAGAATGCCATTATTTAATGATCGCCTTTAATCATCATTGCTAAATCTATTTCTAATGATAATTAGGTAAATTATACATCACAAATACTTACTGCTTCCTCCATGGCAGCCAGTCTTCCCATATGACATGTTAACCTTGTCATGTGATCAACACAGGCCTGGAAATGTGTTTCTGGTAAAGCCATGAAGACTTTGATTGGGAACATCATAAATAAATTTTTAAATGTTGTGGCTACTCCTAAATTCTCAAAATCTTGTAGTTCAATACTGAAACAAAATATATATAATTGATTCAACAACATTGATTTTTTCCCTCCTATAAAATTGAGGCAAATTTTACCAACCCACCCTGTTAAATAATACATAGGGTTTACTGATCACAGAAATGTATGATTATTATATAGATTACCTCCCAAGTAAATGAAGAAAACCATCTAAAAATGACTGTAAATATTGTCTTCTGGATTCATCATTAGTAAATATCACACCATTTAAAGATGCTAGTTGTCCAATACATTGAATTGAATGATGGGCCATTTCAGAGTTAAATCTGGCTTTTTCATGAATCTAAAATAAAAGAATGGTGATAATCCTTGAAAATAACATAGGTATATTTTGTGTTAAATATAAATAACAGTACATACATGTATATGAATTAAATTGTAATATTTGTTAAGCATTAAGTTGAAGTTATAGTAAGGACAAAATACTTAACAGAGAGTACTTTTTCTTTTAAACCCTATTATTTTGAATACAGTCAAGCAGAAATCTGGCAAGTTGGAATGGAAAGCAACTAAGAATTAATGCCATATTCAGAAGGTTAAATGAACTGAATGTTGTGAGAGTTAAGACACGACTATACAATTTATATATACAGGGATCCCAGTGAACCCTCAAAAAAATACATGTAGCTGTTTTTTTCAATGAGAAATCTTATTGTTTACCGTTAAATTAAAAAAAATATCAAAATGAATGAGAATTTGTAAACTGACTTCCATCTATTGAATACTATAAATGGAGAGATATGACAGGATCCATAATTCATCTTGTGCAGAAAATAACAACAGTCAATTGTTTTTTGTTATATATATATAATGTACTGTAAGTCATTATTCAAATAATTTTTACAAAGATTATTCATAAAAAATTTATAAACTGAAGTGAAAACCCTTAGCAATTCCAAGAATTCCTCACTCCAGAATCCAATCCCGACTCTGTTCTGCTATCTCTTTTATGTAGAATGTCTATCTTCCATGACATGTTGAAATTATCGCTAGGCCTATACTATAGAGAGGTATCTAGATTTTAAGAACAGTTACAAACACTGTTGCCTTCTAATTCTTATAATATTATACTATTCAGAAGTTTTTTTGTTTTAATCAATGGCCGCAGCCATTTTTTATTTCTCGATTTATCTCGCGGTATTTACAAATGGTAGTCTATAACATCATGACTTCCAAGCGATTGCGGGTTAATAGGGACAAAATGATGCAGAGTTTTGCCGGAAACACTCGACAGCGATCAAATTATCGGAAAGAAAACCAGCTTTTTCGAATATTGATCAATCGTTTTTCCTCCCGCAAATTATTTTAGCAGATTTATAAGATCGAATAAAAATAAAATCTTAGGCCAGAAAAAATAGCTGAATTCAGCTAATTAGCTGAAGTCTGGGATCCCTGTAAGAAGAATAATTAATATCAACAACCAACCTTGAAAAATAACTGTAAAATATTCCTGTCTAATAATGTATCTTTCCAAGCTTCATTAGGTTTTAACGTAACATAAGAATTAGTTTCAAACAACCCAACACGTCTTCGTAATACTATACGTCAGATAAGGTGGATTATTGTTTCTGTAATTTGGTGGTATATGACACTTATGACTTAAACACTCAGAAGGGCATGCATACTAAGCTCTAGCCCCAGTGATTTTGTGATTAAAAATAAGACAGAGTCATTGCATGGGGAGCCTGTACCCCTACTGATGCTGACATTGACCAAAACTTGTTTCATTGACTGATATTGAGAAAATTGTTTCATCTAAATATATCAACATAAAATAGAAAGAGAACTCAAGATGACGTTTGGTAAAAATGATCTTACTTCACATTGTTCTGAAAAGTAATTAAAAAGGATACATGATTTGGGTGAAAATTCCCATGATAACACTTGTTCTGTTATAGACAACACTCTATTTAATACAGCTGTAGCCTCTCTAGTCAGTGGTGAGGGCTGGGCATCAATTTCATTCAATACTTGTAGACAAAACAAAAATACTCTCTTTAGGTTGTTTGTCTGAAATATAAAAGGAAAGATAATTAATGTACATGTATGTACTTTGAGGTGAAAAGCAAAAACTCTAATAAAAAAATAGATGTCAATGAAATAAGTGAAATAAATGAAATAAAATAAATATCAATAAATAATTCAACTACCTCAAAAGCTCGTTTACACTTCGTATGAAATTCCCATGTAAAACCTGTATTACTTGTTCTACTGGAACTCGAGTATTCGTTTAATAATGATGTTAACATTGAACAGGCTACTAGTTGCTAAAAAGACAATATTGGTAATATAATAAATTTCAAATTTGCAAAATAAAAAATAATTTGCCAGGCAAGATAAGATACACCCATGTATCAAATTGTCAAATGTGAACTTGAGTACCTTCTTATCAATTCCAATATTCACACAAAGTTTCATCAAAATGCATTGAAAGTTTTAGCTTCTATTTCTACCAACAACAAATGTTGATGGACCGACAGACAGGGGCGATGACAATATACATCCACATCTATCAATAATTCTAATAATTTGATCTCAAAGACTATTTTAACATTCAATCAGCTTCAAAATAGGATGAAGTTTTCATTCAACACATGTCATAATCATTTTTTCTTATCTGTTTCCATATTCTTAACAAAGAGGAATGAATGAATATATATGAATTGATGCAATGACATAATCTTACCATTGTAACATTGCCACTTCCAATTAAATTTGTTACATCAGTAAACATATTATCACACCCTGTACCTTTACTGTCCAATGTGCCACGTTTCAAAATAACAGCAACTGTTTGCAGTATCTGTTCACGAACATAGCTCTGTAAACTAACAGAATATTGATGGGGTTTAGAATACATGAAACAAAACAGAGTTTCAGTCTCTGGATTAGATCTTAAATAAGATTATGCTGTGTTTCTCAGAGTCATGTTGCTTGATATATTACATAATTATTCAAGTCTGTTTCATGCCAATAATTGTCGAGTGAGGCATTTTGAGCTCGTTAAAATAATTCCATTACTGGTTATCATTAAATCTTACCTTATATGTTTTGTTATGTATCTAAGTAAGAATGATCTTAAGGATTCAATATCTTCCGGGCTTAATAAAGTCCATTCTCTAATAATTGCTTCTTTTAGGGTGGTCGCCGTTTGGAATAAAACATAGTCACTCTTTGTATTTTCTTTAAAAAAATAAAAGTTATAACACTTTGAAGAAAATTGTGAAATAGTTTTTCTTGTTTCAAATATCTAAATTTTAAATCCTTCATTTTAAACTGACGTAGTCCCTTTGAAACAATTGTTTGTAATTGAACCTTAATTAAGATTAGGTATTCATTTGGAAAGTAAATTATATAAACCATCTTACCCAATATATATCTACAGGTATTGTATGGCAGTTTAGTTTTCCTAAATGCCAATATAATCGCTTCTGCTGCATGTCTTTGATCAGAAGTAACAATATTTGGTGGTGCCTTGAAATTTAAAGGTAAAGAAATTTGACAACTCCCTGGTTATTGGTGTAAGGAGACCAAATTACACATTTCATTAGAGTTATTTTGAATATCAATGTAAATTTGTCCACTTGGCTTATGAACATTAGTTGTATCAGTGCACTTTAAAGTCTATACAGTACACATAACATTGAGCACAGAAACAGGTCTAATCTAGCTTTAACTACATGAAAGTGTCTGTGTAAATGGCAGTGTCGTAATAAGCCAGACACTGACACAGTGACAGTGAGTGCAGACTGGTGCTAAAACAATAATGACTTTACTAAGGCCATCTAGTCATCTAATATACATGAGGAAAATGAGGACGTTCAAACAGGAGGACAGAAAGACGTTTGTCATCCCTAACTCCTTAAAAAAAAACAATCAGAAGCGAAATAGACACCAAACTATCATACCAAAACAATTTGAGTGGCATGCTCCAACTCTCTCATGCTTTGGTCCGCCATCATGGATTTATGTTATTTATGGAGCGCCACCTGTCTATTCGAATCACGTCGTCTTATGCAAAAAGTCTGTTTGTAAAAGTTTGTCGGCAATGTGTCTACTGTAAAATCATTAATACCGATTAAGATTCATAGGCTATTCTTACAGTCAAAATAACGAATTTCTGCCACAAAGTAAACAATATTAGCTACATTGTCTGACGAGAAATTTCAGAATAACAAGTTTCAAACGAGACGTCGAGGATGAATTATAGGAGTGTAGAAGTGATCAGGGTTTGGAGGGGGTTAAAGTTTTGAAATCAACGCTTTTGATAAAAAAATATTATCTGGACATTCTTATTAGTTAATAACTGTTAAAGTCACAATAGGTTTATAGATAGTTAGTTGTGAATTCTGACTTTTAAAAAAATCCTGCCTATGTCGAACTTTTTAAATGTTATTGGGAATAGGCGGTGTTATCTGAAACAGTAGGCCTATTATTATAACAGTAGGCCGATTCTGTGATGATCCTCTTGACTAAACATTCTGTTATTTGCATTTATTCTGCCAATTGGGCAGTTATGTAGGATTGTCTGTCATTATTGCCATAGAGTTAGTATGGCTTATATAATGTATACAATCATTCTATTTGTTTTGTGTACGGTTTTATTTGTGCCTATGAAATTCAGTTCTTCATGGTAAAGAGGTGTGGCAAGTTTCTCAAGTTTCATTAAATATTTCCGTCATCCACACTACATTTAAAGCCTTTAATCTAAAATGTATCATTGTTTTTCAGTTCAGAAATAAAATGATATAGCATCCTAAGAAAAAAGTATCATACACTGTCTTCACAAGTACAGCATGGCAGAATTATCTTTTAGGCCAACTTTAAAATCACTAGGCCTATATCTGCACCAACTTCTCTGAATAGACTGTAGATTTATTTTGTCCTCTGCTGGTGCTAATCCTTAATCATGGATTTATCTGGAACTGAGAAATACAAGAGTGGAGGGAATTCAGAGAAGATAAGCTTCCGTCGTCGACCAAAGAAGTCAATTGAATTAGATGGGATGATGATGGATACAATTGATGATTCAGGTGATGTATTTGATTGATCTGTAAAACATTTTAGAATCGAATAATCATGATCTCAGTTTACCTAGTCAGCCATCTATCATGGCTCAACACTGTGTTCATGTGACCTTAGCCAGAATTCTGAATTAATGTATGAAATCTCACCTGTTGTGGAATGGTAGGATCCCTTTAATGGAATATGAAAATTTCATGTTTGGTTTTTTCAAATTAGGATTGGAAAACCCATCACCTGTTGGAATATCAAGTGCTTGTGGTATATTTCATGATAACAGTAGCTCAGCTTTATTAGGTGATTTAAATGATGATGCTTTTCAAGCTGAGGTTGGTTTAATTACTTCTTAAAATATGGTAATGAAACCACTCCTTTGCAGCAAAATAAATATATATTTACTATGCAACAGAAGGCACTAACACAAGGTTAATATAGTGTACACTAAGGTTAAGGCTAGTATGTTAAAATCTAACGAAGATCTAAAAGAAGATTAATTATATATCATATATTATCATATAATAAATAATGAATATTAATTCCAGTAGGCCTAATGACACAAAAGTAATTTTAATTGCCACAAAGCTTCAAAAATTTAAGCTTTAATCAAAAAGAAAAAAACAATATCTACTGTGCATATAATGCATATTCTTGTCTGACCTACAGTTATTTACAAGTTTGACCTTTTTTTATAGGTGGCCAAAAAAACTCAAACTCATCTGCTGGGGTTGCAAGAGGCAGAAATAGAAGTAATTATAGATAGATTGATGGAGAGAGAAGGAGGGAAAGATAAGGCGTTATTACATATTGTTACGCAATCACCAACAGAATTAAAGGTAATATTAAAGCGAATGTGCTAACTTCAACCAAATCTGTGCAATATTTTTTTTATGTTGAATTATAAATTAAATATATTGTGAAACCCCTCTAAACCGACAGGCTGTCAGACCGATGATATGCTGGTTTGGTGCAGTTGCAGGGATATCCGTGGGAGTGGTAATTAAATGTGAATATACTAATAATCAATCAGCGAAATAATGGAAATTGATATTCAAATTGGATAAGTCTTTTATGTCGTGACGCATTAATGTCAATTACTCTGTAGTCTAAACAAATTCGGAATCCGGTTTAGAGAGACCAATTTACCATTGATTAAATACTTTGGGACTTGATTTCCATGCTGGATTTAGAGGCGGTGCCTGTTTACTACGGTTTATCTCCTATGTATTATATAGTGATGATGCGGCCGGGACTTTTCAAATATGCCAGTTTACAGGGGAAGCTGGTTTATAGAGGATGTAGTTTCACTGTATAATTAAATGGACATATAAATATTTGATGTTCTTGTTCTTGCATTGTTTTCTATTATTTCACATCATTTGTTAATATGTTGGCAAGGTAACATTGTGTGAACATAACATTCTTTAGCTGAAATAACTTGGCAAACAGAATTTAGTCTTACAGACATCTTGTCTTGATACAGTTTCATTGTGTAGATTGAAGTTTTTTTTGGTCTATTTTAGGTTCTACTGTTCTTAAATACATTATTACATAAAGGTGCTAATCCTTCTACAGCTGATAGAGACTGGAAAACACCATTACATCATGCAGTGAAACGTAATTTTAAAGGTGTCTGCAGTAAATTGTTAGAAAATGATGCTTTACCTCATGCAAGAGATAAAGAAGGAAAGATGCCATTTCATATTGCCTTAGAAAATAAAAATGATAGCATTGCAGCTATGTTATTAGTACGGATGCCTAACATAGTGTAAGTACTGTTCAGAATGATTAAATTGAACCATATCAACCTGGTCATAACATAAGCCTATTTTTCCCAAGGCAAAAGTTGCTTAATTATATCATTTTGATGGTCAAAATATATTAAATCAGTTTTAGTTAGAGTGCAATACTACAATTAGGGTATTTCCATGTATTTTTTTTTGAGATTTGTGAAAAGTAACCAAAGAATAGCATTAGACATGAAGTATTGTCAGATTTGAATAAGAAAGAGATTTTTTTGTGTCTAAGCACTATGAATGGATAAGCTTATGTGGTAATGCTGTACAACAGTTTGCAGCATAAAAATTTTCCACCTTTTTATTAGGGTCTAAGGGCATTTCAAATAGTGACATCAACTTATGTGTAATTTTTTTTTACAATACCATGGTTAATGTTTCTAGAACTTTTATGATTTTATGATAATTTCAGGGTTCGTCAACTCTATACTAGTAGTGGTTCCAAGCCTTCAGAATTAAAGTTTTATGATTTACTAGAGTGTGATTCTAATCTAAGTATGGAGGTAATTTCACTTTATTTCTTGGACAATAAATGAATAATGTTTTCTCAATTTCAGCCTTTATCAATATTGACATTTGCATTGATGCCAGTCACAGAACTAGTGAGTAGCTCTAAATGATTAATTTGAGATAGGGGTATGTACATGTGGGGAGTCTAACCTGCCCAAAGCTGATAGATTCAGCTTTCATAATTTCAGAAAACTAGTCTAGGAGTATTAGACTGTATGATGGACTATATAGGTGATAGTGGACATGTTCGGGTATATTATCATGTATTAGAGGCTGATCGCGAAGGACGTTCACCACAACATGAAGATTTTGATGGTTCCTCTAAATCATGTCTTCAACTTATATCTAAGAAAGGCTTAAAGGTAATAATATTAGTTAGCGGTCTGTATTTCTTTTTTTTACATCAATTTGTAAACTATAG
This sequence comes from Nipponacmea schrenckii, assembly GCA_030562195.1. Classification (NCBI taxonomy): domain Eukaryota; kingdom Metazoa; phylum Mollusca; class Gastropoda; family Lottiidae; genus Nipponacmea; species Nipponacmea schrenckii. The sequence goes on along the minus strand of JAUJPP010000003.1, from coordinate 50,340,627 downwards.
TAGACCTGGTGCAAATATTTGTACAGTATAGATAATGTCACAAAGCAGTACTGATACACCAAAAACACAGCTGGATTATATAGAAATGACTGATACACCAAAAACACAGCTGGATTATATAGAAATGATTGAAATTATCACAGCTGACTTTATTAGGTCTAATTCAGACTAAATCTTTTTATTAAGGCCGTGCAAAGTAAATTGTCTGTTTTACAGGCCTTTTTTTTTTAAAAATGGGGCGAGAGGGCGAATTTATTATTTATTATTTATAAGCGCTTTTTTAAATTTGGCACCAGAAGAAATCGGAGCGAGCGAAGCTATTTATTATTTATTTCCACAAATTTAAAAAATAGATTTAAATCACCATTCAGATGCAACTATCAGATGTTTTGGGGGTTTGAATGATAATAGTTGATAGAAATAACAGAACTTTTTTACCTTTCAACTTCACATAAACGTAATCATTCCAACATATTTACTACCTCTGACAATGATACACTTAGGGTGCATCAGGGCTGATAATATTATGTCAATGTTGACTACAGTAGGATTTCTATCCATCTATAAACTGTATTTTAAAATGTCATTGTATGGTACCGGTAATAATTATTGTTATTGGAAATTTTGGAACAAATTGTCATACATCACATCACATGACAAGAACAAAACAATCTGTTTAGATCGAACTTCTATTTTAAGAATTTTTATCTAGGCCTATGCTACAAATGCCAATTTTCGAGAACTCGTACTAACGGAGTACTTCCGGTTTTAACTTGAGAAAAGCGGAATGTGTTGAGTGATACCAATAATGAGAAAATCGATCGTATTCGAACGTATAAAATTCGTATTTTCTTGTATTCGTTCCTATTTTTCCATAAATATTAACTTTTTCAAATCAATAGCAGAAAAAAACCCGGTGCATTCTTTTACTTGTAATTGTAACGGGTCTCGATTTGTTCCACCATTATAATCCAGAAACGAAATCATCAAGATTAAGATTAATTTAATGTTTGGATTGTCCTCACGAAAGTGTTAATAATTTTCATAATCGTGCTTCCTTCAGCAAATAATTGTGTTTTCGAACGTTAAATTGTATCGGAATCAATTTTCAGTTTAAAGTTGTAGAAGAAAATCTTTTTATCGGTGATGAAAAACGCATTCTAAGCCACTTCCGGTTTTTCGTTAAACGTCAAGGGAGATAATTATGGTAAAAAATATTTTCGGGAACGGGGAAATAACTCTATTTTAAACACAATTTTGGAGACGCGCGCGCATTATTTATTAATTATTCCAAAATGTCAATAAATAGTTTTGGAGCGCGGGGTATTTTACCGGAGCCTGTAAAACAGACAATTTACTTTGTATGGCCTAATACTGTTCTTTTATTGTACAGACTCTAGTATTTCATGATGTAGTGCGGTTGTTAATCAGAAGGAAATGGAAATTGTATGCAAGGTTTAGATTTCAGTAAGTAACATTTGCTACTAAACCTATGCACCAACAACATCTACATTATTCATAAGAAAAACAAAGTACAAATTTAAGGTGTTGAGTTCTAGCTAGCTGGGAATTGTCTGAAGAAATCTATCACAGGTCATCTTAAATCGAATCAAAAGCTTAATATTTCATGTTAAACTTTTTTTTCAGGTTGAACTGTGCTGTATTTTTATTGACATTGTTTGCCATGACGTTTTCTGCTGTAGTAGCTGTTGATACAGTAGACCCAGCACAATATCATGGTCCATTACAAATAGCTCGAGCAGTGTTTGAATTATGGTGGTATGTACATGCTGTCTTAACATTTATACTGGAATTGAACCAAATGAGGAAGTAAGTATATATAAGAAAACATAAAAGAATAAAAAATAAGAATAATTTTATCAACTGTAAAAATATTTTTTAGTGCCTTTATGGTCAAATTCGTCTCTTCATGCACTTCAGATTAATAATATTTAATCAATGCCTCTTTTTTTTCAGACATAAATTAGACTATTGGAAAGATAAGTTTAATTGGTTAGACTGGTTATCATCTAGTTTACTTATAACTGTAGCACCGTTAAGATTTACACAGCATACAGAACAGTGGGCTGTATTCTCTATAGGTTATTTATTATGGACTATAAGAATCTTTAAATATGCTGCTGTTTCAAGGTTAGTTAGCAATGTGTTTTAAAGGAATTCTACCTCTTCTGTTTCAAATTACTTTAAATATTTATATTACTATTACTTAGTTTTAATGGATTATAGAGGGATTGTTCTGTATAGATTTGTCACCTGGTAAGTCCACTAGTGAACAAAGGCCCATTTTCAATTTTTTGGTCATCCTTTAATTTCACGGTACATAAAAAATGGTGTAAAATCAGCATTAGGCTATTAAATTAATTATTTGTAGAATTTTGATTGAATGCAAAATGATTAAATAATTGAACAAGGTGTAAGGACCATTTGGTTGGAGCAAACACTTCAGCTTAAACAAATACCAATATTGAAAATCTGTACTTGGCCGAATTTTTTTCAAAGAACAAACTTTCAATCATGGGTCATTGAAATAAGCTGAAACAGAAGAAAAGAAAACTGATGTTTTTCTTGTTAATGTAATATTAACATCAAATAACAAAAAAAAGATTGAATTGTTATGGAATTATTCTTACAGACAAACTGGTGCCTATGCTCAGATATTATGGAGAATTATTGGCCATGATTTTCTTCAGTTTTTATCTGTGTTTACTGTTATTTTGGTTGCCTTTAGTGGATCATTTGTTCTTGCTTTAAGAGGAGAAAATTCTTTACAAATTCACTCTGAAACTAGGTGGGATTTTTAAATTCTTAAGTTGTTCTAAAACTAAGCATTTCATGACATCACTGTATTTTAAGCCCCTAAAAAGTATTGGCAGTTCATAAACTTATTAAGTTTGATTGGATATACTTAAACCAAATACACATTAAAACTGAATTAAAATAATAATATTTGAATCTTAAAAATATCTTAGTAGGTTCATCTCACTGGAAAAATTATTATTTTAATTTTAACTCAGTATTGTACTTTATTAGTTCATTTTGGGAGATCCTGTTATCTGGTATTAGAATTCTAATCGAAGCTGAACCTGTGACAGAATATTATGGTGATCGAGGATATGGGTAAGAATATTGTACATTAATCGACATAGTATATGTTATTGAAATTTAACCAGTTAATATTTTTGATAATGCTGACTCCCATTTACAACATCTACACTAACATTCTGACTAGTTATCTCAAGATCCCAGAACATTCTTGCTGTAGATAACTGCCATGTTCCCTAGCACAGTTCACTGTAACATTTAGCATCCATATTTCTAAAGCATTTACTTATTGATCTGATAGTTTTCTATAGATATATATTTGCCTGCTATATTTCTTTAGAGAATGAGTCTAAAATATCAGTGAACTTTGTATATTGTATATCTCTTTGGCACAGCTATTTAGAGCATGATGGATGGTTGAGATTATTTTGTTGTAAACCTAGATAGCATTATTGTTTTAGCCTCCTTCATACCTTTTACTATTCATTGATTTCTGTTATTCTTTACAACAATTTATAATGATAAAAACATGTTTTCAGTGTACTAGGATGTATGTTAATGGTGATATTTCTATTCACGTGTTGTGTTGTGTTATTAAACATATTAATTGCTCAGTTGTCTGATACTTACCAACATGTTCAAAGAGATGCACAACGTGGGCTGGAGTTAAATCGGGCTTGGATCATAGCACGTGTAGAGTTAAATAGTATCAGAATAAGAAAGGTTGGTTTCATCTACAATTTAAGAAAATTTTAGAGAATTTGCAATTTTGCACGTATAAAAGGAACTTGCAATTTTGTATTCAAATATCTACCAAAACTTTGATCATTTCTTCTATTTCTTGTGATATTTTTATTTGGTAAATTCTATGTTTGGTAGACATTCACTTATAATGATTTGTCTTTATATAAATACAAATTTATTATAGAATTGATTTACTAACTAATGCTTCATATTTGAATATTTAGGGTTTTAGAGTAACCCATTATTTAGAAAGAGAAGATATCAAGAATCCACAAGAATTGCTTGTTAAATGGGAAACTCCACCATTAAATGAAATGAATAAAACCATATTAGATCTACATGACAGTCTTGAATCTCATAAACTAAATCTAATTACCATCAAAAACAGAATGGCTAAACAAGAATATATTCTAACTAGAATGCAGTAAGTAGTTTGACCTTATGGTGGTTATTGCATCGCAGCATGACAATAGCAATGTAGCAAAAGCAAAACAGAGCATAGTTAAACTGAACTATTAAAATTCTGAAAAACATCTTTTACAAAGTTTTGTTTATGATATGTATCTTATAGCTCTGAAGTTGTAAGAATTGTCAATTGTCAATTACCACCCTTTAACTGTAATACATCCTTTATCTAGATATATTATATCAAAAATATAAAATGTTAAGATAAATAGAATGAATGATTTTTAGTTTATGACAAGGCCAACTTCTGTTTGATAACATTTTTTAGGCTTATATAATGTGAATATAGTCCCTTTCTTACCATCATTAAATGTAATGTGCACCATGCCATCTTGACAAAAAGAAATAACCATGCAAACACCATAATATTGAGTGGTTATATCTTGTATTCTACAACTTTTACCTTACTCACCTACATATAAACTTCATGAAATACTTTGTAATAATTTTGATTGTTACATAATAGGGAGCAGCTGGACATATTGGTACCATTAGATAAACCTACAAAACCTGTTTCTCAACCATCTTCAACTAAATTCACACTACAAGATCCAGCAGATGATGAAGCGGACAATAAAGATTAAACAGATGTTTATAATAGAGGAGCAGATTTTAAAAAGCCTGGGAATTAGAGAATGAAATTAATATATAGAACTAATTGCAATGCTTTACAATATAAACTGTTTAATTGTAACATATTTCACAGTTCACCATCTTGATTCATCAAGAAATCTGAAGAATGAAAATCTAGAATTGGATTAATCGATATATGATAAATGATGTTTTATTTAAAGTCTTATTTGATATAAATAAGTATTGTTAAACTTCAACCTACCATTATGATTATATGATAAGAGGAAATAATTCTCATCTAGTCTAATATATGACTGTAGTCAATATAATCTGAAAATTGTCTATGTACTTAATAGTCACAAATATTTTATGATTGGAATTATTTTTGAAGCCTATACACTTCAATTTTTATGTGTTAAAATGTAATTTTATATTTGAGATTTGTATTAGTACCATTTTAATAGAATATCTTGTTAAGTATATTTTTCAATATCATTGCATTCAATAATCAAATATATTTTATGAAATGTGTTTATCCCTATTTTTTTTGATTCAGTTTTATTTCTGAATTCTGCACAATTATATTACTGGTACTGTATAATTTATTGTAAGTACCTGTATTGAAAGATAAATCAAATGTGTTCAATCTGAAATGCTACATATTTTAATTTTTTACATAATATAAAGGGTTAAAGTTATAGTCAATTCAAACAAAATATGTTTTATATATTTTTTATATATATTTATTATTAAACATGTTCTATGAATTAATTCTTAATGATTCAAAAATCATTGTTTTCAATCAAGTGTAAGGTAAATGGCATTGCTTTTTTTTGCTAAGAATATACATTGCTTCAAATATGTTTTATATTATTTATATTTTGGGATATTATTAAATAATTATTAATTATCATTAATTATTAATTATTCAATACTGGATAAATAATTACAGTGTGTTTTAAGAGTATAATAGTTTAAGTTAAATGGACCAACAAGTTATATATAGTATTCATACCATTTGATTGGTTTTTTTTATTTATAGCATTTAATCAAATATTTTGTATCATTTAAATATTAATATTAATTTTTTTTATTTACTTTATAATGCAAGTGTTGTATTAATTTTAATCATTGCATCTCCACTTTTTAAAGCCTGTTGATAAAATATTGAATATAAATTTAAACATTACATCGTACTAGGATTGTTCAAACATAAATCCCAAAAAGGCATATTGACATCCAAAACTTTGGTTTTAAATTTTGTTTCCTTAGATATGTGATTTTTAGCTGGTCCGATTTGATTTTTTGTATACAGCTATAGATGGGGCAGGCAAGTTTTTAAACTGTTATAAAATCAACTGGACATTGATGATTGTCATTTCTATGAAGAGGTAAATAGCAAAATGTATTGTATTATAAAGTTGTATATGTAAATATTTACTGGTACTTGTATATGTGTGGCTTTGTTATGTAAACTCACAATATTTAAACAGAACTTTAAACAAATTGCTAGTCTATGCAATCTTTACACAACTCTAGACTTCCAACAAATTTATGTTTTGAGCTTTATTTTAACAGTGATAATATTGATAGTATCAGTTTATATAAGTACAATTTTAATTTTGATCAATTTAACAGATATGCTTATGTAGTACTAGTCACAACATTGATTTCTAGTTCATAATACACAATTTGCTCAAAGTCTAACTTTAATACGTTAAGAAGTAAGATTTTTTTTTTGTGCCTTTTATTGAAATATATATTGTTAATTAATAGAACAGTTAAAAAGTTTTACAATGAGTTTAGCTACAACTAATAAATAGCATGTATACTTAAATAAGTATGTTTTTAACATGTTTTTTATCAAGTGCTTTTCTCATAAAATAATTATATTTTTAAGAATAAACTTTTACACAGTAGATCTTTTTTCAGTTTGGTTTATTCAAAAATTACATTGGTATTATCATAGGTAAACAGGGCTTAAGAGTTGAGACAATAGGCTAAGGCTACTTTGAATTTTGAACAAAAATGACCTTGAATTATTGTCAGTGATGGCCTTGAGTTATAAGCAAAAATGACCTTGAATTATTGTCAGAGACCACATTAGATTATTGACAAAATAAGCTGGAATTATTGCCAGAATCAAATTGAATTGCCTAGAATTATATCAGGATGACCTTGAAATATTGACAGGAACGACCGTGAATTATTGTCAGTGATGGCTTGAATTATTATCAGAGATCACATTAGATTATTGCCAAATGACCTTGAATTATTGTCAAAAATCAAATTGGATTAATGACAGATATCGCCTAGAATTATGTTAGGAACGACCGTGAATTATTGACAGGAACGGCCGTGAATTATTGACTGAAAATAATGTTGACAGGCTTTGAATTTTTAGCCAATATGACCTTGAATTAATTGTTAGAAGTCATCTAAGATTTTTGACAGGATGGGCTTCAATTATTGATCTTGAAATATTGTCAGGAATAGAATATGAAGATTCTACTAAAATGAAACTCTCGGGTGGTTGTCGTCCTATAAACCCACAAAAAGGACCTATCCACAAAATTATATAACCAGATGGCCATATATCACTTGAAAAAGCAACGGAGTCTTAATTCTGGTGCGAATCCGTACAAAAATCCACAATTATGTCGCAAACAGTTGATTCGTTTATTTTATTATTTTGTTTTTATTTGCGACTCAACGAAACATAGGCCTACATAGGAAGAATAGATTGTTAAATAAACCCGATGTTTAATTTATATGAATTTATTCATAAGTCCGATGAGTTAATTTTTTTACGACAATCATAACAAGGTCTTTCAAAACAAATCTCACGTGGTTAAAATTGCTTTGGATGTTAGGCCTGAAAATCCTACCTTCGAAATAGTATTGCAATACATCACTGATCAGGCCTGTACAATATTACAAGACTGAAGTTCACCCCGCCTTTTAGAATTGATCTGTAGCTTAGACCCCTTATCATGGAATCTATATTGGTAAGTTGTGTTGAATGTGATTAATACTTATCATCATTATGCATAAGTAATATACAAATATTAATGTCACGACAAGACAGGGTTGGCACAATGACTCCATCATAATCCATAGTGATATTGCAAGGTTAAATTTCTGATAATTGCAAGCTATATTATTAGCCCTCAGCAATTGGCCTGATTATAAACTGCTTACACTTACAGTACTGGTATTGCAGGTAAAATGAAAAATAAAAACCTGGCAAAACAGTTAACCTGGTGTAGTTAGATAGTAGTATTTGAAGTTATATATTTATTCTTGGAATTTTACATGTATTTGTAATAGCTTGTTGCATATTTAAAGGCAAACAATATGGAAGACTTGGATGAAGAAGAAGAATATGAACCTAAATTAATCTTAGAAGATGGAAGTGATATGAGTGATGATGAGGTATGAATAAAAACACAATTTAAATTGGGTTAATACCATTGTGATTAATATGCTTAATAATCAAGGTTAGGAACTCAAAACTTAATTCTTTCAAATATTTTTTACAAGTAAATTTAAAATTTTTTGATAAATAAAAAAACAACTGATGGATTAAACAGTAAATGTTCATTATACCCAGCATTTTTATTTCCAGGAAGATGATTTAGAAGAGAAACATGCTAGTTTGATGGCCTCTATCAAGGCAATGACTCAAAATGATCAGTAAGTTTCATACTTAGTGGATATGTATTTTCTTGTTATGTCTACATGACCATTCAGCTCTGTGACATATATAATTTTAAGGATAGATAATTGCAACTTTCTGTTATTCGGAAGTCTTGTTTTCTTTTTCAGGAAGAAAGTGACGGAGAGAACTATAGGTTCTGCTGATGTTTCAGAATTTGGCTTCAATAAAACAGGCAAGGAAAAAATTGAGATTAAATTGCTCCAAGCCATAGGTGTAATAAAAACATTTACTTCTGTATTTTTCACATTATCAGAACAGTTTTCAGGATGGTCATCAAATTCTGTTCCTAGCATTTTTGCATCAGTTAATTGTGTTGTATAAGCACAGTCATTGTAAAACAATTTCTTTCATTCCTTTAAAGAAAATTGTAGAATAAAGGAGTGTAGTTTAATTTCTGTTCTGTATGTAATTTTAGGTGGATCTAAAATTAATATTGGTGATCTAATCAGTACATTAAATACATCAAATCAAGCTGGTAAATTAAAGAAACAAGTTAACTCTATCGGAAATGAAAAGATAGCTGATATACCATTAGAGAAACCCCAACAAGAGAGAGTTAGTATTCTAGTTTATGATTATCATTTTCTGGGTGATTTGTTTCGTTAATGGAAGTAATGGCTAGGAAGAAAACCAAATATAAAATATGATTTTCATGATTCTAATCCTCTATCCTTTTATTCTCAGGGTTCATATAATTGATGTATTTAATTCATCTTTTAGCTAGTCAGAGGAATTGCATATAAAGCAATCACAGATGAAGTATCAAAATGGCAACCTTTAATTCAACAGAATAGAAAAGCCGAACAGTTGACATTTCCTCTACAACAACCAAACTATAGTTTAAAAACATCAGATGAAATGACAAAGAGATTTCAGGTAAAACTCTTCAACCTTAAAATCAAAAGTCTATACATTACTGGTTCAAGTTGCTGACACCTTACAATTGAATAATTAAGTTTGCAAGGTGTATTAGTCTGTACAGATAAAACAGAGCATTCTTCAAAACTGTCTTATGAATATGGATTGCTGGAGCTGATAACATTCAACATAATTTAATGAGATTAATAGAATATACTTGATAATACTTTGACATTAATGCTAATTGTCCATTTAATTTATATTTTAGCCACGTACACCATTAGAAAGAGAGATAGCATTATTATTGCATGGTAGTGATAATGTGGAAAGTCAAACTAAAATGTTAACTAAAGCTGAAGAAAGAGCTCTAAAAGCTATGAGTTTAGAAGAGGTAATTATTTTTTTGTGAAAATCTTGGCGTCATAAAATATATATCACTCACAGGTTTAATACTGTATTTTATCATTTTTGCAGGCTAAAGAAAGACGAGCAGAATTAATGAAATTCAGGGCATTGATGACTTACAGTGAAACCAGGTTTAGAAGACAGAAAAAAATCAAGAGTAAAGGGTAAGATAATTTATATAGTCACCTTTGATTATGAACAAAAATTATTGATGAATATGGAATTTCAATCAATATTATACATATGTGTAAGCTTGTGGAACAACCAATAATCAGAAACCTCAACAAAATGAAATGGTTATGACATAGAGATAATCATTATTCATTTAATTTTTTATGAAAACTATTTCAGATATCGTAAAATCCTACGTAAAGAGAAAATGAAAAAAGAAGAAAAAGAGTTGGATAGTCTACAGAAGACAGACCCTGAGAAATATTTAGAAAAAATAGAATATGCAGATAAAGCACGAGTTGAAGTAAGTTATTTATTAAAAAAAATGTTTCATGGCCACACAAATGAAGAGTCTTGAGAAAAGGTCAAGATCAAACGAAGAAGTCACATCAAAAGACAAAAATAACTGAAGAAAACAAAGCAGAATGTATACAAATAGGATGCAATGTTTTAACACTTTCTACAATTGGATATTTTATGTTCAAATTTTGTTTAGATCTTCTTTTTTAATGAATGAAAAAAACTCATTCACTCAAAACGTCTCCTATCACTATATAATCTATATTTAATTTAAACTATATTATATTTCATCAGGAAAGAATGAGTTTAAAACATAGAGGTGGTAGTAAGTTTGCTAGAAAGAAAATGATGTATGCTAGATATGATCCAGTGGTAAGTTTCTTTATGATTCCTTAGATTGAAATTTTTAAACATTTGTTTCCAATATGATATGGAAATATCATGCAGTTTTATCTCTAAACTTTTTTTATGGATTTGTGTCTATATTGATGGACATTTATGATACAGACAAGAAATTATCATGTTAAGTTAACTTCTTTATAATTGACATTATATTATAGGCACGTCAAGCAGTAGAAGATATGATAAGTAAAAATAAAGAATTAACTAAGAAAGAGTATGTTTCTAGTGATGATTCAGATGGTAATATCAGTATGGATGAAGATCAGCAACTAAATATGATATCAGCTACATTAGATAGTGGAAATCCCTGGATGAAAGCTCCTTCTAAACCTTCAGAGTTTATCAGACCGAAACAAATTACACAAAGCCGCAATACTAATGATGATGACCAATTAGATTCAGAATCTGAGGACGAAATTTTAACTTTCAAAAATTCAGCTAGTGAAGTTAATTTATTGGAATTAGAAGCTCAACGTCGACAAAAATTAAAACGAAAACATGATAAGGTTGAAGTGTTTGATTTATCAAATGTGAATGATAATGAAAATAAAACTGAAGTAGAAAATGAACTGAATTCAGAAAATGAAGAGCTAGAAAAGAGACTGACTGAATCAATGAAGGGAGAGGAAACGACAGGTTCTTCAAAAAAGAAGAAAGAACAGACACCAAAAAAGAAAGCTAAAGAAGCCAATCAACAATCTAATGAAATAAATGAGGTATCTGATATTAGAGAAGAGAAAAAAGATATCGAAGAGTTGTTTAATATTTTACAAAATACAGAGAAACTCAATAAGAAAAAAAAATTGTCAAAGAAGGAAAAAAAACAGGTGAAGAAAACTGCTATCAAAGGCCAGAAGTTGGAATTGGACAATAAGGATATGAATGATGAATCAATCTCTATTTCTACAACTAGGAAAACCACAATGGCAGATATGGATGGGCAGTGGTCTGAGGAAAAGAAGGTGGCAGTTGAGACCAAAAAAGAGGTAAATAAAAAGAAAGAAAACACCCCAAAAAAGAATGTATCTGTTGATCCGAAGAAATTATTCACAATTCAACCAGACATTATTAAAACTAAAGAGACAAGTGAAATAGTCACTAATGAAGATGATGAAGATATTGTTGATGATGATCAGAGAATGACTATAGCTGAAGCGTTTGCTGATGATGACGTTATTGAAGAATTCACCCTAGAAAAGAAAGATATTATAGATGAGAGTAAACCTAAAGATATCAATCTAGTATTACCAGGGTGGGGAGATTGGGGTGGTGATGGCTTACAAGTAAGCAAAAAAAAGAAGAAACGGTAAGCATTCATTTGTTGTTAACAATGTCATTGTTCTATAACAAAGGGTATAAAGTTGTTGTCCTCATCTGAATTATATATTTTGAGGATTCTGTAGGTTACTACGTAACTTTGATCTGATAATTTTGTCTATAAATCATTATCAGTAGAATTCTGGCCCATTAGCAATTAAAGTTGATATTTAATCAAAAAGACAAGGTTTAACGTGGACAGACAATACATGTCAGGATTTTTACAAAGAAATGTCACATTATCTTTGTCAAGCTTGCCAAAAATTGGTTTGTTTACACATTAATTTACAAATGAAATGATAAATGAAATGAATGGAGTTTGACGTCCTACTTTTCTGCACCTTATGATCTAACGAAGACAGGCAACGCCATGCAGTGTGCTATGAGGGAAATTTTGCCAGGACCGCGGCATTAGCCTGCTCTTTTTTGATTTCCAACTGTCGAGGGGTCTTTAACGTGCACAGCCTGTAGCACACGGGGCCTCGGTTTATTGTCCCATTCGAACGACTAGACGCTTTTTCCAGGTCAGTCCCTCCGACCTGCATCACTGACAAGGGGAAACCGGGCTGAAATACACATTAATCTACAAAATTAAAGCAATGGCTGAAGTAAGTGGTAAAAAGGATTTTTTTTAAAAAAAGAACCAAGCAGTTCGGAAAAATATTACAGAATTACATATAAAATATATTCTAGATTCACTATTAAGAAGAAAGCACCACATAGAAGAGATTCTAAAATGGGTAATGTTATAATGAATGAGAAGAAAGATATCGCTGTGGCACAGCATCAGGTAATATTCTGTTCTATATTTATATTATATACTGGTAATATAAGTTATATTATATATAGAGACAATGTACTGTTGGATCTTATTGTATTTGTCCTTTATGTCATTGAAAATGTCACTTTCAAATGTATTATACTCTTAAAAAATGAAAATGGCTGTATGAATACAAAATTCGGTAAATGCTATAATATTTTTGTTTTGTAGGTCAAAGATCTACCAAGACAGTTTTTGAATATTACACAATTTGAACAGAGCATTAGTCAACCTATTGGAAATACATGGAATCCAGAGAAAGCTTTTCATAGAATGATTCAACCTAAAGTAGTTACCCAGGCAGGGGCTATTATTAAGCCTATAGATAAAGAGGAAATGTTCAAGAAACAGAAGATAGATAAAAAGGCTGGAGGTGAAATAGATAACAAGAGAGTTGACAAGAAGAAGGTTGTTAAGGGAAAGAATAGAAATGTGAAGGGTTCCAGAAAGAAACATTAGATTAACTGTCATTTTGTTTATGATGTGTTGATGTGAATAATAAAATCATACTGGTACACTATTATTTATGTCTTCAATTTAACGCCATATGTGAGTCACAGAAAATTCTTAATGAAACTTGTGCAGAATTAGAATGAATTACAAGGAAGAAGAAGGATTTTGTTTTCTTCCCAAAGACCACCGAAATTTGATCCATTAATTATAATAAATTATTTGTTTTACTTGGAAGCCTTTTAGAATAAATCCTTTATTCTATGCACTGTGAAATGAGCTCAGTTCTTATCTCTCTTGTGTACCATCAAACAAACAGTCTTTCAAATCGATTTCAAAAACATTTCTTTTTGTAGCATTTCAAATAATAATTATGAAACACTTCAACATCATAACATATGTTAAATTCTTAACAAAAACATTATGCACCAACATAGATGTACAACATACACAATAGTTATTATTTTTTTGCTACAAATATGAAGTTTTTTGTCGGGATAACAATATACAAACAATAGGTCGATTTACTCTGCTAAAACACTTACATCTCTCCAGTAGACGAATGTTTAATGAAATATGATTTGGAAAATGTATATTTTCTAGACATAATACCTAGGCATTTGTTAAAGAAACAATCCAGTCTATCCAAGAGCTGGATAATCTATATATGCCTTTAACGTTTTTTGAACTTCTTTTTCTTATCAAATTTAGAATTGGCAAATTCGGATTCAAAGATAGATTTGTCAGCTGCTTTGTAATCAAATGGTTTAAAATTATCAGTCAAATTTGATTTGTCTTTCTTTTTCTGTCTGGTAGGAGCAATTGGTGTATCAGCAGTTTTATTGGGTGATGTTTTGTCTACTATTTTCTGCCGCTTTTGTTCCCTGATTTGGTTTATTAAAGGCTCCTTAGTATCGGTCATTCTCTTTCTCTTTGCTGAGGGGACATAAGATGGAGCTGACGTAGACTCTTTTTGTGTAGTATCTGTACTTGGCTTAAGAAGCCAAGTATTCTTACACTTAGTCTCTACACCAGGTAGAAACATATCAAATGGCTGAATCAGCTTTTCTTTTATTTCTGCAGCCTTTTTCGCAGCACTTGATAGAGTGGATGTTTCATGTGATTTGCTAAAAGCTGAAATAATTGGCTTGGTAGAAACTAGGAAAGAAGCAGTTGGTTGGAACATTGAACCAGAGTTAGCAACAAGATTAGGATCAAAACAGGAAGAAAATGTCAGTGAATTAGATTTGGACAAATCATGAGGACTGAAAATAGAAGTATCTCCATATGCTGGTGTTTTAGAGCTGGTTGCAATTACAGCTTTCTTTTCTTTTTTCACCACTGGTACACTTCTAGCATCTTGAATAATGGCATAAATTTCATTTATGTATTGTCTGACTATGGGAGGAATAGGATTACAGCAAGCTAAAATCCCTTGTTTCTCTCTTGGTAAAATAGAAGATATCTGTAACAACATATGATTAGGTAAAACATATCCAGTACTTTCATCCTCTTGTCTAGCTATTTGGTCTCTCCAAGAGTACAATTGTTTAAGGGAAGATAACTGCTGGCTGTCGAACACTTTCCTGCTTTTTCTGTACAGTTCTAGATGTGTGTCATCATTCAGGATTACTTTCTTGTATGTTTTTAAACATATTTGTTTACTCCTATCGTAAACTGAACACAACAAATTCTTCTGATCATTCCCATGTTCAAGAAGTTCATTGTGTAATTTATCATAGATGTAGAGTAAATAATGTGTGTCTGTTCGAGCATACTCTATCAGTTCATTTGGTAGGGGTCGAATTCTCCAATCTGCTAACTGGTATTGCTTCTGAGCTTCCACTTGGCAGTAAACATTAAGGAGGTGGGCTAATGATAACCTTTCAAAATTTAATACACGAGCTGCTTGTCCTGTGTCAAACATATTCACAATATATAACCCAAAGTCTCTTTGCAGCCACACTATATCCATATCTCCACCATGAAAAACCTTTAGAATAGACGGGTCAGTGAAAACTTTATTAAGCATGTTCAACTCGCTTCGTAATGATATGGTGTCAACAATAAAATCTTCCGAACGTGTCGAGATTTGCATCAAACAAGTTATACCTTGGTAAGTTCTGTACGAATGAGCTTCTAAATCAATGGCTATTTCCTTCACATGTTTGAGTTTCTTTACAAGTTTTTCTAATCCTTTAACAGTGTCAATCAGGGTGAATGGGGTGTCAGATATTGAACCAGAAGATTGTGGCTCTTTCATTTGTAATTGACTATCTGGAGGCTGAAAGTGATCTAGTTCATATTGATATGGATGAGTATATGAAACAAATTCTTCAATTTCAGAGTCCTTCACTTTAATACTTTCTTCTAAAGACAATTTGGCATTGGGTTTAGATGATATTTTAGGAACAAATGGATTTTCTGAATTGTCAATTTTATCTTTAAACTTAAACTGTGGTCTTGGAGTGTTCTTTGCTGCCAGAAGACGAAAACTGGAAGGCGATTCTTGACTTCCCTTTTTCTTGTTCCATGATGTTGTGATTGGACCACGGTTTGCAGAAACTGAAGAAATCACCAAGTTAGTATCAGTTCTTTTAATGCCTGAGGCTTCATCTAAATTTGTGCCTATTCTTTCTAAAATATGGTCATTGGCTTCAGTCAAAATGTCAAACTTGTCCTCAATGTCCCCTGCTCTGGAAAGTTTTCCTTTGACATTCTGCTGGTTGAGTATTCCATCTACTAAGGAAAGAACTCTCTGACTTTCAATATCCAACACATCTCTTACAGAACTAAATGTTGAATAGAAATCATAATCATCACCAGTTGGTAAGCCATTCGAGCTTTTCGTCGCTTCTAAAATGCTCTTCAAAGTTGTCTGAGAAAAGACATCTATGTTTTCTATATGATCCAACGGTTCTCTACTGGAAGAGGCAACATCTTCGTCACCTGGTGACCTGTCTATTTCTTTTTTAAAGCCAGACATTATAAATTTGTAAACAAAATATGACTTTTTACACACGTGTTTTTATTTTCATCGCCATTTTAATGCAAGAGTTATGCCCCTTTAAATTTATATAAGAAGCGCGTAAAATAAGAGTTTGTGAGTCGTTATGTTTTCTGAAGGAAAACGGTGACGGGCTGTGACAGTCGGCTAAAGTAAACTTCTACTCACATAGCAATAAATTATGTAGCATATCAAATGATTAATTATGACCTTGTTTTTAAACCGTAATCAACAGCATCTAACAATAGACGACAACTCTTGGCAGCCTACAAAACTACAGAACACATCTAATTAAGCTCCATGTTATCAAAGAACTGTATACTTACATTTTATGTTGTAATGGATAGAAAATTTATATCATGCAAATAAAATAATTTTGTTCTTTTCAAGATCTTACCTATTTCATAACCTTTACACACTTTATATATTAATTTGTCACTTGAGATACTTTTTTACGAGTAGGGTAGGCCCAGTCCCATCTTTCGGGTGGGCTCACAGGGGCCCAGGCTAGTGAGAATTGAGCATCATCAATTGTCCTCTCTTTATACGACCTCCAGTTCAACAGAGATGGATTAATTTACAAAATCCATAAAGTTAGTAGCCTATGACTAAATAAAACAAACTTTATTACTGTATTCAGACTTTTATTATGAGCTAGAGTCTTAAACAATTGACTCGTCATGGATTCAATCCACTTTCATTATGGAATCATAAAGACAAAACAACTCCAGTAATAGGACTGGTTATATGTATAAATCATATCAAAGCAGATGAAAAAGCTCAGTAATGTTTTGATTTATGTATCTAGATCTTTGTTGGCTTCTATTTGATGTCTGCTGTACTGGCAATAATTATAGTCTTAAATACAGCAGAGATAAGTCTACAGGCCATCCATACATACAAGTATTATTTGGATTTGCAAACCAACAAACATCTCACGAAATATTGGAATGGTGCAAATGTCAGTGTCACTGATAGGAGTGATAGGCCTACACAAACAAACCTCTTTACAATCCCTTGAAGGTTGTACAATATCAATTGTAGTGACCAACTGACATCCTCAAGCCTCAAAAGATCAACATGCTGATAGAGAGTGCAAAAGCAAATAAACTTTCTTAAACTGACATAAACATAATAAAGCATTCAGGTTGAATATTGATATGATATAATAATATAAAATGAACTGATGAGATCTAGAATAAAACTATAAAAATATACAGTAAATATTATGGAATGTGATCATTGTATATAAATAACAAATTTAGAAAATCTACAATAACAATATTATGAAATATTTCTAATACTAAAATGTGGTGTAACACAGTCAAAATTGAAACCATATTGTATTTTTAACAAATATTAAAGCAGCTGGGAAATTTTGTAAATATCCATAGAACTATAACTACAGTTTGTTTGGAATCTAAAATTTTTGATAAGCACATTGAAAGATAGCTTGCCAGGCAAGGTAATATACGCCCACTGGCAGCATTTATTTCAAATAAAAACTTTTCAGTAAGGTTACAATAAGTGGAATGAAATATTCAACCTTTCCCAAACCCATTTTTTTTTTAGGGTCTCTAGTTTCATTAAAAACTGTCAAGAATTGTACCTAATAACAACTCATTAAATATTTTTCGGTATTTTTATGATTTGCAATAGGGTTCACCCTTAATAATATTTTGATATTTTTAATTCTTAATAAGGCTCATCCTTGGTTGATATTAAACAATTTCAGCGAGTTTTGTCAAAAAGGAATGTTTAGAGTTTTCACAAGCCAAAAGTTGAAAGCTTTTTGAAAACAGGCGCAATAACTGACACTAAATATTTTTCTGATTTTCAATAGGGTTTATCCTTGTGAGAAAACAAATACTAAAGCCAAGTTTCATCAAAATCCATTCAAAATTGTTCTTTCTAGAGTGTTTGCGAGTTAAATTGAACGCGTTTTCAAAGACAAAGGTCAATAACTTGTACTAAATATTTTTCGATTTTCAATAGGGTTCATCCTTGGGAGACAACAAATACTCCAGCCATGTTACATCAAAATCCATTAAAAATTGTTCTTTCTAGAGTGTTAACAAGCTAAAATTGAACACGTTTTCAAGAACAAGGGCTATAACTGACACTAAATATATTTCTATTTATTTGATTTATAATAGGGTTCATCCTTGGGTAAAACAAATACTCAAGCCAAAGTTAATCAAAATCCATTAAGAATAGGTCTTTCTAGAGTGTTTACAAGCTAAAATTGAATGCGTTTTCAAGAACAAGGGCAGTAGCTAAAAAATTTTTCGATTTTGCTGATTTTCAATAGGGTTCATCCTTGAGTTATAACATACTCTCACGAGTGCTTACAAGACAAAAATCGAACGCGTTTAAAAGAACAAGGGCAATAATTCATATTATATATATTTTGATATTTTTAATTTTCAATTAGGCTCATCCCTTGCGATATCCAACAATTTCAGTGAGTTTTGTCAACATTGGTCATGAATTGTACCTTCTAGAGTGTTTATTAGCCAAAAAGTTAAACCCGTTTTCAAACACAAGGGCAATAACTGACACTAAATATATTTCGATTTATTTGATTTTCAAAAAGGTTCATCCTTGGGTAAAAACAAATACTCAAGCCAAGTTTTATCAAAATCCATTAAGAATTGTTCTTTCTAGAGTGCTTACAAGCTAAAATTGAACGCGTTTTCAAACACAAGGGCAATAACTGATACTAAATATTTTTCGATTTAACTGAATTTCAATAGGGTTCATCCTTAGGTGATTACAAATACTCATGCCAATTTATGTCAAAATCGCTCAAGAATTGTGACTTGTAGAGTGTTTACAAGGCAAAAATCCAACACATTTTATAGAATAATTCCTATTAAATATATTTCGATATGTGCTATTTTCAAAAGGGTTCATTCTTGGGTGATATTAAACAATTTCAGCAAGTTTCGTCAAAATCGGTCAATAACTGTGCTTTGTAGATTGTTTACAAGCTAAAAATTGAACGCGTTTTCAAAAACAAGGGCAATAACTGATATTAATTTTTTTCGATTTGACTGGTTTTCAATAGGCTTCATCCTTGGGTGATAACAAATACTCAGGCCAAGTTTCATTAAAATCCATTAAAAATTGTTCTCTCAAGAGTGTTTACAAGCTAAAATTGAACGCGTTTTCAAGAACAAGGGCAATAACTCATACTAAATGTTTTTCGATTTCGCTGATTTTCGATAGGGTTTATCCTTGAGTTATAACAAACTCTCACACCAAGTTTCATCAAAATCGGTCAAGAATTGCACTTTGTAGAGTGTTTACGAGCCATTCAAGAACAAGGGCACAAACTCATACTAATTTTTTTCCGATTTCGCTGATTTTCAATAGGGTTCATCCTTGCGTGATCATAAGCACTCATATTAAGTTTCATCTAAATCCGTCAAGAATTACACCGTGTAGAGTGTTTACGAGCAATTGTGGACGGACGGAGGGGACGGATGTGGGTGACGACAATATACGCCCCCCATTTCATGTGGGCGTATAAAAATTATACAATTCTGAGCAACATAAAATAAAACAAGGTTATTGAATTACAACTTAGTCTAATATAACACATAATGTACACATATTTATTTGTCAGCTCCCAAAAGACAAGTTTGGCATTCGTTGTTCAGCAAATGATAACACGTCCTTCACTACTAAAATTATTTACCACAACACACATTTAGAAATAATTTTGGACTGTTCAATGCTGTTAGGTTCATTTGGGTGATGAGAAATGAACAGAAGTCAATAAATTTGATATCAATAATATACATTAACTTAAGAGACAGAACAAACTGACCATTCATTGTTTTACATACTAGTAACTTGGTTCATATAGATTTACTGGTAAATAAACAAATTTTTCTTATACCCTAAATAACTAAATTATTTTCAGTAATCAACCTAATCACCAATCAAACACAAGAGGTTTACTTTATAACTTCAATCTCTTGTGTTCTAGATACGACACCAGATTACTCTAGACCTGAAATTTTACTTCCATAGAAATTCCCAACCCCAACATTCCCCCAAAGCATTTTCTTCTCAAAGCACTATGAATTTCACTCAAAACATACATAAATATCAGAGCTAAACAGACTTTGTGTTTGTTTCAAGAAATTATGAATTAAACATAACCAATTATTTTTTTTTAAAACTAAGGTTTCTTTTTCGTTGTAGATTGTTTTTGGGACTGTTGATGTTGTTGGATTCTTGTTCTAACAATTTGTAAATGTTTTAGAATATATTCCTCTTTTGGCGCTAGATGATGAGCCTTTACTAAACATTTCTCTGCTGAAAATAAGTCTCCCTTCTCCACAAATACCACACACAAATTATGCATGGCTTGAACATGATTAGGATCCAGTGCCAAAACATCCAAGAAATTCTGAAAGTATAAAGAGTAGGCTACTTGCAATCAACTTCAATTCAAAATTACATTCATATTTCTTTGACAGCCTAGTTAGTGCCTATGTGTAGAAAATAGGCTGCTGCAATTGAAAAATCATTGATTTCTGGAAAGCAGACAAAAACCTATGGCAAAACTATAGCATATTTAAGATATCCACAAGACATGGCCTGTGGCCTGTCCATAAATAATCTTGGTTCCTTGCTTACATGAGCATACAATTACTATTAAAATACTGAAATTTGTCAGTAAGAGGATCTGGCAAAATTTTTCTACAAAAGCACCCATATCTTACCTTTTCTGCTGCTGCAGGATCCTTCTTCTGGTTTAGATTAATATCTCCCATTAATATATTCCCTTTAATATGGTCTGGATAATACTATTCAATACAAAATATACATGGAACTAATGAATCTTACAATAAAAGCTTCATTTACATAAATTTTGAGTTTATAACAGATAGATTTGTAACATCACATTTTGAATAGAACATGATTCTTGATGACATTTAAATTCAATGAAATACTGATTGGTATAGGTAATACCATGCAATGTTTTATGAGGGAAATTTTGACACATAAGTATTGTAAGCCATTTCTTTTTCAGGGGACAGCTGACCTGGTTAAACAAAGTCTAGAAGTACTAGACACACTAAGCCAAAGCACATAATACATTCAATAACAAGACTACCATTATTAATAACAAACAAACCTGTAAAAGTTTTTCTAGGTAAGGTATAGCTTTTAATGGTTGACCAACATCATTATTATACATTAAAGCTAAATTAAATAGAGCACTTCGGAATTTCTCATCGATCTGAAAAGGTCACAATATATTTAATATATTAATGACCATAGAATTGACAACAATCTAAACTTTCACCGGTTGATTCTTTTGAATTGTATGGGAACTGAATGTCATACTAGAATCTTTAAAATGCTTGAGATAGCTCAAACAAGCTTACTTGCTCAATTTCATAGGAAAAGATAGCTTGCCAGGCATGGTAATATATGCCCACTGGCAGCATTGAATTTGAAAAATAAATTGGGCTATAACTAAAAAAACATTCATTGAATATTTTTTCAAAACCACTGCTCGCACCAAATTTCATCAAAATTCTTTAAAAACCTGCAGCGTCTATGCTAAAATCTATGGAAAATCGTCAAATTCAAACTTCTTATGTAGTTCAATACTCATACCAAGTTTCATCAAAATCTATTAAAAATTGTAGCTTTTTTTGCACCCACAATAAATTTTTGACACAATTTCATTCATCAAAAAATCGTCCCATTCGAACTTGACCACCGCCTTATCAATTCCAATGCTCACACCAAGTTTCATTAAAATCCATTGGAATATGTAGCTTCTATTGTGTCTACAACAAATGTTGACGGACCGGGGCGACGACAATATACGTCCACATATTCATGTGGGCGTATAAAAATTGTAGCTTCTATGGCGTCTACAAAACGAGCAGACGCCCGAAAGGCACCCACCAGCAGCAAATTTTTATTGGTGAGCAAAACACCAACAGCAAAAAAGTAGTTCAATCTACCAACATCATAATTAAAATCATGCATAAAAATGTATAAAATAACTTACAGTTCATTCAGGTGTTGGGACAGTATTCCTTAATTCATTTACTTACATTCAGATAAAGAGAGATATAATAAGATTCACATTTCACTAAGTCAAGGGCAATAACGAGTGAACTAATGATCGAGACGTATTTTGACTAAGTCAAGGGCAATAACCCCAGAACTAATGATCGTAATTTCATGAAATTCGAACCCATCCTAGATTTCATAATTATCAACAAGCGTATCAAGTTTCACTTAAATCAGATGAAAACTGTAGTCTGTATCATGGCCACAAGCCCAAAATGACGTATTTTGACTAAGTCAAGGGGAATAACCCGAGAACTAATGATCATAATTTCATGAAATTCGAACCCATCCAAGATTTCATCAATATGAACAAGCATACCAAGTTTCATTTAAATCCGATGAAAACTGTGCTCTCTATTTAGGCCACAAGCCCAAAATGACGTATTTCGACTAAGTCAAGGGCAATAACCCAGGAACCAATGATCGAAATTTCATGAAATTCGAACCCATCCAAGATCTCATCAATATGAACAAGCATACCAAGTTTCATTGAAATCCGATGAAAACTGTGGTCTCTATTGTGGCCACAAGCAATCGTGGACGGACGGAGGGACGTCCGGACAGACAGGGTCAACCGCAATATACGTCCACATTATATGTGGGCATATAAAAATGTTTGGATAAACATTGTAGCCTGTATCACACCCACAAGCTGAATTTGACGAATTCTCACTAAGAAAGAGGGCATAACTCACCAACCGTAAAAGTCAGAAAGCTTATTTTCGAAAGGAACCGAGATTTTATGATGACAAAGACACCTACCAAGTTTCGAAAAGATCAGAAAAAAATTGTGGCCTGTATCGCACCCACAAGCTGAATTTGACGAAGTTTCGCTAAAAAAGAGGGCATAACTCACCAACCGTAAAAGTCAGAAAGCTGGTTTTCGAAAGGAACCAAGATTATATGATGATAGAGACACATACCAAGTTTCGAAAAGATTGGACAAAAATTGTGGCCTGTATCGCGCCCACAAGCTGAATTGACGAATTTTTGCTAAAAAAGAGGGCATAAACAAGCTGAATTTGACAAATTCTCACTAAGAAAGGGGGCATAACTCACCAACCGTAAAAGTCAGAAAGCTGATTTTCGAAAGGAACCGAGATTTTATGATGACAAAGACACCTACCAAGTTTTGAAAAGATCAGAAAAAAATTGTGGCCTGTATCGCACCCACAAGCTGAATTTGACGAAGTTTCGCTAAAAAAGAGGGCATAACTCACCAACCCTAAAAATCAGAAAGCTGGTTTTCGAAAGGAACCGAGATTATATGATGATAGAGACACATACCAAGTTTCGAAAAAATTGGACAAAAATTGTGGCCTGTATCGCGCCCACAAGCTGAATTTGACGAATTTTCGATAAAAAAGGGGGAATAACTCGACAGTAAAAGTCAGAAAGCTGGTTTTCGAAAGGAACCGAGATTTTATGATGACAGAGACACATACCAAGTTTCATTGTATTCCGATGAAAACTGTGGTCGCTATTGTGGCCACAAGCAATTGTGGACGGACGGACGGACAGACGGACGGACAGGGTCAACCGCAATATACGTCCACATTATATGTGGGTGTATAAAAATATTGATGGACCGACGGACAGGGGTGATGACAATATACATCAAAATATTCATGTGGGTGTATAAAAATTTTGAGAAATACTCTTAAATACAAATACTCTTCTAGCAGTAAAAGGAAATCTTACTTCAATTGCCTTTATAAAGTTTATTTCAGCTTCAGGGAAGTTTTTGTCATCCATTGCCAACATGGCTAAATTAAAATATATCTTAGAATCTTGTGGTGATAATTTCTTCAACTGTTCTAATCTAAAAGTATAAAATGAATGATTACAAATTTTCGAATCAGTTATCCTGATGAGGATACCATATTAGAAGATAAGCTCATATCAGTTATATACAAAGTAAGATTAAGGGGGTTGACAACCTTATCGTTCGAGGTGTATTTCAATCAAGAAACGTATTAATTTTATATCCATTCTATTTGGCATTAAAAGAAACTCATCTAGTAAAAATTTTAGCTCAATCGCTTCAGTAGTTCGTCTGATATCCGTCCGTGAAGATAATCTATTTATAGAACAAAACGGGGTATTCCTCTATGTAGACGTACAAATTACCTTGTCAGTTGACATTTGTGATTACAACGTCATCGGCTAAATAAACATCCTCTACGTTTGCCGGTCAGTTATTGTTAATATCGGCACGCGAAGTAAGAGTTTGTGTATCGGGGGAATCCAGAAGTCACGTGATGTCCCATAAATCTTTACGTCACATGTAAACAGAGAAAATTTTATGATTGGTGGGTGGAAGGGTTTTGACATGTGCTAATCCTTTGTTTTAGCACTCCAATTATGTGGATATCGGTGCATATCGATGCCTAAAAGGTGCTTAAAGATTTCTACAGCATGAAAGACAATCTTTTAACAATATGATCATTAATTACGTAAGGTTTACATGTGTTTGCAAAATGTTGAAAAAAAATGCCATTTTTCCAAAAGCATATCTCGCTTACAATATATCCGATTTTTACAAACTTTGGCTTCAGCTAAAGCTTACGATGTCCTCTATAACTTTACGTTGGCTTTTTTTTATAAAATGAATAGTTTTTTAAAAATTCAATTTTTCGTAAATGCACTCACAAAATTTTGATTTCTATCAATATCTTCAAAACAAAACAAAATTTTCCAAAAAGCCAACGTAATTTTGTAGAGATACATGTAGACTTGCGTTGTGCAAAATTTCAACCTTCTATATTAAACGGCCTAGTAGATATGCTAATTTTAAGGGAATAATTGACGTTTTTTTGGTTCATCTTTCATACCCTATTTCTTAAAGTTGAATGACATAAAGAAATAAATTTTATATTTTTGGATAGCTGAAAGTCCCCTCTTTCCATTGATATTTAAATATTTCAGATAGGTGGAAAAGAAGTGGTTGAAATCGTCTATTTTTTGTACATAGGTTTAGGGTTGTCAACCCCGTTAAAAGGTCCTTTACTATTGTAATTTGTCAGAATAATATAACTTCAACCTAATATCATTTAATTAGTTCATTTTATTTCAGTTTCAAAATTTTTAAAAATGACCTTACCATAGAAAATGGTACATTTACATTTTACCATAGTTCAAATAGTCTTTTATACTTTCATAAAGAAAATTAAAATGTTATGTAAACAAACTATAAATTTACCTTTTATAAGATTCAGGTCTAGAACTGGGATCACCAGATTCTTGTAACAATATGGCTGAGTTAAATAATGTTTGCTAAAATAATAGTTCATAGGTTTAATTAGGATGTCAGAGACCACTACATTCTCACTTGTTTGATGTGGTATAGTACTGTGCTACTTCAACATTACCACAATTCCTAGTCATATTTATTACTGAATATATTAATACAGTAAATAATAAGTTGAATTTTATCATTTGATCGTTTTAAACTTTTTTGCACTTTAATTGTACAGTATATGTTTGGCTATTCTGGTCATGGAGTATATATCAGTATAAATAAGTATAGGTACATATAATGATCTTTAGATAATAGGAATGGTAGAATATTGGATAAAAGAATAAACTTACAGGATGGTTGGGGTTATATTTCAGTGCTAAATCAAAATATTTATGGGCTAATTTCATCTTCTTTTGTTCTAAATACACAACACCAATCTAAAATGAAAATTCAATATACAGTTTTAATAGTGTGCACTGTGCATATACCAACATTCTAATATTCAAAACACATTATGACTTATTTTTGGAATAAAATAAAAGAATGTGTTGCCCTTTTCCTTGAGTACAGTTAGTGAAGACATCAATATTATGCATCTTAAAAGGTTAATACTAATAATAATATGTAAACCAATGAATATTTTAACATACATTATAATATAAATCAGCATTATCTGGTTCTATTTTCAATGCACTTTCATAGACTTGTACAGCTTCTTCACTTCTACAAATACAAAATATTAAATACAGTGGAATATTTCATTAGGCATTGTCCTTGTAGTGTCGCATTTCATTTACTAGATACCTGTACTAAACATCTAGAACTAGTTAATTAATGAAATAAATTACCTTCCTAATTTGACGAGAACATCTCCTCTGTTGATATAACCCTGTATATAGTCTGACCTCATACTGATAGCTGTGCGTAATAACTGAAATATAGATACATACATTTTATAGAATATTCCAAAGAAAGCTTGCCAGGCAAAGTAATACACGCCTACTGGCAGCATTGATTATGAATAAAAAATGAAATATTCAACCTTCAATCATATACTTCTTTTCTAGGGTGATAAATGTACAATATTCCTAAGTTTCATTAAAATCTGTCAAGAATTATACCTATTAACAAGGCAATAACTCATTAAATATTTTTCAGTATTTTTGATTACTAATAGGGTGCACTCTTGGATGATAACAAACAATTTCAACAAAATTCATCAAAATCCGTATAGAATTGCTCCTTGAACGGTTTTTACAAGCCAAAAACTGAACATGTTCCAAAGAACATGGGCAATAATTCATATTAAATATTTTGTGATAATTCTTATTTTCAACAGGGTTCATCCTTGGGTGATAATTAACAATTTTAGCAAGTTTTGTAAAAAATCCATTTAGAGTGTTTACAAGCTAAAATTGAACAGGTTTTCAAAAAGAAGTGCAATAACTCATACTAAATATATTTTGATTTATCCAATCATTACAAAAATCAATAGGGATCATTGTTATAACGACATTGACATAAAAAATAAAAGTAAAAAAAATCTGTAAAGAATTGTAGCCTGTGGATTTAGCACGAGTTGCACAATATAGCTAATAAAGTGAAACGTCAAGTCAGTCACAATATTTTGGTGAAAAATTATCCGATCATCACGAAAATCTATAGGGATCATCTTCATAATGACATTGACCCACAAAATAAGAAAGAAATCCATAAAGAATTGTTGCCTGTAGAGTGAGCACGAGTTGCACCCTATAGCTAATGAAGTGAAAAATGCTAAGTCAGATGTGATATTTCGGTGAAAAATTATCAGATCATCACAAAAATCAATAGGGATCATCTTTATAATGACACTGACCCACAAAATAAAAATCAAAAGAATCCAATGTAGCCTGTAGAGTGATCATGAGTTGCCCCCTATAGCTAATGAAGTCAAAAACGCTCTATGTTAATGTTAATGTTAATTTGGGTACAGATTCTAAACAGCTGTTTAACAATGTTAGTTAGCATGTTCATATGTGTTCATATATAGTTCAGTATAATAATTTCATGTGAATCCTGTCCATTCTAGTGCATATTCATACTCAATGTGTTTAATTTACAGCTACACCTAGAAAATATAGTACATTTTGCCCCTTTAGAATTGGTATTCCATTAACAGGTAATACTACGGATTAAACTTTTAAAGAATACAATTAATATCCAAATATCATACCTTATCAGCTTCTTCTAATCTTGATTCATCTTTAGAAACTAAACTTGCTAAATTTAGATACACATTTAAATGATTTGGTGCTATTCTTGCTGTATAGGATTTTCCTGTAAAGTCAATCAATTAAAATAAAAAAAAAATTTAAATATCTATTATAAAACCTACACAACTACAAAAACTGGCACTCTTGCAGAGGGTATAAATGGAAAATTATATATAAATCGTCCTACAGTTGTAAATTTGCTGCCTAAAAACACTTAGCCACCATTAGTTCTTGAAGATTTATTTTGCTTTGAAATTCCAATTTATTGAATACCTTATACAAATATACCTGCTATTATTGGTGGAAACAAATCCATAGCTTTTCTATATGCCTGTTCAGCTTCTTTAGATAAATTCATATTATTATATGTTCTACCAACATTAATATGAGCACCAATATCATCAGGTTGTACACTACAAAAATACAGTACTGATTAATATAGGTCATTCAAATTGTCTCAATATATATATAAAATAAATATTACTGGTTCATCAAATAGCAAAAATTTTATCAACATATATTTATATAAAATGACACAGAATTTGGAAGCTTGGATAAGTATTGATTATTCTTATGCCTTTAGTAAATTTGTAGAATGTAGAGAACTCACCTTACAGCCTTTTGAAAATAGGCCAAAGCCCTTTCATATTCCGATACCTTTTCTAATGCATGACCCACATTATTAAATAACTTGGCATTTCTGTTATTGACTTTTAATGCTGCTTGAAATATACTATATTCTGACTCCCTGAAATAGATAATATATTATCATTTGGAATTATATGTATGAAAAAGATAATTCAAACATATAATCCTCTAACTATTTGCTTGAAAGGAACAGGTTCGTCATTAGCTTGACCAATCATACCCTTTAATGTGAATGATTGAGAATAAGAAACACGTCTATCTTAATCGAATTTATCGTTTATTCTAAATTCAACCGTAGTGATAACGTCATGGATCATATGATGTTATCAAACATTTGTACACCAACAATCACCTTATATTTTGCGACACCCTTAGTCTCAGAAACGGGAAAGCCAATCAAGTTAAAAAATCAATTTATAGTAATTTATAGCTCAATATCAATTTGTGTGAAATAACTTAAATAATATTTTATGACTTACCAATCTATATTTCTGACAAATGTTTTAATGCTGTGAGTTGTTAACAATATTCCCAATAAACAATACATCATAGACTTTCTATAAAATACATAGTAAATATATACCCAGCTAGATATCTTAATTTGACAGACTTTCTATAAAATACATAATATATATATATACCAAGCTAGATATCTTAATTTGATAGACTTTCTATAAAATACATAACACATATATACCAAGCTAGATATCTCAATTTGATAGACTTTCTATAAAATACATAACACATATATACCAAGCTAGATATCTCAATTTGATAGACTTTCTATAAAATACATAACACATATATACCAAGCTAGATATCTCAATTTGACAGACTTTCTATAAAATACATAACACATATATACCAAGCTAGATATCTCAATTTGACAGACTTTCTATAAAATACATAACACATATATACCAAGCTAGATATCTCAATTTGACAGACTTTCTATAAAATACATAATCATATATACCAAGCTAGATATCTCAATTTGATAGACTTTCTATAAAATACATAACACATATATACCAAGCTAGATATCTCAATTTGATAGACTTTCTATAAAATACATAACACATATATACCAAGCTAGATATCTCAATTTGACAGACTTTCTATAAAATACATAACACATATATACCAAGCTAGATATCTCAATTTGATAGACTTTCTATAAAATACATAATACATATATACCAAGCTAGATATCTCAATTTGATAGACTTTCTATAAAATACATAATACATATATACCAAGCTAGATATCTCAATTTGATAGACTTTCTATAAAATACATAATACATATATACCAAGCTAGATATCTCAATTTGATAGACTTTCTATAAAATACATAATACATATATACCAGCTAGATATCTAATTTGATAGACTTTCTATAAAATACATAATACATATATACCAAGCTAGATATCTCAATTTATACTTGTCTATAATATATAAATTACAACAATTTCAAATAGACAAAAAACATAAAATATTAAAGCTAAAAATTTGATAGCTTTGTATTGCTAATATTTACTGCTGATCTTAATAAATGAAATGTTATAATCTAAAATTAAACAGCAAAAAAAGAATACTATGCAAATTTCAATATTTAGAGTAGCTTTGTATTGCTACACTGGATTCTTGTCAATGAAGTTTCATAAAGTCACAAAAATAATACTTTCAGAAGCTGATTTAATGTTTTAAAGCATAATTATACAAACTTCCAAATAGAGAAATTGTTTCCTAGACTCGAACAAAAAAATACTGGAAGCCAAGATTTCAAATCCTAAGCTATAGCATAGAGAAACCCAACTTGGCATATAGAGTATCCTTTCAGCTACCACAAAACCAACAGGAAAAAATAAATTAGAAGCTGGTATGAATGGAAGCACCATAAATGTTATACTCTAAAAGAGAAAGTTAAAGAATTACTTCAATTTCTTGTCAAAGTACAGAGTGATTAGTTTATTGGTATCAAGATTTAGAATAATAGTTTATAAAGTTAGACAAAATAATGTTTCAGAAGGCTGATAATGCCCATTCATAACGATTGTATTAGTCACATTTGAATACAAAGTTTGACTCGTTCATTACATAAGAGCCACTGCCCATTTATTTTATGCTAATTTTTTTCCTCCAGTAGACTCAGACTCAGATCGAGTGTTAGGTGGATATACTTTTGGTTACATATTATAGTATGTCCACTGCCCACGTGTAGTCAATTTAACAGTCATTAATGATACCAGCTTCTCATGTCAACCACCGGCCATATTGTTTTTTTATCATATATAAGAAAAAGGAAATTTACTTACTATTATGACAGCACGAATTCTTTTACTCTGTCCACTGAGTGTATATTTGGCAAATAATATCATACAAGAATAAAATATCACAGTGAATATATTACGATAATCAGCTATGCTTTCTATCAACGGTATTGTTCCCATCGTCCAATCACAGCATAGTTCTGATGGAAAGAGGAGGAGCCAAAAATTGACTGGCAGGAGATAATTAAATGTTAGATGTCGAGCAGGAAATGATGCAGTGGAGGCAGGGTTATCAAAGCTGTAACAGAAATTGAGAACATGGAAATGTACTGTATACATGTTGAAGCTTTCATTTGTCAAAAGTTAACCAATCTTCATTAGCTTATAAGGTGCAGAAGAATATAACGTAAAACTACATTTATTTCATCTCTTGTCAAAATTTTAGATCAACTTAGGTCTACATTAAAAACATAGACAATATTATCACATCATCAGTCTTATATTTCATAAAAAAAATCTTGCAAATACAATACATTAACATGAAACTATTCGGATGGAAACAGTTTTACTTATGGACTTTCCACATATAGAAAATTTATACAATTACAATGCAAAATGTCATAAGTTAATTGGTGCACAAAATTACCTGAATGACAATTGACAAAATAATACTTACTTAGTAAAGACTGGTAATTGAGCTCCCATAACTTTGATTCTAGCAAATAATAATAATAAGGTACTGGATACAAGAAAACCAGCTCTAATAGTAGATGTTTTTATCCAGTCAGGAAAGGATGGTTTACCTTGGATTGCAGTTTTACATATATCTAGCAATTCTGATCCGGAGGACTAAAATATACAATTTTAATTCCCAGTTAGACAATATAGAAATTTGAAAATAAACAAATGTACTTTAAACACAAAATTTCAGATCATGTTCAAGGTGATTACTGTATTGCTAAATCAATCTGTGGAACAGTAAATCCTGCAGGATCATTCATAACAAAGCATTCACAACTCAAAATGCTATTGAACAAACAAATATAGATATACAAGTTTCAAGAAATAAAGGTGTAATAATATCCTTCTATAAATATAATATTTAATATAGCATAATAAAAAAAATAGTATTTACCCGTTGAGCTATAAATACTTCATATACACAACATATACCAATCACTGTTATACCTTGTTCTTTACATAACATAGCAATAGTTACTAATAATACCGTTAAAAACAATGGTGACCATTCTACAATAAAGACAATTTTAGTTTAAAGATAATACTAAAAACAAAATATCCTAATCTATAATTCCAGTAAAAAATCCAGCCTATAACCTGTAGATTTACTGTATATTATAAAGACTGATCTATAATAACTTACTTATGGGTTGTCTATAGCCTATAGATTTACTGTATGTTATAAAGACTAATCTATAATAACTTACTTATGGGTTGTCTATAGCCTGTAGATTTACTGTATGTTATAAAGACTAATCTATAATAACTTACTAATGGGTTGTCTACAGACTGTAGATAAACTGTAAGTTATAAAGATTGATCTATAATAACTTACTTATGGGTTGTCTACAGACTGTAGATTTACTGTATGTTATAAAGACTGATCTATAATAACTTACTTATGGGTTGTCTACAGACTGTAGATTTACTGTATGTTATAAAGACTGATCTATAATAACTTACTTATGGGTTGTCTACAGACTGTAGATTTACTGTATGTTATAAAGACTAATCTATAATAACTTACTTATGGGTTGTCTACAGACTGTAGATTTACTGTATGTTATAAAGACTAATCTATAATAACTTACTTATGGGTTGTCTATAGTCTGTAGATTTACTGTATGTTATAAAGACTGATCTATAATAACTTACTTATGGGTTGTCTATAGCCTGTAGATTTACTGTATGTTATAAAGACTGATCTATAATAACTTACTTATGGGTTGTCTATGGCCTGTAGATTTACTGTATGTTATAAAGACTAATCTATAATAACTTACTAATGGGTTGTCTATGGCCTGTAGGTTTACTGTATGTTATAAAGACTGATCTATAATAACTTACTAAAGGGTTGTCTACAGACTGTAGATTTACTGTATGTTATAAAGACTAATCTATAATAACTTACTTATGGGTTGTCTACAGACTGTAGATTTACTGTATGTTATAAAGACTAATCTATAATAACTTACTAATGGGTTGTCTACAGACTGTAGATTTACTGTATGTTATAAAGACTGATCTATAATAACTTACTTATGGGTTGTCTATAGCCTGTAGATTTACTGTATGTTATAAAGACTGATCTATAATAACTTACTAATGGGTTGTCTACAGACTGTAGATTTACTGTATGTTATAAAGACTGATCTATAATAACTTACTTATGGGTTGTCTATAGCCTGTAGATTTACTGTATGTTATAAAGACTGATCTATAATAACTTACTTATGGGTTGTCTATAGCCTGTAGATTTACTGTATGTTATAAAGACTGATCTATAATAACTTACTTATGGGTTGTCTACAGACTGTAGATTTACTGTATGTTATAAAGACTAATCTATAATAACTTACTTATGGGTTGTCTATAGCCTGTAGATTTACTGTATGTTATAAAGACTGATCTATAATAACTTACTTATGGGTTGTCTATAGCCTGTAGATTTACTGTATGTTATAAAGACTGATCTATAATAACTTACTTATGGGTTGTCTATAGCCTGTAGATTTACTGTATGTTATAAAAGCCAACAACAAAAATATAGATGATAATGATTCTGCTCTACCAACAACACCAGTTACCTTTAATAAATATTTTTTATAATTAAATTATTTCATGGGAGAAATCTTTACTGTTGCCACAAATGAAGTTGTTGAATATTGACCAGCATATAACCATAAAGTTGTCATTTAAAGCAAATACACTATCAGGTAAAAACCTAATTGGAAAGAAATTTTCAGACAAATACACACTTAGCCAGTTTAATGAGAAAGTTTTGCATTGGATGGACTCATAATTCAGTTATTACAACATAAACTTACAGCTTCGGTATGTATGGGATGAACAGCAAACAATAAAGCAGCAATAAAACTTGTCCATTCTTTAACAAACTCTTTACACATACTGAAAAAATCAAATCAATCTATCCTACACCCTTACTGATAATTAAGGAATATTTCAAATTGAAGATACAGAGCAAATAATAGCATATTCATATATCAAAATGAATTTCTCTGAAATTTGCACTATAGTGTTTTTATTATTATTAATGTTAATCAAATTTTACCATTAACACTTTATCAGGTGGCATCAACACCATTTAATGTATGCTCTGGTTTCACAAGTCTTTTCAAAGCCTACTTGTATTGAATAATAAACATATTTAACTTACACCATAAAAATAATAGAAGTAAGGGCATGTAACAAAACATTAACTAAATGGTATCCTAGAGGCTCTAATTCATGTATTAAATAATTCCATCGAAATGTTAGTACACAAAGTGGTCGGTAGGATTTATGACTTCTTTCCTGAAAGTATATCAAATACAGTTTCAAATATAAATTTGGACCTTTCCCATTTTGAATATATTTTTATTACTATTCAAAAAGCAATGAA
The DNA here is from genome assembly GCA_030562195.1 of Nipponacmea schrenckii. NCBI lineage: Eukaryota > Metazoa > Mollusca > Gastropoda > Lottiidae > Nipponacmea > Nipponacmea schrenckii. The sequence goes on along the minus strand of JAUJPP010000003.1, from coordinate 50,306,158 downwards.
GAATGCAATTTCATCACACAGAATGATATTATAAATATTTAATACACAATATGTGCATGAAAATTAAATAAAAACTATCAAAAACAGAATTTGCATCTTTAAGACAATATATCCAATACTTTTTCCTCTTTCATGGACAAAAACTGTTATCAATAAATCCCCAAAAATCCAACAAAAGAGTGGCAGCATTGAGCTTAGAACATAAGTCAATGTCAATTTGCTTTGGCTCAGACCCTTATCTTAGGAAATGCCTATAAAAGTTAAAAGATTTCTGCTGTCAATAACTCCTTAATATTTTTCCTAAATCTGTTTTTGCACATGTTTTTTGTTATTGTTCAAACTGAAGAATTAAAATTCATTCAATTGTGTACTAATTTTGGGTGTAAGACAAATGTATGAATGTGTACTGACACCTACATTTAGTGTATTCTAATCAATACAGTATACATCAATTGAAGACAGGAAACCAATTTACATTATAAACTTAAGAAAATTTGGTCTGAGGATAAACAAAATTAGACTTTGTCAAATAGAAAATGATAATATCAGATAGAAAGCATTAACCATTTTGAAGGATTACAGCTAAGGCATCTACAGAAAGGTAATATGAGAAAAGATAACTGACCAATCCTTCACACTGACTGAGATTAGATAATGAAATAAAAGAAGTTTTCCATTCTACTCTTCTGCACCAAACAAGCTAATGAAGATGGGCAACACCTTACAGTGTTCATTGAGAGAGATTTTGCCAAGGCAGCAGCATTGTCAAGGGATCTTTATTGTGGAAGGCCTTTTCCGTTTATTATACGCTCATTCCATGTCAGTCCCTCAGACATGTATTACTGACAAGGGGGAAACCAGACTGAAAAATTTGAGGTTCATCACGACATTTGCCAGGATTGCAGCCTGGTAAGCTACTTCAGCTCCCTGACTGATTAGATCCAATTTGTTTGAATATCCAGGTTCCAGTCTTACCAACTGCAACTATGGTTCATCATATTTGGTCTAGAAATGTGGACAACAGGAGAGATGGTAAGATATCAGATCTTAGATATATTATTTCTCAAATTAATTGTTATTTTGCCCACATGGACACATACTCATGAATTCACAAATATTCAATCTTGTGAATTTTCTATCGAAGTAAAATAGTTGAAGGCTTTATCTAAATGTTTCTTATAAAATCAATAGATACAAGAATCAACTTTACTCATTTCCAGAAAACCTTGAACAAATGAAGTAATTTGAAACTTTAATTGAAATGCATGTATTATAATTCATATGCAGAAATCTTAAAATCGAATGATAATTAGCAGTTGTAACAATTTGCCCCTTGTTTACCACTACAGGCTATACAGTCCAAAGATGAAGGCAAAGACACGGAGACAGACAGACCACATTATCATGTTGGTGTAATTAAAACAACAAATAAGAAGGTTTTTATTTCTAAAATAAACAATATTCATGCTTTTGATCCAATACCATTTTGTATTGTAAACATTTATTTCAAACAATATTTTGATGCTGAATGTTCATCTTGCAGAGTACTTGTAAACACTTCATAGTATTTCTACAAATATATGAATTATAAAATTAGTTTAAATATAACTATTATATAAATAAAAACAAAATTCAAATGACAACACTCCCAGAAAATGAAAATAGTTTTGTAATACCTCTTGCAGTCTATTTTCAAAAACAAAGAATGAAGGGTAAAATATTTTCATTTTTTAAAATTGTGATTGGTTCAAGTATATCTATGGCAATGGCAAACTTATGGCTATTCTGTCAGGGTGAAAATTTCTAATGTAAGACTAAAACTTGTCCAGTTACAGCCAATCATTAGTTTTTGACAATTTCTCTTATCCTAAAGAAGATACAATAAAAATAAAGCCCTGTTAAACTTGAAAATACTCATATTGAAGTTGACATGTTAAAGACTTAAATAAAGTCTACAGAAAGTCAATTTTTAAGTCTTATATGATCAGATCATCAGATTATAGCCAGAGAGACTAGAATTGAGAAGAGAAAATTATAACCAAAAGAAGTCATTTCTTCTCTTCAAACTTATAGACATTTTAGCTGTTCTCAAATACACAATAAATTTTTTGTTTTTTTAAATTTCACCTACCTTTAAATAATGGCTTTTAAATGATAAATACACTGTCGTGTCTGCAAATATAAAACAAAAGCAAAATGGAGCAGCACTGCAATGAGCAAACAAATCAGAAATGATTAATGAAGCATTGAAAAAATCATTTAGGAACAGATTTAGAATAATGTAAGGATTATCAACTGAGCAAAATGAAAATAATACATGAGAAGATACATTTCAATTTATTGATTTAAGAAAGAATTAAAATTTATAAACGAGCGGACGCCCAAAAGGCTATACGCCCACCAGCAGCAAATTTTTATTGGTGAGCAAAACACCAACAGCAAAAAAGTCAGAAAGCCAGGAACCAATGATCGAAAATTCATGAAATTCGAACCCATCCAAGATCTCATCAATATGAACAAGCATACCAAGTTTCATTGAAATCCGATGAAAACTGTGGTCTCTATTGTGGCCACAAGCAATTGTGGACGGACAGACGTCCGGACAGACAGGGTCAACTGCAATATACGTCCACATTATATGTGGGCATATAAAAATGTTTGGAAAAACATTGCAGCCTGTATCACACCCACAAGCTGAATTTGACGAATTCTCACTAAGAAAGGGGGCATAACTCACCAACCGTTAAAGGCAGAAAGCTGATTTTCGAAAGGAACCGAGATTCGGACAGACAGGGTCAACCGCAATATACGTCCACAATATATGTGGGCATATAAAAATGTTTGGATAAACATTGTAGCCTGTATCACACCTACAAGCTGAATTTGACAAATTCTCACTAAGAAAGGGGGCATAACTCACCAACCGTAAAAGTCAGAAAGCTGATTTTTCGAAAGTAACCAAGATTTTATGATGATAGAGACACATACCAAGTTTCGAAAAGATTGAACAAAAATTGTGGCCTGTATCGCGCCCACCCTACAAGCTGAATTTGACAAATTCTCACTAAGAAAGGGGGCATAACTCACCAACCGTAAAAGTCAGAAAGCTGATTTTCGAAAGGAACCGAGATTTTATGATGACAGAGACACATACCAAGTTTCGAAAAGATTGGACAAAAATTGTGGCCTGTATCGCGCCCACAAGCTGAATTTGACGAATTCTCACTAAGAAAGGGGGCATAACTCACCAACCGTAAAAGTCAGAATTATATGTGGGCATATAAAAATGTTTGGATAAACATTGTAGCCTGTATCACACCCACAAGCTGAATTTGACGAATTCTCACTAAGAAAGGGGGCATAACTCACCAACCGTTAAAGGCAGAAAGCTGATTTTCGAAAGGAACCGAGATTCGGACAGACAGGGTCAACCGCAATATACGTCCACAATATATGTGGGCATATAAAAATGTTTGGATAAACATTGTAGCCTGTATCACACCTACAAGCTGAATTTGACAAATTCTCACTAAGAAAGGGGGCATAACTCACCAACCGTAAAAGTCAGAAAGCTGATTTTCGAAAGGAACCAAGATTTTATGATGATAGAGACACATACCAAGTTTCGAAAGGATTGAACAAAAATTGTGGCCTGTATCGCGCCCACCCTTCAAGCTGAATTTGACAAATTCTCACTAAGAAAGGGGGCATAACTCACCAACCGTAAAAGTCAGAAAGCTGATTTTCGAAAGGAACCAAGATTTTATGATGATAGAGACACATACCAAGTTTCGAAAAGATTGGACAAAAATTGTGGCCTGTATCGCGCCCACAAGCTGAATTTGACGAATTCTCACTAAGAAAGGGGGCATAACTCACCAACCATAAAAGTCAGAAAGCTGGTTTTCGAAAGGAACCGAGATTTTATGATGACAGAGACACATACCAAGTTTCATTGTAATCCGATGAAAACTGTGGTCTCTATTGTGGCCACAATCAATTGTGGACGGACGGACAGACAGGGTCAACCGCAATATATGTCCACATTATATGTGGGCGTATAAAAAGTTTAATTCATCAAGAACAAAAGCCAATATATTTAACAGAACACTTAAATCAAATCTTAATACTGAAATAATGTACAAAAATAAAAAAATACATAAACTTACCAGGTATCTATAAATTTTCAAGTCTGCATCAAAAAAATATCTGTCTGTTATCTTAATGACATGACAACAAGTAAGTGAAGTTCACTTAGTGAACCCTGGGATGTCTGCAGTCACAATGAACATTTAAATTTACTACAGTTGTACAGGTGATCCTGATTTCAGCTCACTTTCAAATAATACAGGTGAGGGTGAGATTTCTACCCTATACTGATTTCAGCTCACTCTCAAGCAAGTGTAGAGAGGGTCTGTACCCTACACTGATTTCAGCTCACATCTGAGCTGTGACTATTACCATTAGTCTTTATCAATCTTTTGAGACTTGATCCTTAATCTATACCTCAATAAATCTTTCTAAGATTTTATACATACTCTTGAACAAGATTCACAATTAACCACAAATTTTTATCTAGTACAATGGGTTGTATGAAGTCAAATCATTTACAATTTGTGTAAATGACAAAAAGAAGTTTAAGGTTGGTTTAAGATACCCAACCCAAACCTTATAAAGTTATTTCAAATTCCCTAACAATTGATTTTCAAATCTAGAAAAGATAGCTTGCCAGACAAGGAAACATAGGCCCACTTGAATTTGAATAATAAATTGAGCATTAACTGAATATTGAAGTCAAGGTCAAAAACTGAAAAACCATTCATTAAAAAAAGTCGTCATATTCAAACTTGCCTACTGTCTTCAAATGCTTACACCAAGTGATATCAAAATCCTTAAAAAATTGAAGCTTCTTATTGCAACCACAATAGAATTTTGACGCAATTTTACTGAGTCAAGGGTAATAACTCAAAACCATTCATTGAAAAATTTGTCAAATTCAAACTTGACTGAGGTCTAATCAATTCCAATACTCACACCAAGTTTCATCAAAATCCTTTGAAAATTGTAGATTTTATTGCATCCACAATAAAATTATAACAAGATTTTACTAAGTCAAGGGCAATAACTCAAAAACTGTTCATCAAAAAAATCGTCAAATTCGAACTTGACCAAAGTCATATCAATTACAATGCTGACACCAAGTTTTATCAAAATCCATTGAAAATTGTAGCTTCTATTGCACCCACAATAAAATTTTGACGCAATTTTACTAAGTCAAGGTCAATAACTAAAAATATGTTCATCGAAAAATCGTCAATTTCGAACTTGACTACCGTCTTATCAATTCCAATGCTCACACCAAGTTTCATCTAAATCCTTTGAAAATTGTAGATTTTATTGCATCCACAATAAAATTATAACAAGATTTTACTAAGTCAAGGGCAATAACTCAAAAACTGTTCATCAAAAAAATCATAAAATTCGAACTTGACCAAAGTCATATCAATTACAATGCTCACACCAAGTTTCATCTAAATCCATCAAATATTGTAGCTTCTATTGCACTCACAATAAAATTCTGATGCGATTTTACTAAGTCAAGGGCAATAACTCGAGAACCGTTTATCGAAAAAATCATCAAATTCGAACTTGACCACCACCTATCAATTCCAATTTACATACCATGTTTTATTCAAATCCATGGAAAATTGTAGCTTCTATTGCATCAACAATAAATTTTGACGTGATGTAACTTCATTGAAAAATCATCAAAATCAAACTTGACCGCCGTCTATTTTAATGCTCACACTAAGTTTTATACAAATCAATTGGAAATTGTATCTTCTATTGTGTCTACAACAAATGTTGACGGACGGACCAACGGACCGACAGACTGACGGACAGGGGCCACAACAATATACGTCCACATATTCATGTGGGCTTATAAAAAGTAGCTCATAGTCTTAAAGTGATAAAAATTTAAGTACCTGATTCATTGCAGTGCCCCAGAAATCATTCCAGAATAATCTAGAAATGGGACTGTGTGGTCGTAGATCTTTATTGTCCACAACAGCTGATATATCATCAAAAACAAAACCACAGTGTAGGGCATTATAATAACACACACATACAACCACACATAATATACCCGAATATAACTTGAAATTTTCCATTATGCCTGAAAAAAATTAGTAAATTCAGATCGGCCTACTAAAAACATAAATCTAACACTGATCTGCAGAATTCAAAATTTTGGGAAAAGCAAAGCAACAGGTCAGAAAATATAAGAAACCAAATTTACTTTCTATGGGTTACTTCCTACATATAAGGCCTCTTTCAGTTGCACACAAATTCAAATAAAATATCAACCTAAAAGTATTTCAAATTCAGATCAAATAATTTATCAAGTATAGAATACTCAGCTTTCCTTTTCTTTTGATGCATTAGCTTATAGATAATGATTATTAATGATCTACTTACAGCTATCTGACTCTATCACACATCTAAATATCTAACATCTCCACACAGAGTTCAGCTGGTGTTTTTATTATGACAAGTAGTTTAAAAACATATTACGGGATGTTAGCCACTCATCTGTATTTCCTCTTATACTTACATGTATATCATAACAACCTGTAAAAAAACAGTTCATTAAATATGTGAAATAAGACACATAATATTGTTATTAAAATCTGTTTTGAACATGTGAAACAATTTGACATAATGTACTTTACTAAATGTAAAACTGAAAAGTTAAGGAATCTTTCTCTTTAGAGAATCCTTGTTTCGCTCTGACGCGTTTTGTACAATTTGTACTCTTCAGGAAGACTGTTGCTGCTGGGCCACATTCCTTCTATTTATACCCTAGGCCCTATGGTGGATGGAGGCGCTTCATTGAGGACCTCAGTGAAAGCGCTACTGTTGCTTGGTTGCCAAGACGTAATAACAATGGCGTGGAGGCGTGCCATTTGTGTTTCTTTTTTGTGGAAAATGCCAGATTTTTGGTATTTTCTCTGGTTGATGCTTGGTATCTAGTTGTTAGATATTGAAGCACTCTCTGATCATTCATTCCTCATATAGTTGAGGTTTGAGGAATCAGTTGTCATTTTACTATGGGGATGAAATGACAAAAAAATCCGTGAGAGTGAAGCCTGAAAAAATGTAAAACTGGAAGGCACATCAACACACTAAATTACTACATTATTTTAATACCAGTATCAAAATAAGCTTGAAGGGAATGTCCGAAATCCATAAATTGGTTAGATAATCTGAAAACTGAACTAAGTTTTCCTATGACCAATTCAAATGAAATGAAATGAATGGAGTTTTACGTCCTTCTTTTCTACACCTTATAGGCTAATGAAGACCTGACTTAATTAAGTACCGGTAGTCAATATTAAACAAAGTGTGAACGATTGATGTCCAGGCTTTGCAAGATGGAAGACTTCAGACATGCAAGGGCAATTCATACTTAGAGAATTTGATGCATTTGTATGATGTTTAATTATATATTATATATATCTATCTAGTATACCTGGTATCATAAAGGTATCAATGATATATGAATGCTATGTCATTTTATATTTGACGTCTAGGCCTACTGATGTCTGATACTGGTAATTATAAGCCAAAACCCCTTGAATTCAAAAGTGAGTTTCTTAAAAAGGCGTTGTATTTGACCCCGTAGGTTATATCAATTATAATATACATTTAGATCACAGAATACAGCTGTTAATGTTAACAGAAAAACCCAATTGAACATATCATAACAGCTGCTGATTACTAACAAAAATATTGTCATTACTAGTTCTATGTCCTTATGACATTTGAAATCATGAGTTATTCTGTTCTGTTTTATCACCATGCTATATTCCTTCCACATTCCATTAGGCCTATATTATTATTACACTGTTCTGATGCTTTGCTTATAAAGCTATTTTAAACTGCAATTGTTAGTGCATATACTGATGTATGTCAAAGTCTTTAAAGGGGCCCAGGCTGGATTTTTAGAGGTCGTTTTGGGCCTTTGTTTCATTTAAACAGTCCTCAGAAATATTCAAGCTCTGAGAAAATCGCAAAAAACCTTGAAATGTGCCTCAAACAAAAAATTTCACTTTTCATTTTTTTTCCGTGCTGTACGCGGCTGGTCTCCAGTCAGTCTGACAATTGTGTGTCCTGTTGACATAGTCTACAATTGAAAAATGCGTTGTAGTCTGTTTATATAGATGACCGTATTCAGATCGGAAGAATAACTGTTTGATTATCAAGAACAAACCGTTTTGCACAATATGGCAGCGTGCGTTACTAAAAATTTCTTAAGTCATTTATGATCTTTGCAAATCACGATTATTACTGGATAACACATGGCTATTTACTCAAATTCCATAGGTAAGCTCATTATACATGTTCTGATTGCTAACCAAAGTTTATGTGTTTAACTGCAATTGTCGAGCAAATAAAGATGGGTCCACTTTAAACCCCTGTAGGTTATGCCTAAGTCTAATTCAATTGTTGGATAGCTAAGACTATATAACTAGACCTAAGCCTCAGATACAAATAAATATACATGATCACAGGAAAAATTTGATAGAATGCTGCAGAGCCCAGGGAATTGTTTCTCGGACTACAGGTACTGAATGAGTTCATAACGACTCGATTCCGTTATCTTTATCCACTGAACAACCACAAATTTATATCTTACTATTTTATGTCCAAAACGTCATATTGCTGAAATCGTGAAAGGAGGATACATAACTTTTCAAGAAAATATTAATCAATAGTGGTAACCATTTACCATAGAGACAAAATAAGCGAGGGTGTGACACTCACATTGTTCAGTTAAACCTGCAGTTACCTTGCTCGACAAGAATGCATTGAATACGGATCGACCAGTGGAATATAGAATACCTCAGTTACTGGTGAGCCACATGTGTTACGCTCCACTGAAGCGCTTATCACTCTTGTAACTTTGTCAATGCAGCATTTATTTCGTTATGTTTACTACCGGTCTCTATACATAGCGATAGAAGGCCTATTTAAATTGACTGCTTAGGCCTACCGTAGCCTACCGCATGCAGTTGTAACCTGTCCGACATGACATAAGAAAACCTAATCCGAAATGTCTGCCTGGCAAAAAAATACTTACATACCGATGTTCACCTCTTGTCTATCTTTTAAATATAAATATTATGTCACAATGGCAAGCTCAGTGAGCGTAAAGGTCCAGACTTCAGGGACTAGGGATAGATCGATAATAATTTGTCAAACCTGGTTACGTCTGTTACTAGTTAGTAGGCCTACTGTCAGTGATGTAGGTCAGAGGGGCTGACAAGGAAGACATGGAAAAAGCAGCCAGGAAAAATGCATTCAAAATTAGCTAAATCAATTGCATTTTTGGTTGAAATATGATATTCTTGCTCAAGAGATAGTTTTAAAATTATGATGTATGGATGCAAATTCTGTCATCAGGACTGCTCTGGTGCAGATTGACATTTTGGGGGTTCATTGCAAAACTAAAAGTGCAGAAGAAAAACACAACCTTTCAAGATTTAATATTTTATCTCTAATTATCAAACAACCAGTAACAAATTTCAATTTCTAATGACTCAGATGGAAAAATGGCTATTTATCATTAAAGCGGCCCAGGCTTCATTTGTTTCAGACAATCATCCGACAGCCTCAAACACATGAAATCTTTTGCTTAGCTAATTAGAAATAGTCTACAGAGCTTACCTTTGAAATTTGAGCCTTCAAATCCATGTGTATCCATAATTATTCATAATGCCTTAAGAAATTACCAACGTCCCGCAATATTGGAAAACGGTTCGTCTTGATAATCAAAGAGTTATCCTTCCCGTCGTGCAAAAACGGTCATCGATATAAATAGACTACAACGCATTTTCAATTGTAGACTTTGTCAACAGGACACACAATTTTCAGACTGACTGGAGACCAGCCGCATACAGCACGGAAAAAAAATGAAAAGTGAAATTTTTTGATTGAGGTATATTTCAAGGTATTTTGCGATTTTCTTAGAGCTTGAGTATTTCTGAGGACTGTTTAAATGTAACAAAGGCCCAAAACGACCCCTAAAAACCAAGCCTGGGCCCCTTTAAACTTAACCCATTCTTCTTGGATCTTTTTCTAACCTTATAACAATAATACTAAATATCTTATTATATTCCAATAATTAAGCAGATTTAAGAATACATGTAATTAAAAAATCATCTATGATATAATCAAGATACATTAACTGTTAACAGTAGCCGTTCTTCAGACTTCCATCCAAATCACCGGAAATCAGGAAATATTTCTATTTGAGCCAAATTTTGTATAAAGCTTTAGAATCCTAAAGAAAACAATTTTAACAGCTTCCATGTATATCTTAATTATACTTCTGTATCATTTTATAGTAATTAATTTATGTACATATAAAGATTTTTTAATACATGAAAATTTATCTAATTAACAGAAAAATCTTTATACATGTATAATCAAACATTTTGGAGACAAGTTCACATTAAATAAAGGAACACAATTTAATGGTTTACTAAATCAAAGAGTAAAATAAAATAAATTTGTGTTCCTTTATGTAATCTTTTAATACTATTAAATATCTGAATTACACTCTAATTAAATCATGTATAAGAGTAGCCCTGATACCCAAGTGGCACAAAATGGAATCTAAACTTCTTTCAAAAAACCAGTAAATATTATTTACAGTGATGACCTAAGATAAACCCTGTATCAACTGGCTTCTCTTTCTACTGGTCTTACTGGATACCATAGTCTGTCAGTACGCCCACCTGTAAGTGATATATCTTTTAATTGTTTTTGTATTTCCCTGATAATAACACGTGCATCAAGTGAGGTTTGACTAACACGCAATGTAGCTTCATTGAAGGGAAATGTTAGGAAGAAATCACCATACTTTTTCGGTGGCCCTTTAGGACCTACTTGACGTTGATTTATCAGCCGACTTCTAGATGTTTGTAACCATGGTTTCACATTGGGCAGCGAATGTCGTTTATGGTGAGTTTGGGTAGGTTGCCGTGATGGAGATAATTGACGTGTGTCAGAAACAGACAAATGGAGGCCTACCCTTCTTTGTGTTTTTGGTGACTTATCACTTGGAGACTGGGTTAAACTTTCAACATTTGATGGGTTTTGTTTACGAATCATAAATCTCCAGTTATTTGCCTCTTTTGCAGTATCAGACAAGCTTTTATCACTTAATAAACCTGTTTTTGTTTTCTTATCATTAAGTTCTGCATCCTTCTCTCTCAAAATGGCACTTGGGTTATCACTTTGACCAGAAAAACTGGATACACCACTATCAGAAATACTTGAGCCTTTACTGTTTACTTTTCGTAGTCCCATTCTTGAAAGAGGGGTTCTTGGTGGAGGTCTTACAACAGATGATTTTTCTCTTTCAAAAGTTGTCTCTTTGCTCTGTAATTCATCAAAAGGGGAATCCCCAGCCGCTGACACACAGCCTTCATCTTCTGATAATTGTCTTGTAACCAATGGAAGCCCAAATATAGGACGTGGATCACTTGCAGGAAAGGAAGAATATGATTCTGATTTTGAGACACTTTTAACTTCTGGTAAATGCTTGACGCAACCACTAACTCGACTTAAAGACCGATAATTGTGTGTTAAGTAGGGTGTTCTCTTTCCTGAAATCTTTGATTTTCCACATTCCATGTCCGAGTCTTTCAAATTCAACATTTCCATAAAGTCATGTACCACAGGCTTTTTCACCTGGTAATCTGTTTGGCAATCTGTAACAAGGCTGGGACTAAAATTAACTTCTATCAACCATGGCTTCTGTTTTTCATCCACTAGGATATCAAATCCATATAGCTCTGAACAGTTATCAACTTTTGGTACATGAGGAGACTGTGTTATCAAAGTCAATGTAATAATATTAATTATCTTCTGCCACAATAAACTATCATCAATATGATTTTGATGGAAATAATAGCGTAGTTGAGTCAAAGTCCATTTACAACCAGCTCCAATCCTTTCTTTAGCTGCCATATAGTTCGGACTAAATTTATTGATTGAAGAATTTGTTAAATGTGAGAAGACATTATTTAAACTGTTTAAATTATATTTATCAGTACTGAATCGAACAATGCTTTCTTGATGTATGTAAATTTGTAGTGGATGAAAAGAAGGTACAGCTACATAGATTCTTAAATCAAATTTGTAACCCGATATCAACATGGGATTGGTGATGTATTTTTGTACAACAGCACTGCTATTATAATGTAAATCTGATAATTCTTTAAAAATAAATATTCCTCTACCACGAGACATATCAATCGGTTTACAAATCCATAATAAATGTTTCTCTTCATTTTTACTTTTCAGTTTAGAATATTCAGCCACAAATTTAGTGTAGTCATTAGGTAAATTGAAAGACAATGGGCAAAAATTATACACAGTCGGACCATACACTCCTTTCATACGTTTAAGATTTCTAGCTAGGCAATCCTTTCTAGTTATAGTTGTTGATTTGGGATAATGGTTTAAACGTTGCCATGGCTTCAGATTTTCATAATCACTAGATCTGAATCGGGCAGATTTCCACCACACATTCCATTCTGATTCATCATGTATATCTTCATCAAATTCTACCCAATTCCGCTCCAGACAAACATTACGCACAACTTCTAACCCTTCTCCGTTTTCATTGATTCGGAAAACAAAGGCCTTGGTGCTCATCATTTTCTATAGGACCAAATTATCTGATATAAACCATTCTATTTCCAATAATATATCCATTGATCTGAAAAAGAAAATAAAATTCTTCGATAATTTGCAAAATTGAGCCAAGTTTCAGTTCATTTTCTGGTTGATCTTGGTTGTTGTTGAGAAAGACAGATTCTCCATAGGTTTGACCAATTATACTATAGCGGGGATAAGAAATTGTAGAAATAGAAAGTTAATTTCCTAGTTTGAGGTATTTTTTCAGAAATTGTTCAAATTTTTCGTATAGTACATTTGTAGTACTTCTGAAGGTTAATTTATTTATTTAATAAGACCCAAATCAACCCCTTAAATTATTATTCTTTAAAATTAATTCCTATTCGAAAGCAACAAAAGTAAAATTACATTTTAACATTTTAAATGGAGCACTATGTAAGCTTACTCTAAGTTTTAACTTTAATCCATTTCTACACAACACTTTCACACTAGCCTACTTGTAAGACTACACTGTAGGCTAACCTAAAAGAATAAAATTAAAGGAGAAAATTGTTAAAGTAGGCCTATAAAAGTTATGGGAATTTTCTTGAAAATAGCCTGCTGGTACTCCTAAAATAAAGATCATACGGGAAATTCTCATTACTCTCTGCCTTTTGTGTTTGACCCTATTCAGTAAAGAGTCAGCCAGTTTTATACCTGCATTTGAATAATTTTGTAAGCTTCTAATTTTAAATTTTTATGAGATTTTTGAGTTGTGTTTTTAGCTTGGCCTGCAAAAACTAACAAAAGTTACAGACTATTAACTTTCTAATTTTAAGATTGTCCTTGACTTAGGCTGACAAAAGAATATTCACAATATTAACATTCATAGCCTATTGTAGTCAGTTCAGTTAGGTTACAACACCGACACCGACATTTTTAGGCACGACTGACTAGCTATCTAGACTGTCACTGTACGGTACGTTATGAATTTACTGAAAATTTCCAGTTTATGCTTCAGAGAAAGTTTTCTTGTTCTTATGGTTCACATGAGTGTTTTTTGTGGTCTACGTGCTGTTTATTTTCCAGTCCTAAAACTTGATAAAATCCTCAATTATTGTTATAAAAAAAACTTTTACCGATTACTTCCAAAACTATTTTTCTGAAAGAGGAGATCCCTATGTTTACGTCACGTGACAAAATTTAGTTGACGACAGCCAATAAGGTGGGAAGTGACGTCAAAGGAATTCGGGGAATTTCTGAGATCTATTTTACATGTATGGAAGACGAAACATGCCAAACATAAAAAGCTCACAAAGTATTGCTATTGGCTTGTTAGAATTGAATGATGGAATGACATAATCAGCAGTATAACTAGAAGTGATAAAGGAAACCTCGCTAATTCTAAATCCCAGAAGAGTAGTAATTCCAAAGCATGCCATGTGGGGCAAAGACAAACTTGAACTAAATCTTACTAAGGACTACCTAGACCTACAGATCTATCCAAGGTTTATATACTGTGATATCTGAAAGTCAGACTCGTATATGAATCACAGATTTTTTCCCACTTAACAAGTGCTTTTAAATGAAGTTGTCTACCTTTGTCTATTTGTTATAATTTTTATACGCCCACATGAAATGGGGGCGTATATTGTCGTCACCCACATCCGTCCGTCCGTCCGTCCGTCCGTCCGTCCGTCCACAATTGCTCGTAAACACTCTACACGGTGTAATTCTTGACGGATTTAGATGAAACTTAAAATGAGTGTTTATGATCACGCAAGGATGAACCCTATTGAAAATCAGCGAAATCGGAAAAAAATTAGTACGAGTTTGTGCCCTTGTTCTTGAATGGCTCGTAAACACTCTACAACGTGCAATTCTTGACCGATTTTGATGAAACTTGGTGTGAGAGTATGTTATAACTCAAGGATAAACCTTATTGAAAATCAGCGAAATCGAAAAACATTTAGTATGAGTTATTGCCCTTGTTCTTGAAAACGCGTTCAATTTTAGCTCGTAAACACTCTTGAGAGAACAATTTTTAATGGATTTTAATGAAACTTGGCCTGAGTATTTGTTATCACCCAAGGATGAAGCCTATTGAAAACCAGTCAAATCGAAAAAAAATTAATATCAGTTATTGCCCTTGTTTTTGAAAACACGTTCAATTTTTAGCTTGTAAACACTCTACAAAGCACAGTTATTGACCGATTTTGACGAAACTTGCTGAAATTGTTTAATATCACCAAAGAATGAACCCTTTTGAAAATAGCACATATCGAAATATATTTAATAGGAATTATTGCCCTTGTTCTATAAAATGTGTTGGATTTTTGCCTTGTAAACACTCTACAAGTCACAATTCTTGAGCAATTTTGACATAACTTGGCATGAGTATTTGTAATCACCTAAGGATGAACCCTATTGAAATTCATTTAAATCGAAAAATATTTAGTATCAGTTATTGCCCTTGTGTTTGAAAACGCGTTCAATTTTAGCTTGTAAGCACTCTAGATTGAACAATTCTTAATGGATTTTGATAAAACTTGGCTTGAGTATTTGTTTTTACCCAAGGATGAACCTTATTGAAAATCAAATAAATCGAAATATATTTAGTGTCAGTTATTGCCCTTGTGTTTGAAAACGGGTTTAACTTTTTGGCTAATAAACACTCTAGAAGGTACAATTCATGACCTATGTTGACAAAACTCACTGAAATTGTTGGATATCGCAAGGGATGAGCCTAATTGAAAATTAAAAATATCAAAATATATCTAATATGAATTATTGCCCTTGTTCTTTTAAACGCTTTCGATTTTTGTCTCGTAAACACTCTACATGGCACAATTCTTGATGGATTTCGATGAAACTTGGTGTGAGAGTGTGTTATAACTCAAGGATGAACCCTATTGAAAATCAGCTAAATTGAAAATGTTTTTAGTATAAGTTACTGCCCTTGTTCTTGAAAACGCATTCAATTTTAGCTTGTAAACACTCTAGAAAGAACTATTCTTAATGGATTTTGATTAACTTTGGCTTGAGTATTTGTTTTTACCCAAGGATGAACCCTATTATAAATCAAATAAATAGAAATATATTTAGTGCAAGTTATAACCCTTGTTCTTGAAAACGCGTTCAATTTTAGCTTGTAAACACTCAAGAAAGAACAATTTTTAATGGATTTTGATGTAACTTGGCTGGAGTATTTGTTGTCTCCCAAAGATGAACCCTATTGAAAATCGAAAAATATTTAGTACAAGTTATTGACCTTGTTTTTGAAAACGCGTTCAATTTAACTCGCAAACACTCTAGAAAGAACAATTTTGAATGGATTTTGATGAAACTTGGCTTTAGTATTTGTATTCTCACAAGGATAAACCCTATTGAAAATCAGATAAATCGAAAAATATTTAGTGTCAGTTATTGCGCCTGTTTTCAAAAACGCTTTCAACTTTCGGCTTGTGAACACTCTAAACATTCCTTTTTGACAAAACTCGCTGAAATTGTTTAATATCAACCAAGGATGAGCCTTATTAAGAATTAAAAATATCAAAATATTATTAAGGGTGAACCCTATTGCAAATCATAAAAATACCGAAAAATATTTAATGAGTTGTTATTAGGTACAATTCTTGACAGTTTTTAATGAAACTAGAGACCCTAGAATAAAATAGGTTGGTAGGTTGAATAATTCATTCCACTTATTGTAACCTTACTGAAAAGTTTTTATTTGAAATAAATGCTGCCAGTGGGCGTATATTACCTTGCCTGGCAAGCTATCTTGATGTAACTTGGCTGGAGTATTTGTTGTCTCCCAAGGATGAACCCTATTGAAAATCGAAAAATATTTAGTACAAGTTATTGACCTTGTTTTAGAAAACGCGTTCAATTTAACTCGTAAACACTCTAGAAAGAACAATTTTGAATGGATTTTGATGAAACTTGGCTTTAGTATTTGTTTTCTCACAAGGATAAACCCTATTGAAAATCAGATAAATCGAAAAATATTTAGTGTCAGTTATTGCGCCTCTTTTCAAAAACGCTTTCAACTTTTGGCTTGTGAACACTCTAAACATTCCTTTTTGACAAAACTCGCTGAAATTGTTTAATATCAACCAAGGATGAGCCTTATTAAGAATTAAAAATATCAAAATATTATTAAGGGTGAACCCTATTGCAAATCATAAAAATACCGAAAAATATTTAATGAGTTGTTATTAGGTACAATTCTTGACAGTTTTAAATGAAACTAGAGACCCTAGAAAAAATAGGTTGGAAGGTTGAATATTTCATTCCACTTATTGTAACCTTACTGAAAAATTTTTATTTGAAATAAATGCTGCCAGTGGGCGTATATTACCTTGCCTGGCAAGCTATCTTTGTATAAACAAAGATAGTTTGCACTAAGTTTCGTCTAAATTCACCAAATATTGTGCCTTCTAGAGTTCTTACGAGGTACCCCCCCCCCCCCCAAAAAAAATTAATTATTGTTCGATTTTTCTTATTTACAAAACTGACCTCTTTTTGTAAAAAAAAAAATAACTTGAAAATATAATTGAAAATGAGTAGGCCTACCTGACTGGTAACCCTATTAAATTTAAATGGGATTAAAGTAGTGCTGGTACGATATATCGTTGAATCGATGTATTGCGAAACAACATACCACGATACACGTATCGTATCGCGAGGTCGTGTATCTATACTGACGATACATGGCATTCTATAAAAAAAGGGGGTGAATTTGTATTTACTAGTCGGTGAATGCAATCTTATCCCATCAAAAATTCATTTCGAGGACTCATTGTTTTCAAATAACTTATTTGACATTTAATTTAATAGACAGACAGGCTAAATTATTTATTAGTTAACAGTTTATTAGGGAAATACACCTGAAATGTACCTCAGATAACTAGTAAAATTATTATTTAATATTAATAGCATTTTGTTACCTCAAAATATAAGTGTTAAAATTAGGACATATTTAATACCCCACATCGCGATACGTATCGTATCTTGACACTTGTATCGCGATACGTATCGTGGCATGATTGGTAATACAAAGCAATAGATTCAAGGGCGACGATTGAGAATTTTTTACACCCATACAAGCAAAATATTTCACCCCATTTGATATTGATAACTACAACTTTATTGCCTCAAGACACCTAGAAGAAATAGCGCGTGTGGACTTCCAGTGTTCTGCATACACCTCTATTAGGTGGATTATGGTCTAAGGCTTAGATTCAGATGTTGATATAGGACTAGGTTAGATTCAGATGTTGATCTAGGACAAGGTTAGATTCCACTGTTGTATTGATATAGGACTAGGTTAGATTCAGATGTTGATCTAGGACAAGGTTAGATTCCACTGTTGATATAGGACTAGGTTACATTCAGATGTTGGTGATCTTGGACTCGGTTAGATCTAGGATTCAGCTGTTGGTCAAGTTAGATTCAGTTGGTGATCTGGGACTCACATCATTCATATTATGAATAAAAAATAATAATAAATTTTGAATTAAAAACTTATGTATTTTTTAATTATAAATTTTAATTTTCATCAAGGTGAAAATCACAGCTTTTACCTCAAAAAGTCAGGAAATTTTTATTTTAAAATTACAGTACATATCACCTTATTTTCACCTAGGTGAAAATGTTTTTTGACCTTCGTGAAAAATTAAAGTTTTTAATTCAAAATTAATTTCAATCCAGGTGAAAATAATTATTACCTAGGTGAAAATTAAAGGTTTAATTTGAAATAAAAATGTAAATTATGTATGAAAGCCACCGTAGTTAGTGGTGGAGATCACATTAAAGAAAACAATTCACCTTGTCCACTGAAATGTTGAGTACAATATAGTTAAGTAGTAGTCCTATGCCATTAAAGTGAGTTCCACTCAAAGTTTTATTTACTCAAGTTGAAATTTTAAAATGTGCTAATTGACGATTTCTATCCAATAAGCTCCTGATAAAGTCCTTCACACGAGCTTCCAGTTGATCTCTTTCATCTCTATTTTTCATCAACGCTTCGTAATATCTTGCGTATCGTTTCCTTCTCTCATCTTGTACAAACCTATCTACATTAGTTAGTTGTTTTAATTGACGCCTCGACAGCGTTTGATTCCCATCACCACAAATCATCTGAAAACCATCACCTTCATCCCACTCATTTTGAAATCGCACAAGCGGTTGTTCGGGTTTTTTATAAATTTGTTTTCCATTCATTAATGATCCTGGACGTCGTCTTTCATCTCTAGGGTTAGGTGTAAGCCACTGTGGTGCTCGTCCTAATTGAGTTTGGAAGACAGTTGAGTCTGATTTGACAGAGTTAGATCTGAGAGAACTGTTTGACACAACTGATACCATCGAACTCTTCCGATTGGCTGCTGGTGCTGACTTGGTTCTTGGATTTCGGAAAGGGTCGTCATCGTATAGGGTGCTCTCATCCGAATCACTCTCGTCATTTACACGAACTGTTGGAGTGGTACTGTGGGTTATTCGTTTGATATTCGGTGATGGCGTTCTCTTTCTCTGACTCAGATACACCGATGATGTCTGTGGTCTCATCGCCCCTTTCTTTGCCCGTTTCTGAGTTTTTAGTATTGTTTTATAATCTTCAACAGTTTGACGAATTTCTTTGATTTCGTTGTTCCGAGACATAAGTTGACGGTGCTGATTGGCTGATATTTCTGTTAAATTCGCGTGTAACATTTCTGTCAACCTGCCGTTTTCATAATGAACGCGACTATGATCAATTCGCAGTGATTTAGCTACTTTTTCAGGATTTTTTAGTTCCTCTGGTTCTTCGTTGGCCACATACATTTTGAACTGGAATCCGAAAAACTCAAACGATATGTATTTCAGTTGTTTAAAAAGCATTGGCAGAAAGTCTTAAACACCGGCTTGTTATTCCACTGACTAAATATGTCAACGCACTCCACATTGATATCAATATGGGAAACACAATATTTTACAAATCGAAACAATCCAATCAAATATTATGCTAGAACTATTCTATTAACCCACTTGATCCGTAGTCTGATTTTAAAAAAACTCGACTTTAAGTGATAATAGATACAATAGGTAATCATTACAAGGAAAAAAATATATACAGGGCGCCTCAAGTAAAATCTCATATTTTACAAAAATGGCATAACATTTGAACTAGAAATTCAGTACTGTTTTCATTCTTTGCACTGAATAATATTCTGAAAGTCACAGTAGTGTGGGACTTCATAAAATGTGTAGATTTATTGCTTTCTGATCATCTGGTTTTATGATTTTATACATAATTAAAGTATTTTGACCGTTGCAATTTAGACAAAATCCTACGGCAATGAGAGACCAAATGTCTGATCTCAATGAACTGAAGAAGATTTATATTTTTCTTTTCAAATTGTCTCTAAACGACCTGAGCTTAACACTGCAAGGTTCCGTAAACGAATTAAATTATAGTGTAGTTATACAGTAACCTGATACTGAATGAATGTATCGATCACAGTGATTGAAAAGATTAACTCATTACAATAGAACACAATATAAAGCGGCTTCTTTTGATCAGTATCGATACATATACCTATGTGATAGTATATTATTATAACGTCATAAAACAAACACTCGAGATTTTAATACCTGATATTTATATACATGGTAGATTAATGCAACTGATTTTGAAGGGACTGTTCCACATATGAATAACAAAAATGGATTATATTCTACATAATGTGAATAAGAACACTTTAAAATGTACACAGAAAAAGAACACAAAAATGTTTCAACTGTTCTGAAAACAAGGCAATGATTCAAAAGGAAGTCTTGTTATAATGTCGATTATTACATGTTTACGATATCGTGTGATTTACTAACAGTTGAACAGTATACTAGTAATTGAATGAAAAGAATGCGTATACCCTTTCAAGAACCGATTGTTTGAAATACAACCTCTTCTTTTAAACTCGCAGTCATGGTTAACAAATATATACATGTAAACTATGAAGAATTGTTTGTTGCGGTACGTACCCTTTACATTTACAATTATTTTATAATGAAACTTGTGAAGAACTTTATTGGGGTTTACGAGATGTCACCAGACGTAATAATCTCCGTGTATAGTACAAGTTCTTTAAACGTATAGGAACTTTTAATTATCGGGGATGGGCTTTCTTTTCCCAAACTCAAATATTATCGTTTGGCATCCTTTTACTGATCAGCTGGAAAAGTATATTCTCAGCCCTATCCTAGAAAACTAATTTAAAATAATACAACAAAAATGATACAATAAATATAAGTATCTTTAAGAACAGAATAAATGTCTTTATAACTATCTGAAACAGTAGTCTTTATAAACCTTGGAAAAGAACAACAGTCTTTCTAATGTCACAAAACAGAACATCTTTATAATACCAGAACTATCTTTATACTCCTATAGAACAGAGCAATCTTTATAATCTCCACCTACAACAGAACAAATGTCTTTATAATCTTGTAGAACAGAACAACTAACTTAACAATCTCCTTGTTCAGAATAACTGCTTCTATCTCCAAGAAAAATAAATTGTCTTTATAACCTCCTAGAACAGAAAAATTATCTTAAAACCTAGAATTTCTACTACTGTGACACATAACAGAATCAGGGGTTTTATCAAAAAGAACAAACTATAGGTGAAGATGAATGTTCTTGTTGTCAGAAAGTACTCTTCTTAACACTAAACTATAATGACCAAGCTAACCCACACGCATACTAATGAATTGGTGACAATTATGTGCTTGGTAGACATTAAACAAAAGGAAGTCTGGACATTTACGGCATGATTCATTTCTTTAAAACATCCTACATCATCGTGACTTAATTTCACCGATTTGACTTATCAGTCACCGATTGTGTGTATGAGTCAAGGGCTTTTTGAGGTAGGGGTATGCCCCCCCCCCCCAAACGGTATGCAGGCTGGCTTTGGGCCTGCTTCATAAAATTTCCAATTCATCATCTTTAATTCACATTGTTGTACATGTACATAGTAACATACATATAGTAATAAATATCGTATAAAATATTCCATAATTGTGTGACAGATTGTACGATGTGGGATAAATGTTAAAAAAATTTCCAATTCTCAATTACCATGGTTATTGGATTCATTTTTGCTTTTGTAGCCAAGCAGTCGAATCTTATGATGAAAGGATAAGACGTGGGTGTGACGCTTTATAACCCAATCCCAACCCTTGCGTGATAATACATCTTACGTTATGGCTCATTTACCATTCACATTTTTATGTATTCATGTTCAAAACCCATGAACATAATTAATCTTAAAGTAAATAATCGTAAATACTTTTGGTTGTGTTACTTAAAATAGCACTTTGGATTATTGTCGCTAAATTGATGCTCGGTGATAAATTGTGTTTTTATCGACCCACACATTTGTAAACTCATAGGAACATAGGCGTAGATTTGATATAGGTCTATCCTATAGAAGAAGCGTGTACGCTACTATAAGAAACACTAATGTTTATTTACCTTTTACTATAAGACTTTTACTATAACCTAAACTCGATGTTCACTTATTGTGTTGGATAAAAAGTGGGTAGATATTTTGTGTGTATTATTTTCCAAATTCATGAATAAGGTAATTTCTTTTTTTCTACCTTTATTTTAAACCGTACATGTATATTAAGCCAAACATTATGTCAAATTCTGCAGTGAACGTAAAGTTTTATAAACTTCTATACGCTATTGAACATCACAATATTGGAGAATATCTTTGCCCAATACATATTCTTCTTTGATCAAAGCTTATTAATATGCAGTCTACATACACAATTGTATATTCTTGACAAGATGCAAGATGCTGGATGCATTGAATGTTGTGTAACCAATATATCCTTTGTTCACTGATAAAACACCAGAATACACTGACAATTATTGAATGAATTTCCTGTCTTTCAGAAGTTTATTTTGAAATTGAAGAAGTGTTTGTCATACAGAATACGTAGTCTGATAATCCCGATAAATATCAACATTGTTTATGTGTATATATACGAAGACCTATAGCATGGTCAAAATTGAAAAGTGTGCTCAAGTGAATACTTATATAGCAATATTTCTATTATCAAACGCTTTGTTTGGAAGGTGAAAGAAGTCGTAATGGATGGCTAATTTGAAATGGAGTTAATTCAGTTATGGCCTTGCTCTGAAATATTCGCTGACTGGGTAAAAAATTAAAAGTATTTGGACATCAATCAATACGTTTAGGAAAATGGATGTCCATGATTTGTATACCTCTGTTCTTTTTATACTTGTTCATGTTCAACATATCTGTTCATATCCATTGGAACAACCGATAATATCTCAGTCATATATCAAGGTGCATGTTTATAAAAGAAGGGCTAAATTCTGGGAACCTTGGCAACTCAACAGCAGTAAGTATATATTTACAAATTCTTTCCAACATTATTTGGCAGAATTGGTAAAGTACATAATCCGTTAAAATTCATGTATAACGTGTATGATTCCTGAAATTAATAAATCGTTGTAGAATTCAGTGATAAAGCAAAAAGTAAGAAAATACATGTAGCTTGTACACGTTAAGTTAATCGTCACCATTGTTTCAGATCTAGGTGATTATCTTGCATTAGTCTATTGCAGATATATAAAACTTTATACGAGACATTTTAGTGAATGGTAATGTAAACCGAAAATGATGAATATGAGTGTGCGACCGTAAACCATTCCTTGGTGCAATGTTTAACATAAAACCTTTATATATATATATTTATATTTTTTAATTGGCTTTTCTATGTCACATTGTGACCTCTCTTTACTTTTACAGCGTCATTAGATATTAACTGTAAACCACGAATGCCTACTGTATATTTATATTATTTTCTATGTAAACATTTTGTACGGTTATTTGATGTGTCTTGATGTATTGACAATGTGCACTCCACGACTATAAATTTGAAAAAGAAAAAAAAAAAATTGTTTCGAATTTTTACCTTTATTATTTAATCGTGATTGAAAATCTTCAATTCGTAGGATATGAATACACGATCATATTATAGAGAAAATAAGATGAAGTAGACCTCATCCACTTGATACAGCATATTATATTATGTTTATTTATTGACATATTTTTTAAAGGTGAACATAGGTCGAGTAGAGTAAATTTGAGTTGCCGTTTAGGAGCTGATCAATTCATTTACCAACTTCTATAACTAACTACATAGTTTGCGATGGCAGCATCCACTAGTTAATTTTATGGAGGCATATTTGCACCATTGAGACATTGGAATAGAAACTGACATTATCTTTAAATGTTGAAATTGTCTTGACCTAGTCTACTTACGACACTGACCCAATTTCATATAGAAACCTTCATAGTAATATAAACTTATAAAAAAATGATAAGTGACCATTACCTTAATTAAACAGTATTTAATATCTTTATTTACCTACATATCTGAGGTATTTTATCCTCTCTAAATCAAGTGTCGTATATCCCGAAATAAAGATATTTGACTAAAATAAGAGCTTTATGGATAGTGGTATCAATAGCGTTGGTCAATACTTGATGTGCTGATAATTAAATTCAGAGAAACGTCACTTAATTATCCAGTAAAATGAGTGTGTTCAAATTGTAGAGTATTTTGATGAATATAGTCGCAGCCATGTTCAAAACTATGTATTGATCATATTATAGTTTGACTTGAAGACTAATTTTACGAATTGAAGAAGTTATACACCTTAGATGTGTAAGCCTAGACGGATCAGGTAAAAAAAAAATAGTTTAAAAAAGTTAATAAATTTAGGAAGGAGTGTTTCAGAAACATAATAAGAAAGATATTTGGAAAATACATCGTTGACTCATAAAAACCCATTTTGTCACGATATTGAAAACTGAGATATACCTTTTAGTGTCATTTATCTCGCGTAATAAACATATAATAAAGTTATCATAAGACAACAATAACACCAAGAGAAATTACAAGATTCAAACTGTCACCAAATAAACTTCTCTCAAATGTATCACGTTTTCCCCAGCAACGCTAAAAGACGTTATCGCATTACATCCTTAGTCCTAGTGGAATTCGACATTAAACGCTGGTTTTCTTAGCCTTAAAAGATTTTGAATTAAATAGGCTTGAGATTTTAGCACTCTAAAATTAAAGTCTCTGATCGTTTCGGAAATCGGCATGCATTAATCATAGAAACAAGCATGAAATGAACTGGACATTTCTAATGTGGTTATCTAGATTATTCGGCTTAGTACTTTAGTAATCAAATCAGAGCAAGGGCTGTGCTTTTGAATAGGTTGATATTGTCGAGCCGTTTTGGCATTATTGAACTTCTAAAATGAAAGTTAAAATCAACCTGAATGATGAAGTTTTTTTCTCAGTACTTATCATTACAAATCATCATTTCTATTGATATTATGAATCATAGAATTGGCAAGTTGCATGCCAGTTTCGATAACGTCTCTGGTAGTGTCTGATAAAACTTTACGGGTGTATGGTGAATTGTAAATTGAGATATCAGGAATGAGTTTATTTGACTACAGGGAATCGGTGCTGACTGTAGATTTCAACCATCACACACGTGTGAAAAAGTTTATAAATCTGTTAAAATACTATATATACAGATGTTTTAGATAATTATAGTTAATGAGCCACCAATTCAGTGCTCGTAACCTCCACTTCAAGGACAAAGAATATTTTGAATATCAAAAGAACTTGGTTTATAAACATTTCCAGTTTCTTAAAAAAGTCATTAGTAGTTCTGTTCTGCAGGACTTTCTTCACTGCCAATGACTGAATGATATCGATATAACGGTCTATAATCTTCTGCAGAAAGATCTTCACTGTCAATCTGATACAATTTAACAATAATCTAGAATGGATAGGTCTCATAAGCATAATTCGTCTTAAAAAGGCTCTTTCCTGTCTTTGGACATTAATGATTTCAACCGGCGATGAACAAGCAAATTGTGCAGCAAAAATGTTTTGGAAAGTCTCTCCGGAATTATGAATTATGTGATCTTTCCTGACTTTTTCAACCAGTAGTAAGCTGGTATATTGATATTCTAGTGAAATGAGTGAATGATTCACTCACACGAAAAGGAAGTTAATCGATTTCTGGGTGCGCTGAGGTATTTGATGGGTATCGATTTGAATGGGTTTCATTATATAGCGCAACGAAGAAATTTCGAAAATTCGTCTTCATATGCACAATGGAGCACAATGCAATGCACACTATATTATGATATACACACTTTGATATTCATAAAGATAGCTAATTACAGACAAGCATTTGAAATATGCAGTTAATATGTTTAATTATAATGATGATATCAGAATATGACATTCATTTTTTACTTAATTTGTGAAAAATAATTATCAGAAATGTCCTATTTAATAACTTATATTCGATTTATAGATTGGTATATGAAAAATTATATTTAATAGGGGCTTTTCGATTGGTACAAAAACATGTGTGTCCATGCATTGAAAATCATTTCCACTTTTTGTGGATCTTCTCTC
This sequence comes from Nipponacmea schrenckii, assembly GCA_030562195.1. Lineage (NCBI taxonomy): Eukaryota > Metazoa > Mollusca > Gastropoda > Lottiidae > Nipponacmea > Nipponacmea schrenckii. The sequence continues at coordinate 50,279,929 of JAUJPP010000003.1, read as the reverse complement.
TATAGGCCTACTAGCGGTATTTAAACACAAATAATGTATAACAAGCTTTTATTAAAGAGACCCATTTATAAAAAGTGTTTACTTTAACTTTTAACAACAGTTAAATTCAGTTTCAAGTAATCATGAAAACTATTGGACTATAAAAAAAAATTCTGTTATTTTAAGGAATCTGCCCACCTTCATTATGTAAACAATCAGATGAAACTGGTAGAGGTACCAGCAGACCAAGAGGAACTGGTAATTTTAAATTATTTATTCTCAATGTCACTTAAAGAGTCAAGAATCATCTGACTTCATTCTACATAGAAAGAAAAAGTAAAGAACGAAACATGTATATTATACAAGATTAACAACTTAACTTCAAAAAGGATCCTTTCTACCATCTAGTCCATGACCACTTGGCATTTTGGACTATTTATACCTAGAGCCATTTTTTTCAGGAATTATTTTTTATTATTAATTGAATAGAACCTAATCCTACAATTGACATGGAATCGACTGTCCCGAATATGCATAGATGGGATTTGGGTCGACTATAATAGAAAACCAAATATCCTTCAACTGATAAAATGATTTTGGTTGGTTTCAGGTGGCAGTGTATTTTTTCAGGGTGATATTGTTTTAGATAGATTTTCAGAAAAATATATTTATAAAGAATCATACACAAAACCAAAGCGGCGGAGTAAACGAGCTACTTTAAGAAAAAAGACAAGGTTGTGGAAGAAGGCATTGGTCCCGTATGTGATAGATAAAAATATAAGTAAGTTCAGAATAATGAAGAAAAAGACTAATCGATTAATAAAGTACACAATGTTGCTGCTGCTGATGGTTATGCTAAATTTGTTGCTTCTGTAGATGAAGCATCTTATATGAGCAATATTGTAATAATTCTTCTTTTTCGACCTTTTTGGAGTGACATTTACCTTGCCCACCTATGAATCAAAATTTTATTGAATACACAATTATAGTAAAAATGTCCATAGTTGACACAAGTTTCCTCTCTGCACTTTCTCATACCTTTTAATATTACATTGAAATATCGGATGAACATAGTATAATTTGTTCCTATACAGGTCCTTTATCCAAAAAATGGATAGTAAAAGCATTTAAACATATTCAACAACATACCTGTATTAGATTTCAGAAGAAAAGAAACAAACATAAAAATTTTATTTTATATAAAAGTGAACCAGGGTAAGTTTATCAATTTATTGCAGTTTGGGCAGTTACTATTCCTGAAAGGATGCTTCATTGTCATCGTTTATCTCCCTGCCGCAGTATGTGGTACACCTACTTATGCTTGATATACATCTCAAAAAAGCAAACAATATCCCAAAACAAGAATTGGCGCATTAATCAGTCAAAAAGCCTAAAAAGCCTAAAATAGTTTTTGCTCTCAGCGCAAGTGACCATTGCAATGTTCGTGATTTAGTTTCATCTCTAATTTCAGATGTTGGTCTAATGTCGGTATGCAAGGTGGTATGCAGGTTATAAGTATAGGAAGAGGGTGTGAACATCTGGGTACTGCTGTGCATGAAACTGTACACGCCTTAGGTGTTTGGCATGAACAGGTGGGCATGTTTTCTTATGGATAACACCAAATGTATTAATCTTTTGGAAAGGTTTCTTAACTTTTAAGAACTAGAAAATACCAGAGCAAATGAAGATAAAGTTTATTGCCAACATCTGAAAGGCATCGTTCTTAAATGCAAACAAATATGCAAATACTATAACCAATGTTTGATGGAAATTGACGACCAATACAAATTGAAGAGAGGTTGAAGAATAATGATTTTCTTTCTCGATTTGATTTCAGGCACGGGCAGATAGAAATAAATTTGTAAAGATAATTAAAGAAAATATATCACCACGTTATATATTAGATTTTAAAATAATAGATAGAAATATATCCTCTGCTAGAGGCTATCCCTATGATTATAATAGCATTATGCATTACAGTCAATATGCTTTTACCAGGAATGGTGAACCCACAATACAGGTAAGGGATTTGTTAAGAACAGGTCGGCAACTTGTATCTTCATTATAAAGACATTTGTTAGAGAAAGTCCTCGTAGTTGGCAAATTAATTGTCATAACAAATTTTCTTATAATGTGGTAAGGCGTCTTCTTTGGCCAAGAACGTACAAAATCACTTTATCATTTTGATGACACTTAAAGATGTTCCAATCAAATCCCATTTGCTAATGGGTAATTTGTTACTTTGTAATGTTTCCATAAACTATTTGAAGGATATCCAAGGCCTTTATGATCTATTCCTACAATGTCATATTGAAATGATTACAAATCTACATAATATCTGGATTAATTTCTATGAGTGAAGGGAATCGTAGCTTTTGGGTATCTTTTCCATTTATATGAACGGCATGTATATATGTATAGATGATCATGTATGATTACACAGTTCTGTACTTTCTAGGTAATAGGAGTGGGTAAAGAGAGAAAGTTGACAATAGGTCAGAGAGATGGTTTAAGTACAATAGATATTGCTCAACTTAGAGAAATGTACCAGTGTAACCAAAAAGAGGATACTAAAGCCACAGGTAATTGTGTTTGGTTTACTCTCATCGCACAGATCTCAGAAAATGATACATCTCGCTAAGAATTGTGGAAACCGTAATCAAAATATCAACACCTTTCGTAAACCTTTTCTTACTGAATGCAGTGTTACTAAACGAATGGTTTGGAAACGTTCTCTTCTGTAGTGATATATCTACTATCAACAGTTTAACCGCCCCCATCTCCCCCAATTCGTTCTCTTTTGCTTATAACTCTTGATTTTATTTTTTATTTCAGTTTGTCCTAAAAGTTGGGTTAAAAACAAAGCCAGTTGTTACAAATTTTTCGATCATCCAAAAGAACAATTTTCAGCTGCTCATAAAAAGTGTAACGATCTTCATTCCGATCTGTTAAATATTAATAATCTTAAAGAACAGGAATTTATAGAAGCTCACAGCTTGAAAGAATACAAAGATGTGTATATTTGGCGAACTGGTGGCAGAAAAATAAACGGAACATTTAAATGGTATCGTGGAGAGAACCAGAAAGCTAAAAAGGTATCTTATACCAATTGGGATACCAACCAACCTCAGAGTTTTACCTCTATTGCCCTCGGTCGTGACAAGAATACCAACAGATTTACTTGGCGTGGTGTATGGACTGGATCTGTATCTCAACTACCTCATTACATTTATTCGTTTATTTGTGAAAAACGAGCTAAACGTAAGTATCGCACTTTTCAGAACAGATGTTTCGCTTACATGATGTTCTGTACCTCTTATTGTAATACTCAAAATCACGAAATCATTGGTATCTTTCGTTCTGTAAATCTTGGAAATCGGCGAACTGCCGACTTGATAATTACTGAATGCTTTGCCTGGTCTATATAGCCATTACTATTGAATTATGACCCTTTGTACATGTGGTGAGGATGTGAACCTTCGTTACCATATATTATACAATACACACAATATTAATAATAGAACTGGGTCAAATAATGCACTCTATAAAGCTCTGATACACTTTAAATATAGAGTAACTCGACTATATGTAATCATGTATATAATTGTATAATATAAATGTATAATAATTGTAGGAAAGTGTTTACCATTAAAACATAAGGATGGTCGAGATTACAGAGGATCATTAGATCATACGGTAGAAGGAGCAACGTGTCAGAAATGGTCATCTCAATATCCCCATAAACATAAGAGCAAACCTGGACGTACTGATAAAGATGATGAAGAAGCCCCTTGGTGATCATAATTACTGTAGAAATCCATCTGATCAACGTAGGAAACGTCCTTGGTGTTATACTGCCAAGAGAGGAGTGAAATGGCAATATTGTGATGTTACGGTTTGCTCAAAAAGAAAAATTATTTAAAACAAAAGCATACAAAAGGGGAATATAAGAATCGAATTTCTCAAAAGAAAAAACAAAACAGAAAACATAAATATACACATAAGAAAGTTAAACATCAGAAGAATAGACGCAGGAAGAAGAAATTGGATTGAGTTTAAGTTAGGCCCTTCTATTCGGAAAATTTCCGGGGCAATATCATTGATCTCGACAACAAAAACAAACTTGTATTTAATCAGCAACATGTTGTCGAATGTCTCACATCTGTACAAACTGACAACATTTTCGATAACATGGCATTTCGGCAACATGTTGAGCCAACATGTTGAGCCAACATGTTGTCGAAAATGTTGTCAGTGTGTACAGTACTTAAATATAAGGTAACTCGACTATATAGTAATCATGTACATGTATATCATCTATTATTGTAGGAAAGTGTTTACCATTAAAACATAAGGATGGTCGAGATTACAGAGGATCATTAGATCATACGGTAGAAGGATCAACCTGTCAGAAATGGTCATCTCAGTATCCCCATAAGCATAGAAGTAGACCTGGACATACTGATAAAGATGATGAAGAAGGCCTTGGTGATCATAATTACTGTAGGAATCCATCTGATCAACGTAGGAAACGTCCTTGGTGTTATACTGCCAAGAGAGGAGTGAAATGGCAATATTGTGATGTTACGGTTTGCTCCAAAAAGAAAACTTATTTAAAACAAAAGCCTACAAAAGGAAAATATAAGAATCGAATTTCTCAAAAGAAAACACAAAACAGAAAACATAAATATAGACATAAGAAAGTGAAACATCAGAAGAATAGACGCAGGAAGAAGAAATTGATTTGAGTTTAAGTTAGGTCCTTCTATTCAGCACGTTCTGTTGGTGACACTAGTTATGACGATGTTGACGAGATGATAAAGGTCACAGACTTGCATGGTTTGGGCAGATTGGAGGTGTACCGGTATTTCAGTATCGCGGTATCCAGGTATATGTGTTTTCTGAACACCGACTAATAGTTGTATTATTGGATTATTTAATTTATATCAAAACATCAACTCTGTTCTAAAAATAATAAATATTGTATCACATCACAATATCTTTATTATCATAACTTATCCTTTTAGAAAAAAGGCAATCTTTTCCAAGCTTTGGGATACTTTACACAATATAAAGCTTACTGGACATATACCATTGCCAGTCCTTGAACAATCTGACAAATTTGCTTTCAATTTGTATTCAACTCGTACTGCTTGTGTTTCCATTATATCCTAAGCATGAAATCTGTAAATTTCTATTCGATATCTATCATTTGGACAGGTCGATTGTTTGGTGAACTTCGTCATACGTCATCTTGCCTTTAGTTAATAACATCTTTATGGCCATCTGAAATATGAGCACATATTATTTAATAATTTATCACATTTTTGAAAGAACTATGGATTGCTGAGAGCTTATTTATACCCGAATCTTTCCAACAAAAACTAACCAACAACATTGGTTGATACAGAACCAAAGAATCTAGAATTTAAATGATAGTTCACTTTTAATTTCCAAAAATACTATTTCAACACTTTTTGCAGTCAACTTCTATAAAAACAAATTAAGTGCAATAGAAGAATACGCTAAAGGCCTACCGATACTTTATGTTGAATCGCCTGTAGAAGACCTACCTCATCTGTATGATGTTTATTGGCTCTAAAATCATGGCGTGCCCAGTCTTTTAGTTGTTCCTGGTAGTTTTTGTCAGGTACTTTCTTAATCAATCTAAATATATCTCGATACAGTTTTAAAACTTGTGTTCTAAGTATAAACTGAAAAGAAAAAAAAAATCAGCCAAAACTTGTCAGTAAAACCAGTGGTATTAGTCCCACGAAATAAAACAGTTGTTGTCTATAATTAGTAAAATTTCAGAGTAGCTTCCCTTGTGTTACTCTCTCGATATCGTTATTCAATCGACGTGGAAGTAATCTTTATTATGATTTCGCAAAAAAAGTTTTTTTTACATGATATTCCCAATATTAATTCAGAAGCGATTGGTATATCGAAATGGTTAACTTACCCCACTTAGGCTCATGGCTTGCTTCTTTACCATTGTTTACAAATTAACTTTCCTTTAGAGGTACGTTTAGTCATTAAACTTTGTGAAGAAGGCAGATACATTTTCGTATTTTTTATTCAGTAAGAACTCGAAAATCTCAATAATGTTAATTATGGAAAAGAATGTAACAAAAAATTGCAGGCCTTAATTTACGACACCTTTTCCTTTTTATCAATGGTATTACTGTTAGGTCAGGAATCCTTGTATAAGGATAGTTTTGTTGTGTTCTGTATTCACATTTATTTGGTTATAAGAGTTATGTCCCTTTAATTGATGTCCAGCTTAACTGAAACAGGCGGGTGGAGCCAAAAAACGCGGAAAAAATCGGATACCCTCCAATTCATTTTCCCAAAAGAAGGAAATTCAGGGGCCCAAGGACGATACAATAGAAAGTTTAGATGAACTCTTTGGGGAAAACCCAAAAGATCCCTTTTCGAAAGTAAAAACAATGTGTTGTATAGCTTTTGCTTAGTTTTAACTTCATTGAAAGTAAGTCTTGGAAACTTGTTGGTATGATTTTATGACCTGATGTTTGCAGTGGCTCCCAAACCAGGGCTCTCGAATGCTCGTGGCTGCTTTCTTCTCCGCTAAAGGGGATGTATTATCCTTCTTCGCCTTCGTCTTGTATGTTTCCATTTCATTGTAAATTAAGCTCCCACGGCAATGGTGACCCCCTGCTGGATTCAGATGCACGGGCGCCAATAGCTAGAGAGACAGCAACGATTCTGCGTGCAGGAAACCCGCGGTATTTTTCCGCATTCCGTATACTGCTTTCCCTGCATACTGCTTTGTGTGGTAAACTCAGCTATAAAAATAGTTTGTACTTGCGAATATGCGTCCTAAATATGCCCTTTCTATAATATTTCTATCATCATACGTACCCGACTAAAAACTTCAATTGTACGGCCTTCAGCGTGACTTTACAGAAATATATAACAATTTCTGCTATCTTTTCTGATGTTTTGATTGTTATCCCAGTTTCATTTTCCGGTTGGGATCATTTGAACCTCTTTTTTGTGGGTTTTCTTTAGATTATAAAATCACTTCGTTAACTTTCAAATGTTTTATTCAATAATATTCCTACCCGTTTTGATTCAATAATGAATAATTTAGCATAAATATATAAATATTATCAATCATAATAGGGTTAACATTATAATTGTCTTTATCATTATGAGGTTAGCATGCAATCTACGAGTAGAAACGATTTCCATTAAGTAGTTATACTTTTTCAGACCTTGAATTGAACTCAAATTATTGATATTTACGGATTATATATGGATTAAGATACTCGTAAATGTGTATATCATTATATTATAAAAATCCTTCTCATAAGCCTACTACATATTTCTGATTTTGAAACATACTCGAAATAAGTTGTATGCATTGAATTGTAATTTCATATAAAGTTACGAAGCTTCAAACGTAGTCATATCAAGTATCTTATCAATGACATGTCACTAATAAAAATATCCCAATATTTAAAAAAAATAAGCATTTGATAACATATTGCTCATTAAAGACTTTATCACAGCAATTCGTACAAAAATATCACAATCCATTAGTTTTAATTTGGCTAAATATACATAAAAAATAACATTAATTTCCCAGTAAAGTTTGTAAAGGATATCAATAACGTTGGATGTCTACTAATCTACAATTCACAACTTTACAAGCTTTACTCTGTGGATTCTCACAACCGAAAAAAGGAAAACTATATCGAATTCAGAGCAAATGCATTAGCTGCCAAACGCACCTAGTTTTCCAAAACCTACATAGCTTTTTAAATCAAATCTGAATAAATTCACATTATCGGACTGCCTAAAATTAAAGTTGATAAATAGTTGATTGGAAGTCTTATGTGTCGTACAAATCTTGATGGGACGTGGTCTTACCAATCCGAAGACCACATAAACACGTTCAGAACTGCAATTTTGGTAATTTGGATTATCAAAACCTGAAAAGACCACAATTTTTGCATCAAGGTATCTTTTCTATTCTAATTCTTTTACTAAACTCTTGTATGATAAATCCTTATATATTTACTGTTTGGTAATATATCAGATAATCTAATATATCATAAAAATAGTTCGAGCAAAATATCTTCAGACTATCATACAGTGATCCGAAATGTGAGAATCCACAAAATATTAACGAACTATTTAAACACATCAGTACTATCGACTGATGTAGCGCCCATTTGACAGTCTGACAAATCGGAGTCAGTTTCCCGGGCTGACGATTTACTCGTTTTCTTGCCAGGCCTTAATAATGGTGAAGATGGAGGCTTCTCCCCTTTCTTTGCTTTGGGTTTGGTCTTCGATTTTTTCTCTTCTTTTTTGTCCTTTTTTATTTTCTTTTCTTCTTCCCGCCTTCGTTCTGCTTCTTTCAATCTTTCTTCTTCCTTTATACGCTTTTCCTCCTCTTCCTTTTCTTTCAAATATTTCTTCTCGTCTTCAACATCATGTTGAATAGAAAATATTCGAGAGCGAACATAAACGAAAGGTCTCGATTTAGGAGGAATTTGAACTTTCGGAGGTTCTTGTGGCGGTTTAGGTGGCGGAGTCCACTTCACGTTTGTGTGTATAATTTCAGGCTTCTGTTCCATATCTTTCTTCTTCTTAGAGAAGAGTCTCTGCATGAACCCAGTTCTTTCTTTCTTCTGTTGACTCTTTGGATCAGATGAAGCTGAAGACTGCTTTTCCCTGACATCTTCTTGGTTGGTGGCCTGGTCGACATATTTATCACTTGTTTCAGAGGAGATAGTGCCTATGGAAGGAGTAAGCGAAAGAGTCATTGATTCGCCCGATGTCACTGATAAAAACGAAACTTCTGAGGAGTCTGAACAAGACGACGGTGTTCTGGTCTCTGATATAGCTGGAAGGGGTGATCTGGAGTGTGGTTTTTGGGATTTCTGATTACTAGAATATATCTCTGAAACCGGCTTTTCTGGTGAAACCTGACGATTGCTGACTGGAATTTTACTGGGTGATGGTTGACGGGGGCTCGGAGACGTTCTCATAGGAGGGGATTGCCCTGCCTTCTTCAGCAGCGTATGTGTCGGTACTGTAGCTATTCTACCCGGAGCTGAATTGTATCTCAGTAAAGGTAATCTACTTGGAGGTGATGTTGGTATCATTAAGGCACTCAGTGGCGAGTTCTCAGTGGAAAATTGTCGTGGTAGACTTCTAGATTTATAGCTGTTGTAATCCTCTGTCTTCTTTCCTTTCAGTGTCGTGATTGGTTGTGGTTTACGCTGCGTTTTGCGCATCATCACTGGTGAAACACTGGGTTCAATATGAAGAGGCGGGTGAAGGGTATTCATTTCCTTTGATAGAGGTTTCTCTGAAAGCTGTGGATTTGACTTTGTCTCACCGACACTGGTTTCAAGATCCTTCTTACTAAGAGAAATGTCATTACTTTTAAGAACTTTCTCCGGTGTTTTAGAAGAAGAAACACGAGGTCGTAACACCGGTGTTGGTGGCGAGGAGACCGATTCCTTTTGAGGTTGAGTTTTGGAACTCGTTTTCAGAATAGATTTGATGGGAGTAGGGCTTCTTGGAACAGACTTCGTAATTGGATTTTCAGATTGTTTTCCTGAGTCTTCTTTCAATATAATGGGAGGTGGCAGTAGTTCCTTTGATTTGGTCTTTGGTTCCTTCTTGTTCCCTGATTTGGTGTCCTTTGATTTTCTTGATGTTTCTGCGAGGAGGTGCTGCAGTTGCTTTTGCCGTTCCTCTTCTGATTTTTCAACCGGTGAGCTCTTTGCATTTAGACTTGATGAACTGTCAGTTAGAACAAATGATGATGTAAGCTCAGATGAGTCAGATCCATGTCTTTTCGAATGAAAGCCTTTTCCAAAGAATGCTTCCGTGTCACTGCTAAGTCTCATAGTTGGACTGTTAAGTCTATCAGACACATTTCTCAGTTTTGATATACATTCTGAAATTTTACCATCGAGAAGAGTTGGATCTGTCTCCACAGATGCGTCCACCAGCTTGGCTTTAGCGGTCATTGTCACTTTGTCTGAAACAGGAGCCTTATGGACTGATGCTTCACGTTGAACTTTACCGCCGAATTTTGATGCAGCTTCTGTGATAAATTTTGATTGACTTGTACTAGTGGCCTTATCAGTTCTTGAGACATAAAAAGTCATAGTTCCTTTAGAAAATAGATGTCTGATTGGTGTACACGTTTCCTTTTCAAATGTTAATTTTGAATGAGTATTAACGCCAATGTTCTTGGTGAACGAAAATTGGTCTTCGGTGACGGGAGTTGATGTACCTGGTGGAGAGAATGTCTGGGTTCCGGTTTCAATTCCATCCAGCCAGTCTGTAGAGGTTTCGTCATCCACCATCTCGATATCATTGTCAGAAGAGCTGTACTCAGACACGAGATCAAAATCAGCTTGAGGAAATACTATAATATCATCAACGTCTATTTCACTTAACAACCCAATGTAAGGTAGCGATTCTGTAGATGTTGATACATCAACATAGTCCTTGAGATTTCTTTGAGGTTCGTCAAGATCAAAGGCAGCACTAACTGATTTGTCTTTAGTAGATATAACATTAGTTTGAGTATCGACATCAACTACATCAGGAGAGTTACCGTATATTGATAGTGCCATTGTTCCTACCTCTTGGGTCTCTTGCTTTTGTGGCATAGTTCCACTGTCTATGAATTGCTTTTCCTCATGTAGTAACTGCTCACATCGCACACACTCTAGAATATCAGATTGGGAATTACTAAAAGAGGTATCTAAACTCGAATTGCCGATAGAATGATCACCTAATCTAGAATGTCCACATTGAGTCTCTTTGTTTTGTGTATCGATGATATCCTTACAGACACACAGCTCAACCATCGTAATTTCATCAACCATTTGAATGTCATCTGTAGACATGTTGGCATCCTGTGTTTGAATGTCAACACTAGTTTGTGCTTCTGTTGTCTGTACTTGTTCTGTCATTGTTTCAGTATCTGTTGAAACCATTACAGTCGCTATACCTGTTTCCCGGTATGTTTTAACATCAGTGTAGGTGGCTTGTTCCATAGTGATAATAACATTAGTTGACACACTGGCGTCAAACGTGGCAGGAGTCGGTGGAGATACACCGGTATCCATATATTGAGGTTTATTGGTTAATGTCCATTTGTCGATATTTTGTATCGGAATAGTTCCTGTTTCTTTATCACATACACGTACGTCTAATGTTTCTGTACTCGATTCCATACAGTGAAAGCTCAAACGATCAATGGATTTCATCATGGATTCCAAACTATCGGTTCCTACACACGCGTTTTCAAACCGCACATTAGAGGATTTTATAGCCTCTGCGACCCCGTTTACAATAGGTTTGTCACCCAAAGGCACGTCGGTTTGAGATTGACCCGAAGTTGTTTTGCACGGACGCATATTCGTTGCTACAGTTCGTTGCTTTGGTCTAACCTGTATGCCATGACTCTCCTGCTTCACAGAATCTGTTAGCGTCCCATTGTCCAATAGAGTAGGATTCACTGTACACATTGCACGTTCAGTCGTCATAGTAGATTCTGTCCATGTTACTTTAGATTCACTTGTAACGTGAGGCGTTCCAGATGCAGAATCAACACACGAAATTTTGACCGTAGAAACACCTTTATGCTGCTGTCCCTCATAATCAGTAGCAGACGAACAGGATTGAGTGCTTATGATCGGTGTTTGCGTCTCGATTATACCAGTATTCGGTAGCACCATAATACACTGATCTTTTTGTTCTGTTTTATCGGGAGAGGTTTCTTTATCTACCATCTTAGGTTCAGAAGTAGAGCGGTTTAGTCGGTGTATCTCGCGATGATCTCGACGCCTTCTCCTGTCACTAAGACTATTGTTTTCAGAATGCCCATTAATCCTGTCTTCACCGTTCATTAATGTCCCATTAGAAAATATATTATCACTCTCAGTATTACCCATAGTACTGATGTCTGTCTGTATTTTACGACTACGAATCCATCTATTTTGTCTATTATTGGAGGAATTTGTATCACATGCTGCGCTGAGAGAATTAGTCCCATTTGTAAGAGGTATTGAGGTCATACATGTTTGATCATACGTTACAACTTTATCAGTTTGGTTCTTTTGAGTTCTTGTGTCGTTTTTAAGGGTCATAGTCCCTCTTGTTTTCGTGTCAACATCATAAGCGTTGCTACCTCGGTCTCGGAATTCAGTTCGTATTGTGTTTGTTTCTCTATTGGATGTTAATACACCCTCTGTTTGATTGCTACCACATCTTGACGATATGGTCATATCAGCGTTCATACTGGTCGTACTATTGTACACCTCTTTACTGACGGTCTGTGTTGATTGTGTGACGCCACCACAACCATTCCTATTAAGTTCAGATTCAAACTCCCCATCTTCAGCCTTAATAGAAATATGTCCAAGTGTCACGTCCCCGGGAATAAAACGCACATCTTCCGGCAAATCGTCTGGAATATCGGGTAGTTTAGTTTCCAAGAGATGTGCGAATTTGGCCTGAAGTTCGCGTTTTAATAACATCATTTCAACACCTTTATCTTTCATGATAATTTCAGTCAAGTTACATGTACTTTGTAAATTATCTAAATTTTCTTGCAGCCATGATTTATTCTGAATAAATTCCATCACATTATGTCCGAAAAGATCATCCACTTTTTTCATTAGTTCACGTTCCTTAGCACGTACTTGTGTCATATAATCGATGGCAATATCACGGATGCGTTCACGAATTTCTTTGATCAATATCTCATATTTGTCAATAATTTTCACTCGATCAGAAACACCCCCTAGCCTGTGTTTACACTTATCTAATAAGTCTACTAAAGTTTCTTTATATTTAGTAAAACCTTCATTAAAGGAACATATTTCATGGTCTCTATGTTCCTGGAAGGTACAAACCACACAGATACACGCGTCACATGGTTCACAATAAAAGCGAACTATCTCCTCGGGATGTGCTTTACATTCAATATCCTTTTCACCCTCGATATCTATCAGGCTGTGCTTCTGTGTGACTTTAGTCGTCATATGTAATTCCACACAACCAGCACACAATAACTTATTACATTCTAAACATTTAGAACAGGCTTCGTTAGATCGGGGTCTAATAGTATGGCATATCTCACATGGCGGTACTTTAGTACACACACGTTTATTTATAACTTCAGTCAGACTCGACACTAGAAAATTATCCTGTAGATTTCGTATACCTCCTGATGGAATTTCAGTCTTTTTCCGACACAGTGGACACCCAACATATCTACTATACAGATTATAGCGACTTGGTCTGCTATTTTCGGCCTCTGTATGTTTCTGAAGACAGTCACAACAAAATGTGTGTAAACAAACTAAAGTCTTCGGATCTTTGTATGGTTCAAAACAAATTTTACAAATGAGAAATTGGTCGTTTATTTCTTTCATAAGTTTCGTTCCCGTTGCCATTTTGTGATACAGTGTTTGCAGTTGTCGTGGGTAATATTTGTCTACAGGTTAGTTCAGATTATTTTGGATGCAGGTTTGTTGGTGGTTGAGTTGACACAAGACATCAAGACGTGTTGTATTTGAATGTAAATAACACCTTGTCTTCTTTAGAGAAATATTTCAATGGTTAGAAATTATTTTCATTTATCTTCAATACAGCTCTTGCTCTTTGTGGTACATCTAAAGAAGGAAAAAAAATAAGAAATGAGTATGTATTAGCATTTATGATCATTAAAAACGCATCACCATACAAATGTTATGTAATGAAGGAGGCTCTACATTTTAAGAATCAAGGGGAACCTTTAGTTTTTATATAAAGTTTTACGAAAGCTTTAAATTCAGCTGTAAAAAAATCTTAAAGCAAGTCTTTACGCGGATTTCTTTTACTTACAAATGTTGCAGTTTAGAAGAGAGTGGGATATGTGAGAGAAAATATGATATCTGGTTAATGTTGAAGCTTCCATTTCACGAATGAATGGAAGCTTTAAATTCACGTATAAATAGAAGACTTAATTCCGTTATCAATGATCACGTGTGTTCTTATAATTAATACAAGGAGCAAGAACATCAGGTACAAGCAACTGAAACTTTACACCGAAACCATATTTTCACAACACTAAGAAATCTCTTGTCTAATCAAAATATTTTCTTTATTATCGTTACCTCAGAATGCCATCTTTCACATAACATACGTCGTATTTTTAATGGAGCTGAAAGCCTGTAGTATCAATAAGCTCTTGTTATCATTTGTTCAACAAAGTTTATAGATTAATGATAAACATTATACCGAATCTACTCCATTCATTGGCACTAGTAATAAGACGGATATTTAGATACAGTTTAACTGAAAAAAATAGGTATCACAGTATTAGATTACATCTCTTACTTTTTTTAGATGGGATTTAACGCATCAGTTATAATACTTTTGATTCAATTAAAATCAAATTCCATTCAAAAACTTCAAAATACAATGCAAAAAAAACTTCAGCTGACGTATAATATAGTAGGATACTAAAACTACTAACCGAACAATAACTTGTCAGATATTTGAAACCGGCGTTTATGAGTTAAGCTAAGGTTTTTAAAGCTCTTGCACTAAAAGTCACTTTTATATGTTGGACCATCCTATTGGGAAGTAGTATAATATTGATGAATAGCTGGTTTAGCGGAAAAACTTTGCACATGCATAACTATAAACAAACCAGAAGAGAATGTTTCTGAATAAGTTAATCATTTTCTACCTCAAAGTTCAAATTCATGTGATTGGTGTAGATACGAAAATAGATCTTCTGGCTTCATACAAGTTATTAAAGATGGTATCAGGAATAGTTTCGTACGATTTATCACTCTTTGGTATTTCCCATAGAAACTGTTCCACTGAAATATATAAATATAAACATCCTCAGTTAAAGATGAAATTAGTTACTGGACCTTCTATTGATGTAGCAACATCACTCGAAAACAATAAGCAAATGATGTCCTAACCCTCGTATGCGACTCCTCCGTTGTAACGGACTTGAATGTCGATGGTTGCTGAAACTGGAAATTACGACATACTTTATGATTCGTGTATAGCACATCAGCGATAGACTTGCTTCGAAAATAAAAGTCATACTTCTGCCCTTCATTTGAAATCCAAGTGCATGCGTAACAAGTTCACACGAGTGTATTAATATCATTGATATAATATAACAATTTATATTACATGCATTGTACAACTTTCAAATATATGATACATACATAAAGCATTTACTAACTTGTCAATAGAAATGAAGTTGTGTAAAGGTAATAATATTATATATCAATGATTGTATAGATATAGTTCATATTACAACTCGAGCCAAATATATGCTCTATAATACATACGCCTAAGAAACTTTATTACTAAGTTATAGAAAAATGTGTTACTTTTAATCACCTAACCCTAATTATACTACCTCGGGGCTTGGCGAAATACACAGAAGCATATCCAGATTTAAAAAGTAAGATAGCATTGAACTAATTTGAAGGAACTCGTATAATAAGAACCATAATCTGACTAGGTACAATCTTTTCTTTCTCAATTGCCAAGAATGCATTACACTTTTTCACCTCCAGAAGACATCACCTAATAAATGATGTAGATCCCAATAGTTGAATACACTCCATCATAGCTAGTACTGAATCATACATGTCAGCACAAAGACCGTTTAAATGTTTCCAAATCTTTGTATATTTAAAATTTTGAATATATTTATAGACCTCTTAATATTTAAGCCATTCACACAACTTGTAAAGCCTCTTTAAACATGTGTTAAACGAGAAGAAAACTCTTTGATAATGTTATTTGTATGTTGCAGGTATTTCATGGCAGATGTTTGAAAATCTTTTTAAATTATAACCTGAATTACTTTGATGTGATTTTTAAAGTGGGTCATTAATTGTTGATGTATTACATGTGAAGACACTACGAGAAACATTTAAATCACTAATGTCGACATAATTCTGAACAAATTTATTAATGTCTCTGAAGTAACAGTCCAAAACAATCATATTTATCCAGCCTCTGATATTTTATTGTTATTCTTTAAGCTGGAACAGCAGATTTTACCACAAATACACAAACCTTCTTTTTTTAATTTTGAGGGTTTATCCACGTTATTGCACTGCCAAGCTATAACGAACTGTGTTAGTTAGTGCTTTGACTTCATATGTTATCACAAATGCAGCGATTTGACTGGTTTGCATGCTGACGCATGCAGCTAATCACAGCTCTCGACATACAGACTGTAAATATTTATGGCTTATGTTGAGGGTAATGATTGGCTGTTTTTGGTAACGTACAATCAAATCGTAAATTGTATTTATTACAAACTTATATGATACAAGAAAAGAGCCTGACGCAGTTTGTTATTATAGCATGACAGTTTGAAGACGTTTGTTAACTACATATACAGACGTATCAATTTTGTATTGGTTGTCAGAGTATGATGTGGTGAAACTATACCATTTGCAACCAAAATACGAAATGGGATATCTAAAACAAGATACTAGGATATTTCTAATATACCGATGTAAGATAACCAGTTTACATGACGTTGAAGTGTTTTCTTTTTAATTATATTTCAGAGATTTCCCTGATAAAGTTTTTACGACCAAGATTTCTGATAAAACAGGTTTGATATTTGATTAATTTGAGATTTTTTCTTACTTTACTGCTACTTCAAAGCTTTGTAAAGTAAAAAAGCAAAGTATTCATCTTTCATAAACGACTTATTTTAGAGAATATTCCATATAATATGTTATATTCTTATTTTGGATTCTGTCTCGACACCGGAAGTGAGATTTTCATTTTATCCAATGGTTTCAATTATTGAAATAGTAAAGTTGACATGCCCACATTTTTTATCAATATACATGTATATAACGTAGTTGCAAGTGTGGCAGGTTAAGAGCCGGATTGTTAACCTCAAGAAGTCCAAACATAAGTCGAATAGCAAAACTCTATTGCACTCAATTTTCTTTGCAAAAAGCTACACGATATACAATGGTGGATGCATATAACCATCTGTTCTTAAATTGGGTCAAGCGAAATACCAAATACAACCTAAAGTCATAATAGTCTTACCGTTTATAAGTAACAGTTTATGTACTGTATATTACTATATCCCTATCAAGACAATGAGTGATCTTCCTTTACCATTTCATATCATCTTATATCCATTTACCATATCACTAAAGTTAGACATACACTAAGCTGGCATAGATCTTCTTTTCTTACTTCCAAATATCGTGAAGAATGTTTTATTCATTCGACTAGGCAGAGTTTATCATTCGAACTTCAATGTTTACTCTTGGTCTCAATTTCGTAGTCTAATGTTGAAAAAAACTACCTCAATTATCAAATAGAGTGCACAGTTTGCAATAATAACCAACTGCATTCGTTTAACTGAATAGAATTAACATACACAGTGGGTTCAATATAATTTTACACTCCAAATATTTTCAATACTCAGCAGTAGTTAGCACAAAAGTTAATTTTCTGCTCGTACTATCACAGATTTCGTACTTCGGACTCCGACCTTGTAAATCTAACAATGTTCGTTTTGTGATGTTGAGAGGTAGATTTGGAGGTGTATAAATATTTGTTGTAATGATAGACATTCTTGAGAAAGGTTAGCAGTACACAGATACACGTCTAAATATTAAATTGAACAGTTCACAAAACCCTCACATCGTTTAAACATAACACTGATACTGTTAACTCACTTAACTTACTACTTCTTTAATTTCACTTCATCATAGTTATCATTGATTGCTGGCACATTTCTTATATCCTGCTTCACGTTTTAAAAGCAACTGTTTGAATGCATGGTTGTCGAATGGTTCACCTTACATCACGGATGTAAACACAATGAAATGATGTGTATTTGGTTGTCAGTTTCAAATGTAAACCAACACAGTGTGCAATCCAGATTGCCTCTGTTAAAAGAAACTTCACTAGGTTTGGCTTTTTAAACCATATCTTCTATGTTACCTGAAAAACAGTAGTGACAAAAATAAATAAAAATATTAACTCACTTGACATGTCTTTGTCCTATTCTGTCTGAAGTGTTGAAATGAAGATTGGTTTACCTAATTTATCGAACCAATTTTCCAATCTGTAACTGCTGTTAATCGAGTGGATGCATGCAGTGAATACAACCATTCCGAGCCAACCGACTCCTACTGTCTTTCGAAACTCAAGAATTCAAAAACATGACTTGATTACTCATATATCCTAAATTTGGTTATACACGTTACGGTTATCCCATGTATCATTATCATTGATACAGAAAATGGATGCAAAATACAGTTCAAGTCATGGCTTATAAAATAAACACCCGAAGTGACCAAGATCCTATACGAAAATATAACAAGCCTTCCGAAAAATAGTAGAAAATCTCAAGATCTAGCCTGGTATAATCCACTGGATGGCCAATAGATATGTAATCAGCATTCAAATCAACTTTCCATCAACCTTGATGAGAGTCGAGAAAATAGATGATGATAAGTTACAGTGATTAACCTAACAACCCCATATCATTATCACATACACTATCTTGTATCAGATAATCTTAATCATCACATATCAAATCCCAACATAAATGGGTTAAGCCAAGGAGGAATCTTATTTTGGACCGATTGTATTGAACATAACCGTCACAAGCATATAATAAACATGAGATGAATAAGTAGTATATAGCCCTTTATTCCAAACAGAAAGGTAAGAAAAGAATGTGATATTTCTCAGTTGTTAACAACTTCTTAAACTTTAATTGTCTGTTTCTAGTAGCCTTTATAATGCGTTGACAAAATATACATAGCGCTCTCGACTTTCCTGGTACCACAAGCATCATTTTGACTTCAGTTTTCAATGATTGTGATCATTTTAATCAGAATGCTACATCAATGAATGACTTTTTAAATTTGCGATGACCAAATATAACCTTATGAAAATAAGCCATCGATATTGACCATAGCTTAAGGTAACGTTTAGCCTCAAAACATGTTTTTAATTGATATCGAATACATGTATTGAAGTGGTAAGGTAAATTCTTTACCTAGACTATGATATTGATCTAATACAGGTGAAAAACATGTGGTCAGTCCGTCAGACATGTCCGAGATTCTGTTGATAGCGTACAGACCGATGTACCATGATCACATGTTATCTGACTTAAAAACTTGTAGCCCAAGGTATGTATAGCTTTTAACATCAAACTTATCACCAACATAATCAAAATCCAAAACAACAGAAAAATAGCAACACCTAATTTCTGTTTGAGATCACAAAGTCGAACACGAAAATTAATAATGCATTTATCTTTTGGAAAGTATTATAATTTGTTTTCTAACGTGATCAATTAACTAGTATCGCAAATAAAACATGATCACTGTCTAAATCAGTAACCAATATATCTTAAAAATTGTTTTATTGTCAGATTACGTAAATATACGGGACCCTTTTGCCAGGATCATAACTATTTAAAGCGAAATAAAAACAAAAGGAGTCGAAATTAGAATAGTTTAAGAGTGTGTCTACTATTTTATCTGTGACAGTAACCTTTGTAGAAATCCCATCAGACCAGCGTGTTACAGTAGTTAATTTAAACCAGATGATATATGTAAACTTACGTACTCAATAAACCGTGGAACTGTACATTAAAAACAACAAACAATGCGAAATCTGATAGTACAAAGGGGAAATATGTAAGAAATAAAAAAATGTAGAGATGCAAGGATATAAAAACATGATAAACTTGTACAGCTGTTGGAGATTGGTATTTAAAATAACATCCCACAAAATAGTTTTGATACTTGTTGTAGATGTATATATCATCAATACGGTAATCTTTCTCCATACGCTATTTACTATTCATCAATACATCACTGTTATTGTTCTTCATATTTATCAAAACTTAACAAAATAATTAAAAAAACTGTGATTTAAGAGAAATATTATGGGCTCATATCATTGACAAATAAAAGTTGTTTCGTGACATAACAAAAGCTTTGATATTCTCCATTTTCCCCCTAATATTGTGTCGAAAATAGCTTTGCTGGTGTTAGAAAACTTTATACCCTATATTACAGACCCTAATATCAGTTTCTTTTTACAGAAAGTCTTTGCTTTCAATCGTAAAATCATTAAAGTTCATATTGATAAAATGTTATTCTTATAAAATAAACATTGAAAACAAAAATAACTTCCCTTTTTAGCCTTTTATCATCTCGCATCTACTTTCCATGGCTCAAATCGATTTCTATTCAATATTCTAACTTTAAGTTGTAGACAATTTCTGCAAACTCATCAAAATGTAAACATGCTTTTATAATTTAATGAAAACTGCAGAAAATTTAATGGTTTATCTATAGACACTGTGCTCTTAAAATACATAGAAATATAGTTAATTTCAGACGGTACATTAAAAACTCATTTAACACAATGTACACATAATACAAACTAGTTACACTGATATAACTATAAATGTAGTTTTATTTTCAGCTCTAGATGAAATATCAAGTTGTCAGTACATCACAGTAAACAATATTGATTTTTTATGCCTTACTTTCTCTTTTAAAAAGTACTTATATTGACAAAAAGTGAGTTGAGAAACGCAGTAGTGCATCTGCGCTCAATAAACCTTAAAGCGTTTCGCAGCATTTGTGTTGATTATATTGAACGAGTCGTGATATATCAATAGATACTGAAGAAAAGACGGTATTTTTCGTGAAAATAAGTTTTTACCAAAAGCCCATATGACTACAAGAAAATAAACAATATAAAATGCAAATCCAACAAAACTCGAATGACGACAATATAAGCTATGTTTATTTTATGCTTTGTGACTGTAGCCAATGATGCACGATCTTGTATAACTAAATTCTTCAAGATGGATGTTATAAGGCTAGATGATGCATTTGAAAAGAAATGGAAATCAATGAACAAATGCAGTACAACCTACACTAGTCCAAACAGAAGTGGTCAGAGAATGGCTTTATTTGTAATCATTTCATTAGAACAACCAGAACAGAACATAAAGATGGCGATTTGGTAAATATTGCAATACAAATTTCAAGAAAAAATTTCTTTGAGACAGTGACAATAACTGTTTTACAGAAGATTACATGTTATATCATATTTGAATAGCTAGGGATTACTTACTGTTACATTTAATAAAATTTATTATTTCATTTAATGAAATGAGAGAAAGCAGCAGATTACTTACTAAGTAGAGACATCAAGATTACTTATTATTACAGAGCAATAAGACAAGATATAATAGTTCTTGGTGAAATATCCAGACATACATGTATTTAATTACAGTCAATTGTAATAAGAGATAAGAGTATATCATAGACTAATGTATGTATAAAATAACACAATAAGTCTATAAGATGGAAACAACCTACCAATAAAATGTTCTTATCCTTGTACATAATAATTACCTCCAATACAAATTGCTGCTATATATTATATTTCCCTTGTGATTTTATTCAAACGAGAAATTTAACCAAGAGTTTCCCGTATGAATACGCGAAACAGCCATCAAGAATGATGCATGTATATATTATGCAGAAGACAATATTCTATGTTTCTTCAAAGGGTCATGATGTCCTAAATATTTATGTGTATTGTGTTATTTGATATAAATGAATGCAAATATTTCCAACAACGCTTCTGACGCTTTCATCCGAGTTTTCTACACGTTGTGAAGCTAAATAAGGCGAACAGCAGCATACAGCGCCGGGGTCGTTCTTCTGTACTGTATAAGGAATCATTCACTTTACAGTCTCGGTTTATTGTTTCAACCGAACGACATGGTGTTTTCCAGGGCAAAACCATACCACCTAAATGAAGAATTCTAGTACAGATTCCGGATTTATTGCCACAGTCCTCAGCCGTCAACAAGTCTGTAACTTTAAACTGTGAGCGTGTTGTTCTTACACGAGCACCCTTAGTCTGATCTAATCTGGTCGTCTTTTAAATCAAAGAATATGAATGGTAGTGGGTGATGAAGTTGTATCTTCAGACTTCCGGTTCATTCCCTCTAATCAATCCTTAGCTGGTGATATCAGAATCCACCATATCACATGATGCTGTTAAAACTTTTTATAATCCAGTAATAAACATCACTACAATCATCGCATTTACATTAATATATGCAGTAATAAATAACTTGAACGTCTGCAAATAGCTGTCTACACTCGTTTTTGATATGAAACCTATCATCAGGCTAGCTGGTATAAAAATCAAAGTAAATGATTGAACAAAATCCTTCTGAAAGTTGGCAACTCTTTAGTTCTGTGAGTCTATAATAACCAAGTTTATCTAGGTCCTCCCTTGTTGAAGGTATCTGAAAGCATCAGTATTAATCTGAATACTTACCGATTGACCATCACTAATGGTATCTCAGATATACTTAAATTCTATTAGTAGCAGGTAGTCAGTTGACTAGATTTTACTAGTAATACTATACCTATCTTCATTATATTTACCTGCCTTACTGTCAATCACATTCTATTTATACAAGTTCTATTTTACACGTTACTTCCATAGAATGGTGCCAATGGTATTTGTCTTGTTCTATATATCCCGAATATATGAAGTTTTTAAGGGATACTTTTGTGTGGGCAAGATAAATACAAGTAAATTGTGATTTTTACATAACACACTTGCTTTTATTAAATTTGATCTGTGCAAGTAGGCATCCGCTGACAAGAACAAAAGTTTGGGGCTAAATCAAATTCTATGATATACCATTTTAAAATACGAGATGTTAAATTAATTGAATAGTCACAAAAAAGAAAAGCTAAATTCAGAATTCTGCGTGTGCTTTGTTAGTATTGACCAACCTTCGTAAATGAAACGTCAACAACTCAATCTGCTGGTAAAATAACAAATTCTTTAGCATTTCATTTAAAAACAAGATTAAAATTTGACAGCAAAATAATTGTCAATTGTCGTTGATAACACGAGGACCTGAATAGATAAATGAACGATGTATGGATTTCCAAAGCACAGTTTCCGCAAACAAAGCTGTTGACCAAACAATATCTGCTAAATGAAACTCCCTCGTTTGGCTGAAAGAAAATTCGTTTTTTGAATTTATATGTAGGTGTCTATGCTTGGTGCGTGATGCTTTGGTGGTGACTAGAAACGCGCTGATGCACGTGATTGTTTGAAACATTTCAGGCGACACTGCAAGATGACGAACATCTCTTGAATTAGTTAATCCTGCATTGTGATATAATTTGAATAGTATTGTAAACTTTAGTCATTTTTCTGATATACCAATAGTGTTTGTTATTTTTATTTAATGTTGGTGTGAACAAGATGAGAAGTATATCTGTCATTATCCCTAACTTTCTGATCTAACCCAATGATTTTGTGAGGAATATGTTCTCATAACAAACTTTGACTAAACGCACTTTTGTCTTTTTAAAATAACCACAGACAAAATTGAGATAAATGGTTTATGTCAAAATTTCTCGAAACACATTAGATGTACAGTCTCAATAATCTGTTGGTAAAAACCAATTCAGGTTAACTATTTAACTGTTAAATACAGAGTTCGAACTTAAATACATCTATATCCAACATCACTATTCTTGACAAATAGAAGATTAAAATAAATAGATATCTTCAAAAAGAATTCCAGACTTCAATTCATCTAAAGTCAATCAAGAAAATCGTCGAGTTTATCCAGTGGAAGATGAAAGAGGAATTGAGTCTTTCAAATCTCTTGCTGTTAGTTGATTCTGTCAAACGAACACTTGTTGATTTGACAGTTTTGACAGTCAAATTGACAACTGATATCTATATTGGTTCAGATTGAATCAGAGTAAATGTGAAAATGATGACATATAATTTATAATCTTTGAACTGGCACAACCCTATGGCATTATGCAAGTTGATATGTGTTACTATCAGCAAATAATAATTCATTTACAGGTTATAGCTGATTTATATACCCGGCCTTACAAATTTCAACATTTATAACATTTATAAGTTTTCAGATAGTTAATCATATATGAAAAACGGTTCAAGAATCGACCGGTATTATTTCAATAAATTGAATTGTGCACAAGATTTACTATTAAGACATTAAACAGCTACTAGAAATAGGTTTCGTGAAACAGACTTGTTGTTTTTCTGAGTAGAAGTATACCTATGATGCTATGTACTCTCTGCATCTATCTAATTCGGCTAATGAAGACGTAGCACGCTTTGCAATATGTCATGTGTCTTATGAAAAGACATCAGTATTAGCCTACTTTGATTAAGAGGACAAGATTGATCTAGAAGAAGCTTTGTAAGACTCATAAGTAATTAATACATCGGAAATCATCAATAACATATTCAATCTAACGACTTTAAAGCCTTTTTATGATTGAATTTATTAACATATAAAAGCGAATTAACTTAGTTTAAGACGATCGCTCCATTTAACAAGTTATTATAACAGATAGTTATACACATATAGCAAGGCTGGTGCTGTAGAGAGAAACATGTAACATATCAAAGAGTATTAGCAATTGGATATATGATAAACAGATGAAATGAGAAACATCAATATGAATCTCTAGAACAAAAAAGCACAATGCTCCAAATGATTAAATATGACAATGCAGTTTAATAATTAGCTTACCTTTAAATTGGTATCATCTCGTGTTGCTGGTTTAATGTCAACTCAGCTGCTTATTCCAGTTCGTAGCTTTATTACGTTCGTCGGTTCACAGATTGTTTACATAGGCTATCAGGCTAGCTTATTTTCAAGTTGCAGTGTATTGGTACCTGTTCCAGAATGAATGGTTTATATACTCACAATGTTCAGTGTAGATTGAACACGTAGAACTATAAATATATACTGGTACCGTCTATTTCTGGAATAGAGTAATAAACACTCCCGTTCAATGAGTCAACCATCAGTTCTTATTATCAGGTGGTACAGAATTCCTCTTAATTCTTCGTTTATTTACATCACTGACTTACATCGTTTTAACATGTAAATCTTTTATTAACAATAAACGTAAAGATTACAAAAATAACCGAATTCAACCCAATTTCTACAAAATTACGATCAAGTCAAAGCCCAGCTTTAAATGGAAAGAAAGTTCAATAAACTTTGTTTGTGTTTCTTCCACTGTCAAATCATCGCCAACCAAAGTATTATGAAGATACATCTTAATATGCTTTTTGATAAAACTTAACATCTTAGATTCTATTCTGAAGTATGCCTATGCTTATCACAGTGCAATGTACCAATGCAACATCCCATGGTAAATTTACAATATATGGTCTAAATATAAATTACAATATACATGAGACATCGGCCTTCTATATTATTAAACTGTAATTGTTAGCCAAACGGCTCTCTAAACATTAAGTTGAGCCAAAAGATGTACATTATTATAAACCAAACTAAATCACCTCCTTAATTCAGGAATTTTCTATCCACAGAACTGGTCACTCACAATCATGTACCGTGACTTCAATCTCATCTTAAAAACAAATCTTGTAAGTGGTTATCCGAAGTCGCTTACATGACCTGGATTAGGAATAATAAGAAAACCCTATTGTGGATATTTTTACAATCTAAACTACAAAAAGGGTAAAGGCAAGTCATGATTTTATGATGAAAAATTCTATACGTGTTCAAACATTACTTTTATTGAAAATAAACCAGATAGATATCTTAGTGAAGATCATTTATTGAAAGTCATGCACATCTTTTATCAACAAATGAATACATTGATTTTTATATTGAACAAACCAAACTGTACATGCCAAATTGATTAGAATTGCCATTTCCTATAGATCATATAGATGTAAAACTCACAGTAGACCAATAACATATATTTAATCATTATTTTATTATGAATTGTTGGTCCCTAGATAGACTGGGAATGTATATTAGTGCACTTGTATTTTATAACAATGTTACCGTATGGACTTCAAACTCCAGACGTCGATAAGTATTGCTTTAATATTGCTAATCCAGAAGGATTAAAGGTGAGAGAAAATGATGTAACTTATCTTCCAGAGGAGTTTTTGGAATACTTCACCCCGCATTGCTGTTCTTTTTCTCAGTTTTTTAGCTATTTCAGAAGAGCATTTCAGCGCAATGGAAATATGTTTACTAGTCCTTAACTTGCTAAGCTTAGAGCACAACCCTCTAGCCGGACGTCTGGGCAATTTTTCACGTCCCTAATGTTCGATCTGTAAAACATCTTCATTAGAATACATGTACTGATATTGCTACTCAGATGTACTGAGAGTATGTCAAACGTTCCCTGCTCATGTTTGGAGCTAGTAATTTTAATCGAATGATTTGTCTTAAAGAAACAATGTTACTCACCATATGCAAAGCGAAAGGAATAAGTTGTCGAAAGTTGTTAGTTCTAGTTCAGTTCGTCAAGCATCTTGTCTTATATACTGTCATTTAGATAGGTATCATCATTAGCTTGATGCAAATCTTTCATGGCTGGTAGTCTAATACCATTTCTCTGTCATTATATAAGTATACTGTTAATAAAAATAGGTCTAATTCTTGTATAATTAATGGAAAAGATCGAAATATATATTTTTTGTATATGATGACAACTAATTTGTGTTTAAGTTATGGCATCTATTTTTTAAAATATTTATTCTGTACTCATTAACCATAGGAATAATCTTTGCATTTCTCATTTACAAAAAACATATCATTAATTACAGATTATACAGTATGCTGGTGGTATTTCTTCATTTTTTTATACAATGCATACTTTCAACAACCATATGTACTTATGATATTCTACATCTTGTCTTATTAATTTGTTGGTATCGTTTTTTAACGAGTGTGGATTTTACAAATTAGGATTGCATTTTTAAAACAACATCATCCGAAATCTGGTACAATAATTTGCACAAGTAATGAAAAGAATATAAATAAATATTATGCCACTTTTAGCCCAGCTGTCAACAAAAAGTTCATTTTACAAATACAAAACAAAAAATAAAAATTCTTACCTTATCTATCTCCAAAATAGCCAAAAACCGAACTGGAGGTTACCAAGTTTTTGTGCTATTGTGTTTCACAGTGAAACAAGACGACTGTAAAGAAAAGAGAAGGTGTGAAGAAAAGCGAAATGTTAAAGATAAAAATATGTTTTATATAAATCAGAAAGATCATAGAGTGGGAATAGTTTACAATAGACAGATCTGAAAATAACTTTGAGGTACAATTTATATAGCTATCAGATAGTGGTTGGTAATACCAACCTTGTTATTACCACCTGATCTCTTGATTCCTTTAACCTTTTGGACTCCTAACATTTCATTTCACACACATAAAGCAAAAGAAAAACCAATTTGCAATTTTCTCTTATGAACAGGTCACAGTTGGCAATGGTCAAGAAAGTAACCGGAAACCATATACGATTAATGGGTTTCTGGTTTCCAAAATCTAAAGTGCTGTTGACAATCTATTTAACGTATCGGCTGGCATATACCTTTTGGACTCCTAACATTTCATTTCACACACATAAAGCAAAAGAAAAACCAATTTGCAATTTTCGCTTATGAACGGGTCACTGTTGGCAATGGTCAAGAAAGTAACCGGAAACCATATACGATTAATGGGTTTCTGGTTTCAAATGTATAGTGCTGTTGACAATTTATTTAACGTATTGGCTGGCATGGTATTGGCATCAATTACCTGATTATTTGGAACATGCCGTCATGAACATTGTAGTAGTTGCAAAAGTAACACTTGATGGATCGTTTTCTGTACAGTTGTTAGTTCAGATTATCTGAAGCAATCAAGTGCTGCGTGAACTAATAATTTGAAACAGTCTGTAAAGGACAAGGACATAAAATATTTTCTTGGCACAGGTAGAATATCATTATCAGCATCCAAGTCCTGTATTGCTTGATAGAGAGTCAGATCAAATCATGTAAAATATGATATATATAATTATACAGATCCATGGGCTAATTTGCTGTCATTATGGATATGTTTGTCGCAGGGCATTATATCATAATTATGTAGATGTATCCATGTTTCATGGTGTTCTTTGACAATATATGCTTTTTGTCCATATATTTGTTTCGGATATAATCCACACCTTTAATTGAATTGAATACTTCCCAAGTAATCTGATTTACGCTATCGAGTTGGCACCGGAATAAATCTATAATTTGTGGTAAGATAATTCACCTCTATATTTATAATAGAGCAGAAGTCATCCTCCTAAACCTTCCACGTTTAACAATATCTTAATAGAGGTTATTTACTAGTTAAAATGTTCAATTGGTTGCCAGATATTCAATAAGTTACACGTATTTCTAGAGGGTGTAGGTTGATTTTTACCAAAGAGTGCCAACTCATTCAACAGCTTAACGAGAATTGCATGACGTTATTAAAATTATCTTCTAACAATAAAATCAATGTGTATTTCTGTAACATTATTAAATATGATTCGGGACACGATTCCGGCATAGGTCGAGATGATATTCCCTTCTCTGGGGTAATCAACTCATTCGAGTAGGAATGCTGAAGCCAGTGGATGTAAAAGATTCATTAATAGTTTTTAGTAGACTAATTTTCACTGTTCAAGCAAAAATATCCGTGCTTCTATAGTATTGCTTTACCTGTTTTAATGTTGCCAGAAAAATATTAGAGCTGGTACAATATTTGTAACAATACAGTATTTGTCAGTGAAGACAAATATCGAAATATTTACACCAGATCAAGGTTCTCTTTTTTCTTTTTTTCTTTTTTTTTTTTGGTCGGAATATTACAATCTTCATTCATCATAATAATAATTTCTGAGATCAAAGACAGGTTACTACTAGTTAAATCATTTGGTATAATTACATATAGAAATTTCTATTTGAAAGATATCAGCATTTCATCTGCATACACCAATAGTTAAGTAAACTATACAATGATAACCACTTGAAAAAATGTACCTATCCAAAATCCCACCCCATAATCAAGATCAATACATCACAAATTCAATAAAGTATAGGTCTAAAAGAAATTAGTCAAAAAGACAAGATACTACACAGTAATAATGAAAGAAACAAACAACCTCTTCACGAGATAACAAATCTCTTAGAAGTGATTAACAGAACATTTTACAGTTGGAATAATGGGGGAAGATGACTTAGTTAAGGTCAACAGACTTTCACACGCCGATCAAGATCAAATCCACGAACACCTCCAATGACATTAGGGAGCCAAGTGTACTGTAGTCACCAAGCTCCAAGATAGAACTTCTATGAAATAGACCATAATCATTCAAGCACATGGCAAATCTGATTTCAAATCTTATTCTTACATCATGAACTGGTGTTTAAATTCCCCCTTTTATGCATCGACAGATTTGTTTAAATGTTACATAATAAGTAAATTGAAATAAAAATTAACAAAATATTTTTAAAACCAATCACTGGTTTGAGGCAAATACTTGGAACTGTACAATATAGACACAGCTAGAAACAACTAAAAATCTTATCAGTTGAATAATCAGTTTCAGACAAGATGACGCAAAGAAATGTGCAAAAGATGAAGTCTAAGAATACTTTATTTATGGGTTATCTTCTGACAAAATGTAACAAACTGTTTGCAGACAGAAAAGCTGAAAATCTTTAAATCCAACATATTGCCGTTGATCAATTAATAAATCTGCAAAACGCAGCAACCTGGACATAATTAAGTTATGTATCATGGTTTATGACTTCGCCTATCACATATAAACCATTTTATCATCCTCATATACCCCTTGATATATAAGTGGGGTTACTATCAAACTCTATATTTTATCTTTAAATATGTAGACAAAATTATATGGTGGAATGTCTATCTATCTTTATTATAAATCATTTTACATTTAGAACTACATATATAGATAAGTCTTTCATCTTTTCATTAAAACACTTATAAAAATCAGTAAGAGCAAAGGAGTCATAAAGATTAAAAAAAGCTAAAAGAAATATTTCAAACAAAAAAGCAGAAATTGATAAAAAAAAAAAAAAATATAAGATCATAGAGAGCAATTTAAATTAGGGATTAGAAAAACGTGAAAATCTCTTGCTACAATGATTAAACAGTGATTACTTTTAAGATTGCCAACAAAGTCTAAAATTGTATAAAATTGATTTTGACGTTTTTGCAAGGACCAGAATGATAGGGTTGTTTTAAGTGAGAACTGGTTTTCAGTTTCCGGTCTCTGGACTGCAGTAGACGGAGACTAGGGCTAAGACTTACGAATGCCTGCTTTTATTATTTCCCTTCTTTAGTTGAAGTAAAACAGAGGCATGCTAAGCGTTGCAGTGGTGTGTACTAGTTTGGGTAACATAGAGAAATATCAGCACCATTGGCAAACATTACAACAAACTTTACTGATAAAAAACATCAGCCAAAACAAAAACAGCAGATAAAATTCATTGTATCATTTGATATATAAAAGTATTTATTATTGATAGTAGGTTATTGCAGATTAACGTTTTGTTACTTATAAATATATTCTTATCTTTTTAAACACGTATATCTTAAAATAAACTACTTATAATACATTCATTGAAAACTTATTGTAGTCCGAATCTTGCTGATTCTAGTATGTGTTCTGATATTTTTGTTGGAAGTTTCATCGAAGATGCCTAACCAATTCAGAATTAGGGCTTACTGCAACCACAATATGATCAAAAAACTTTATTTAGTTAAAAAAAAACAATGTTTAATACAAAAGACTGATGTGGCATATGAACACACATATTGTCCGATGTTGTGCTAATATTGTCTTTATAAGGATCGGCTGATGAATTTCAGACTAATATATATGCTTGCTGAATCAAAATAACACAGTTCGGTTATGCCGAAGCGAGACGGCGAGAGGCAAGTTTTTTTTTATAATCTTCACTTATCTCTAATAAAAGGTCACCTGTGTGTGGCGCACCTTTTGTTTTTTTACGATTTCATTATTTATAAATATCCAAAAATCGCACAGCAGATGGTAAAAGAAATCTCATGTTGCACTTGAAGTTGTTGAATATATTGAGATATTACATAAGAAGATACAAGTCTGTAGGTTGAAGGAAGTATAAAGGTCGAGTTATTGTTGGCAGTCAAACAGTTTTAATAGTGTTTCTATTCTTGGTTGATTTTTGGTAATCAACAGGAAACACCCTTTAATAACAAACTATTAATCTACAACATCGTGCTATCAAAATATCCCCAGTACTTATCTCTTCCATCTAAACATAAATATACCAACAACAACCTGTTTCTGTCCCTTAACCCTTTCCCTTAATTAGACTAATTATAATATTCGATTAAAGGGTACTGGAGCCGGGTGTCCACTTGAGAGTTTCTGCAAGTTTTCTCGACTTACCAGCGAAAGTACTGTCAGTGCAGGTTTATCGAGAGTCATTTGCGACTTTCTATCAGTTTCTTGATTGGTACGATTAACTTGCATGTAATTGCAATGAAAGGCTTAAACATCCGAAAGAAATCATTTTACTTGCTTTTCTGTTTGCATTATTTAAAATTCATTGTTCTTAATTAATTGTTGATAAACATTCTTGTAATTTATCAGAATGTTCTATTGAACAAGTTACAATTCAATATGGCGTGTTGATTGAATTAAACGATAAACCGTATAAGTGTTTTATTGATATTAGGTAATTAAAACATTACTTTAATTATTTTAACAGACTAAATATAATCAACACTGGAAAATACAATGCGATATTGACGTGTGAGTTTTAACAGAATTAATAATTAATCTACAGTAATTAATTAAATTAAATGAATGCCCTTATTTTCAAGTTATGACACGAGGATTCTATTTGTAACAATTGCAAGTCGAATAATGCTCAGATCCTTCACAATCATGATACACTGCTTGCAACAGGTCGGAATGTCCTCCCCCCATTTGTGGGTAATACTTTAAGCTCACAAACCTTGGTCTTGTTTTCTGTTTTCCTATGCTGACTATGATTTTCCAATCCTTTGATACAATAATAAAGAATACGTAAGACCGCTTTTGTGGTAAAACTGTCAAAAATTTCATTACACATCATCATAGGCCAAATGAGGACAAAGAGCTCAGCTTAAAAAAACATATCATTAAATTCACTGTACATACTGTCGAGGTATAGAAACAATTATCGTATCTATATGAATTTAGTATTGAAGTATCATGGATAATTTTACCCTTTGATTTGATTTGATCACAGACCGTAAGTAACTGGCAGAAGTTCTGAAGGATGTTATCAGAATTCTAAAGGTAGTTCCAAGTTTCAAGACCTACTGACTGATACACTTGAATGCCTTAGATAAACCATATCAGACAAATATATAGACATATTTTTAATATCTGCTATCATTTTATAATTAGTAGATATCATTTGGAAGTGGTTTGAAGCGTTATAAACATATACTAGATGAAAAGAATTTGGTATCTTGTAGGATATCCATTTGACTGAGTCGGTGTAATTTAATCTGAAAAATCAAATCCTCTGTAGTAAAGACCAGATCACGCACTTCGCAACTTTAACATACTTTCTACTCTACTCCAGTATGGATAATGAAATATTTTAATGTTAATGTTGTAATGGAATAGATTTGCTTAACCATTAGCGCTAAAGTCCTTTTTTTTATAATATTTTATTGTAACCAAGCGAAACTATTTTAATTGCAAATGTGACCAGTTAACTATGATCATTATCTCGATGCCATATGATAATTTGGATGTAATGATTTATTTACTGGCGTTTTAATGAACGGTATTCGCAAATATGTTGCAAAACTCGTAAAATGAATTACATGTGTACCTTTTTTTTATATGTAGACTTCCGGTTTACCAGCACAGTTATCTCTAGATAACATTTCCGGCGAAGGCGTAGTCTGATTTTGTCAACCCTGACCATTCATATTTAATGTACATCATGTAATATTAAATCAGAGTACGATAACCGTTTTGAACTTGTATACCTGTACACATACATCTACATTTACATCTGAGTAATTTTCAATTACGTCTGTGTCGAGTTAAAATTACTTCATGTTTTAAGTGCATAGTGAAACAACTTGACGTCGGTGCTCATAACGCGTTCACTGACAAGAGTAAAACAAGGTCTTACTGGACTATTTCTTTGTAGAAGTTTAAAATATTTAACAAATTCAAGAGAAATTTTGTCTATTTTAACAGTTTCATTTATTTCTTATCCTGTGAATTCGTATACAATCTTTTATACATTAGACCATTTATAAAGTCAGAGAAGATATTTTGGTCCATTTCTGACACCGTATTCCCTAATGAGTTGTAAGAGATATGGGAGGTTTGGTTAGAAAGATTTGTCGATCATGATAACTACAAAAATAATGGCAAACTTGTTAAAATGTATATTTTATCAGGAAACAGTAATTTGATTTATACGTATTATTCTATAGAATGTTTAAAAAATTTTTAAGTGATAAATTTTATTTATTTTCAAATCTAAAACTATGGTTCTCTTTCTAAAACTTTAGTATGGTGCTTTTTCACCAAATAGTTTGATTTGATCTAAATATTAGACCCGTTAAAGATTCCAAAACATTCATTGCAGTGCGTTATATCTTATATGTTTGCCCAAGAGATTTTTTTCATAAGTCGTCGATGCCTTCGGATTTTTTCAAACCCGTTTCTTCTTGTCGGTGCACAGGAACTGATTGGGTCCTTTGGCGTTAGTATAAATACCAATTTAAAGAAGCCAATTAAACTTTAAGTTCCTTCGAAAATTTAAAATCGATAAACAGTAGGTTTCCACGTAGTTTTCCACATTTCATATGGAATGGAAGAAGGTTGACATGGAAATAGTTTGTTCAACAATTTCGCCTTCATAGCGATATACTTTTCTTTTGGACAATCTGGTTTATAGTGCAGCATATTGTAAAGATATTTATTCTAAATTCTGTGTGGGGATTTTTGTTGAGTGATGGTTTTCAATTCACACAAAGAACAGATGTTAAACTTAAAATTCTTTGAATATTCATTTATGTCATAAAACACATGTATAAAGTATGGGTGAACTAACACCTGGCTTGTACTGTTTAATATAGATCTGGTGAATGTTAGGAGATCTGATGGTCTGGAGAGTCTCTTTCTTCTTTCTTTATTTCCTAATAACATAACCTGGAATTCTGGGGTTTTGAGGACCGAGGAAAAATTGTCTGTTGCTTGAAAATGAATTGCGAAATTAACCCAATATAAAGTCATGAAACTTTATATTTATTTGTTATATCGACTAATCATTCTTTCACACAATTCACCTATGCGTTTTCAGGCCTTTTAATCGCTATATTGATCATCTACTATCCTATGTTCAGAGTAACTAAGAAGTCTTGGGCCATTTCAGTATGAAGTAATATATAAGACTTCCCTATTCACTGTAAACATTATGCTTTGTTTTAGACTATACTTGCCTTGAGGAAATGGTGGAATTCAGACTAAAAGAACCATGTAATGTTTGATGGAACCACTATTTACAAGAGCTCAATCTTGGTTTAATAATAAACTAAGGATAGTAATAAAGTCAATATGGGATAGAAAAGGTTAGAGAACCAATAAACATAGATTAACTAACCATTATTTCTTATTTTATTAACTCTTTAACTACTGGAAACTGTTTAGTTAACCTTTATATTACATTGTAGGTGGCAGTTAGTCTATAAAATACAACCATTTAACCCTTTACTGTTCCTTTCTTCGCTACAGGACGTTCTCTAGGTGATGACAGCTTGTTACATTTCATTGTTTTTGATAATTGTCTGCATATTTGGTCCCCTCTCGAATAGTCTGAAATGATAGTATTTACTAACAACATTGCAATTCAACCTCATACATAACTGAATCCGACTTACTATGTAAGTATAATAAACAAGTCACTATTTCAGTCCATCACATAGGATAAAAATCCAGAGAAAGAAAGCTTCTTTTTAAACGTAAAAGAAAAGATAAAATTTCTACAACTTTGATGAATACTTTGAGGAAAAAGAATATTTCGGTGGAAGGTCTGCAGAGATGAACCATACACCACCGTCAGTTGAACATGAAAGAAATATTTCCAGTATGAATCAACGTGTTCTCACGGTGGAATTAATAGATATCTTGTTACTGCCTTGTTACATTGCTATAACTGTGTATAGGTAACGTGTTACACTTTAATGTTGATTCTTGCCAACAAGGTGGAATATGTATAAGTTTAAACTGAATAATCTTGAACAGGTTGTAGTTAAGACATTGAAAATCCTTAGACGTGTTTTCGTGTTATATTTATATATCAAAGTAACTGTTTCGAAGCAATTGCATCAACAAAGTTATAGATAAGAGCGACAATACTCCAGAAAGTGCTAGTTATAAATCGTTTCTATAGTTATCTACAATTTTATTTACTTACATTTACCAAGTATGTAAGAGCAACTTTAACAACGATACAATGACCAGTGTATTTATGCTGCTTATATTTAAATAAA
Organism: Nipponacmea schrenckii; assembly: GCA_030562195.1. NCBI lineage: Eukaryota > Metazoa > Mollusca > Gastropoda > Lottiidae > Nipponacmea > Nipponacmea schrenckii. The sequence continues at coordinate 50,244,420 of JAUJPP010000003.1, read as the reverse complement.
CAATTATGTATTCAATACGTGTATTTTGGTAAATGCTGGATTATGTCAAGATAATGGAAATACATGTCAGATGACACATCGCAATATTCTAGATAACCTTTCATATGTAGACTTAAAAACATTACATTTCCTCTGTAATTTATGGCATATGTTCGAATTACGTGATATTTGAGTCCAATTCCATTAAAATAGTCGTTAAACCTTAACTCTAAATGTCTAGAAAACATACATGCTGTCCTCTAGACGCGTGCTCTACACGTGCCCAGTGTATCTTGTTAGATAACTGGTTACTTGAGAGACTGATAAAGAGGGGCCACGCCGCGTTATTTATACTTTTAAAATGAAAAGGCCTGGATAAATATTCTAGTATTATGATAAGAGAAGGTCTGAGAGGAAATGAAGAATCTGGAATTAAGGTGATAAATCTTGAAATATGATATCCATTTCACCAACTTATATATAACTCAAATTTTGACTTTATTACTTCATAAAAGTATACTCTCTGTAGTTATGCCTTGAATAAAAGTTAGAAAAAGATAGGATAACACACAAGCACATCCCTCATACTCGGGTAGCAAAACGATAAAATAGAAAAAAATTCAAACTGTTAATTGTCTTACGTTGACGTCACATCATGTCAATTACTAGTGTATGGTTGCGAATAATGAAAGTGGTCATGAGTGCCGAATGATCACAACTCAAATGCACGAGAGTTGCGTTCGAAACCTCTGTCTACTACTCTAAATCGCAACCATGCGTAAGTGGTAATCGCTATGGGGTGACGACACCTTGATTAGAATCAGATCGAATCAAATATGTTAAAACAGTCTCTTTCAGTCAGTATCATATTCAAGGAGTTAAATGCATTTGTAAATTATTGTGTAAATAAAACATTTGTAGCTCAAAGAAACAACACATCTGATGTAATCTGATGTAAATAAGACAGAAAGAATGCCACATTCACTGAAAGATGTATCTCAGATGGTAGACATCGCTTTCCAACCACAGCCCAAAGATTTTAGTTGGCGCTTTCAGTTTCCTGTTGCCACCTGTGTCTAATTAATGAAGAATATTTTTCTGTAACAGGTAGCATGGGTTGTAAGTGATTTCCTCTGTGAAAGGTAAAAGGTCTTAGGCTCAGACGATAACGCTTGACTGAGCTTATATGGGAGTTGTTTTGTCTTCCATCATTCCAAAACAAAAGTTAAAAATAAGGAGAGTAAGAAGTCTCGTGTTAAGTTTTTGGCTGCCAATGTTACTGGTACTGTCAACCTCCAGAGAACCATCATGGAGTGATGCGACAGTCTATAGACGATACAAAACAAGCGTGTAAAATAGGTTGTAAATGTGTATTCATTGTGTTGTTCCAACTATTTACAAGTATGGAATCTATCAATAATTAAATGAACAATAGAAGGTGGCCTCTCTAGGAACCGGATGAATCTACGGAAGGTCAGATGTCAAAACAGTCGAATATTTGGTAATGTATACTGTCGAAAGAGCAAACTGATGGTAGACTATACATTTAATATTAACAGCAAAACCAAATTGATGCTTAAAAATTTAACATACATTTTATCTCAAGAATATGAAAACGATGGCGTTTGATTTTTTGTTTTTAAAATGGTGATGAAGGACTGGTTATTACCATTAGCATTGGAGCTCATTGGCTTAACAATATAAAAAACCGTTATACAATCCCTTTCGCATTCCCCCAAGAATAGGTACATAGAATTTGATTGATGTGTAGGTCTATTGTGTTTTCTTTATAATAAAAGGTTAAAAGTTGCCATCAATGGTATCAAATGTACAAACTACCTGTTGGTTCTGTTAGTAAGGAGTGTATCAAATGATTCTGTTGAAGACTCCACCTTATATTATATTCCTGGCAGCTACTTTGAACAAACGTATTTTTCGAACATGAAATGGTATTCAAAGGTAACTTCTGTCGACAAGTAGAACTAAGAGTCAACCTTGAGCTATGCCTCAGACCGTTTAAGCATTCTTGGCAGGGGTCATTATTTTATATCAGTATAAAAAAATAGTCTACTCTAACAATATTGTTAGCTTTCCCCAGGAAGTAGATTGCTGTCTGATATCTAATCAAATCTGAATACTTTTTTTCCTTCGACAATAAACATTTTACACAAGATTTAATACAAATACTCTCTGTGAAGTAAATTACATACAATTAAAAACGTTAGCAAATTAAAGTTAAGTTCAAAGAAAAATGAATCAAAAAGTATACAGAACATTCATGAATACAATAAATGATATTGTCTTATTAATATTATTTTATTGATAAAATTTGTGTCAGCTTTGATCACTAATAATAATAGTAGTTTATTTATTAAAGTATTACACAGCATAAAACATATTAAATTAACTAATACGAGACACAAGTCTCAAATATACTAATTCATATTCATTGAGTAAAATACAGTGTCATATAAACGTTATATTCAAGTTAAAATACGATAAATTACTGAAAAAAATTCCCTATAAATTAATTTTATATAATAGACCCTCACGAGTAGATCACATACGAAACTCTCTTGTTCTTACCATCCTAATCTAAATTCTTATTGTGTACAGGATTGATCCAGAAGCAAGTTGTGGTTGAGTTACAGGGCAGATAACCGATAAATTGAATGGAGACTACAGACAGCTCTAGAGTAATTTCTTTACCAGAGCTTATCATGGCATTTCTGAAGATGAAGTGATATTCTTGTGGTCTTATTTGTATAAATTTACATATAAAATTTATATACACCTACGAAAGAAATTCATTAATTGAAAGGAATTGTACTAATGATGTTGATAATCAATGCGCGGATAGGTGGACAGATTTCGGTCTGTAAGATTAAGTTATTACCTCCCTTTAACCTATCCTGTTCAATAATATAGTTCTTGACTATTTCAACTTCAGACTAAGTTCAAACTTTAAAATTTATCTTTTTCTTAGTAATACATGTTTTCTTATCATTATAATAATTCTTTACATAGACTGAAGCAATCGCCCTTTCACTAAAGTAAACAATACACAAGTATTTTTTTATGGTTGGAAAGAACAAAATTAATATTACAGCAATACCTATGAAAGTTATTGCTTCTTGAGAAAATAATCACGATATCTTCATGATTTTTTTCTGCAATCCTACTGTTTTTATATAGTAAATGGTAGGTAATGTACATCATCACTTTTAAAAGAGCAGACGTCCGTCGTCTGTTTACCATCAACTTAAAACTTGGTCAGTAATATTATTTTGGCGCGAAAAAGTGACGCCATGTTAATTTGAGCGTCTCTTGGGTTTAAAATTTGACCGGTCAGTCACCATCTGGACATCTATTTAATGAGGGTTTGACCCTTATCTGGTCAACGCTATAGCCAACATAATCCTTAACATCTTGTTAAATCAAGACAGATTTCTTTAAGTGTCCTAAATTGTAAAATTTGGATTAGTAATTAGTCCAATGATCTTATTCTTCCTCTTGGACCAGCTTGAGACTACTTATAGCCAGTACATCCTCTTAGAACAGAATTTTCTCCATTGACCTCTCTTGTAATTTGTGTGATATTAATATTTCTATCAACCCTATGTCAGCTTTACCATGCAACACATGCTGGTTTAGAATATTTTCATGAGGAAGAAAGCCTATAAATGTATGGAGGGCCTAAATTCAATATTTTATGGTCGTTATAATAAAATCACACTTTTATTTATGTAAATGACTGAATTTATTACAATCACACATTAAAAAAAGAAATTCGATCCTTGAATTCATTTGTGAAATTATTTGCACAATTATTATCCTTCGAACATGGACTTGTGAACCTATACCTATATGATCAGTATGGCATATTTAAATGATAAAACTCATCTTACTGACCCATCCTTTCTCAGTTTAACCCCTTAACCCTTGTCCTGCCAAGGTTAGTGTATTTCAGTCATGATATTGATTGGTATGTGATGAATTTCTATCAAGTGGTATAGAGTCCTTTCATTATATTTCTTTTGTTACAAGAACTAAATCAAATCTGTCCTCACATGACTCTTTGTGCATTATATTAATCCGATTTGAATATTATATTATATCCTGGCCCTTGTAGTGTTATACAGGGTTTAATTAGGGACACGCAAGGAATTTCGTCAACAATTAGACATGCTTTTAAAATTGAATATAGAATGAAAATAACGCTCTTTACAATGTAATTATTCCGCTTTTGATATATTAATAATCCCTTATGCTCGCAATAAGAGATTTATGAGAAACAGTTCGTTCGTACTTGAATGAATTCAATGTTTTATTGTTTTAATGTATCAAAAGGCCGTATAACAACAATTATCTGCTTACATGACGTGTTGATTTTACTTAACAGTAAATAGTAACTAAAACCAGTTCCAGATCCCTTATTACATATCATCCATGTCCCGCATGTCTGTCAGTCAGGGTTCGTCAATAATCTATTCTGAGTATTGTGTGAAGTTAATTATTTTATTGATCTTGTCTTTACCTGTTTACAGAATTACTATTTTACTCATTGGTCAATAAGTACATTTTTTTTCCATTCATCTATGTCTGTCTGTAAAAGAGGTCAAGATAATATCGACTAGCTCTGAAAAAAAAATTATATTACTAAGCTTGATCCAGGGCGTTTCATACTTGTCATGTTAATACTATATTTAGATTATGTGATACATCTGTGTTGTAAATATAAAGGTTTTTATTTTAAGGGACGCGTTTGGCAAATCGTACCTTAGTCTCAGAAACGGAATGGTTGCATTTGCACCATGATCAGGAATTAATGTTTCTGGTTTTATCCAAATTGTACAGAATTAAAAACGTAGCCATTGTATGAACTGTCGGGATTCGGGTCAAAGTTAAACTCATCATGATATTGATTCTGCAGTTTGAAGGTTGAATAAGGAAATACGGTACCCCGGTGTGCGTTATGATTATTGTATATGATTTATAGTGGTGAGCGAGAGGTCAACCCATGCATACAAATCATCAGATTAACTTTCCATTGCTACTATTGTACATATTAATCTCTTCAGTGTTCAGTATCAAATAATATGACTTTAGGGAATACTCAGCCAAATATTGCTCTCTATTTAATCTTGCCTACTGTACAAATTTCATTTTCTTCTCCACTCAAATAATTCATGCATAAAATATAACAGCCATATCCTTGGGTATTTTTCTATTAGTCGACCTCTCAAGGAAAAAGGGAATCCACCATATTTGAGTTATTTTAGCAAGCAGAGATCTTATATTTTATTATATGACAGAATGTGGAGATCAAACAAAAAATGTTTATCTTTCACTTTTCACAGGCCATTGAGGATGTTATAATTACCATGTTTGTTATCTTACAAACTCGTCAATGGAATAAAGAGGATTAGAATAATTTCAGCCAGCCTCGGGTCCGTTCATTAAATCCAATAAAAGTTAAGCCAGTTTATATATAATTTGTCAATGGTGAGTAACGGGACAATAACTGCACACTACCACCTGTCGTCCTGCTCGACATTGTTTTCTATTTTTTATCCATGACCACTTCAAACAATCGCCATGGTCAGTCGGTGACAAAGAATGTGTTTTTGTGATTGACTTTCGAGGTTGTTGACCTTATCTGTGAAGGTCACTATTAATACGGAAAAGCCTTTGAAGAAGACTTCCTCGGTGCTGAAAGTATGAATGATGAATTTAAGAGTTGCATTTCTATTTTTTGTGTTCAAGTCAAAAAGAGCTTCTAGCTTAAACTATAAATTATTTATTTGAGCCACCATGCATATGGAATTGTCTAAAATTGTCTAAGGAATACTACAGTTATTTACTGTAAGGTTAACGACTGTCTCGACCAGAAATACGTACAGAATAATCAATAAACTCATTTCCTAATCTTTTATCGTTCATTCAGCTTTGTTGATAGTTGTGTGACATGTATAGGTAGGATACTCTAAGCCACTTTACGGCAAAACCAACGGCCATTTTCTTCCTTATTATTGCATGCTAATTCCATCGTTGATCTGAATGCATACACAGTAGACTGCTGTCCATATATGTTTATATGGGTACATAAATGCATTTTAGTTTACATGGGTATCCACCAGCCTTTTAGTTGAGATGGGTACACAACTGCTTTTTAACGGTATACGACTAGTTTGCCAGTGTCTAATAATTATTGTTAGTATGAAATTTACAAGAAAATTTAATGGTATTGCCCAATGACATTGACTTTGAGTACATTTTGTGCACCTCATGACGATTACAATACTGTAAACCCATCGGCAAGCCCATGCACACGAGTGAAACTATTTACAATTATTTGATTACAATTAGTGAAAATTGGCCTATCGATTTAATGCCAATATTCATCCATCTATTATGACTTTATAGACATTAACTTGATTTGGCATGAGATAAAATCCGATACACCATGAACCGTTTGGTGATTTTTGTTCATATTATTGATAACTTGAATTCTTGTCAAAAGTACAACATAGATACTTAATAACATTTCCAAACAACCTGAAGCATATAGTTGTAAATAGGGAATATTAGCAGTAAATAGGAGAGAAAATAAACAAATATGGCTTCCATTGTCATCATGAACAAACATATCAAGCTCAAGCCTTGTTGACATTTGACAATGACCACTTGGTTAGTAGAATATCATCCATTGTGAAGTATTTCAAGCCCTATCTGCACCGTACAATACAGTTCAAACTAAGAAAACATTGGATTCTCTTGTCATATTGAAAGTCATTTGTAAACGGGAGATAATTTAATAACTTGTTTTCTGTGTAAATATTTCCTCTAATTACCAATATGTTTGCTACAAATGATTTCAAAAGGCCAATAATGTTAAAACTAACAAAGTTTGATTTCCGGACAAAATATATAAAAATATTTTGATTATCGACAGAGATTATCACAAACTTTACAGTAACATTCACTACGTATGTATAACATTTTTATTTGTTCTTTATTTCTGATACATGGAACAAAATCACGATTCCTTGAACCTATCCTGAGAAATTTACAAACACTTGATGGGTCCCTCTTTTGCCCGGGATTTGCAAGTCTTTAATATTTATCAAGTAATTAATTTCTCGTCAACGTATATAGTCGATAGATAAGACCATCATATATCGTGAGAAAGAGTCCTTGTTAAGAAAAGTCCTTAAATAACCCCTATTAGTGTTCATATTAAAACCAAAGCGTTCTTTGATGGTTGAGACACACACGTGCAAAGACAAAACAATGATATGACTGTCCTGACGTCAATAGAATTACAAGTGTATCTGAAGACAGTGTCCAGAGCAGACGACCAGAGGAAACTTCCAGAAACTGTTAATTAGAACCTAAAGGCATCCAGTAATCTACTTCCTCCTTTAATTAAAATTCTGTCACTCACAACAGTTCATGACCTTTTAATGAGGTTATCGGTGCGTGCAATCTGAACTAACTTGCACGTGTGTGAAAACCATTTTTGATTTCATATCAAAATACTAGAGATAACAGATGTCAATAATAACAAATGTTTTCAAAGATGCAGAACACATCATAAATACCTTCAACAATTTGTTGTGGTATCACTGATACTATCAAGCACACTGTGAAAGTTTCATATCTTGTTCTGATCATGAAAAACAATCCACCTCATTGTCTATAGCCTATCCAACATAAATTCAAGACCGCCGTTAATCGGTCAATCAATTTGGCCAATTCATACCTGACAGGAATTAAATTGAACTTTACGGAATCCTTTTCTATAGCCTACAACAAAGATCCTTACTTTGGTCATTCACCTTCTGACGCACTATTATCGTAGTAAAGCCATACCTTATAAGGAACTACATAATACTAGTATAAAGTAAACATGTACAGCGTGATAAGTACAAACTAATCAATACAAACATACGTAAAACCTCGATTTCATACATTGGCGTTACAGCACAAAATCTGATGACGTAATATTTGGTACCAGCGGTAAACAACTTTCAACCTTCACCGTAGTAAATAGTTATTGACGTAGGATTAACGTAACGGTGTGGTGTTAAGGAGAAAATGGATTAATTTTCATTTCACGGACGAATATAGTAGAAATAAAGAAATAGGTTAATATATGCACAAATATTATGGTGTGGGGATTTTACAACACATACAATTGGTTTGAAATTAGTGATTAGACTGGCTTGATACCTACATAATATTTCATGACGAAAGGGGTCAAGATATTCCAGATCTTGTGAAGAATCTGTCGAAACGCTTCAGGCTATCAATTTGTGTAGCTTGAGCTATCTATTGAACAATGCTGCTGGGCATCTTGCTGGTCTTAATTAAGGCACATTTACATTCATTAAAAGTCTCCTAGTCGACCGATATCATATAAACAAGAAAGTAATACTGTTATATAACTGATTTTGACCACACGCTGCCATAAATTTTCGTTGTGCTATGTTATTTGTTGCTTAAAACATCAAAACTCTAAAAGCTAAAATCTGATCCCTTTCTAGCTTTAAAACTTCAGATTTACAGCATGTAGGCCTACGACTTGGCGACAAAACAACAACAGATTCGCGGCCATGGTCTAATTAGATAATGTGAAACCCGTCAGATCCTTAGAGACATGTTGGACAAGACTAGAACTCTCTGACCACTAATCACGTGTCAATTACTGAGATCTTTGAAAGATTAAAAATACAAACTGAGTTGTCAGTCAGTGGATTGGGAGTAAGCCTGGAGGAAATTCAGATAACCCACAGCTACAATTAATATGTCAATTATACACACCGAATATAGAATCATGGGTCAAATCAAATATAATACTGTGGAATGAATGAAACTCTGCTTCCTGGTTTAATTCGAATATTTGTAGTAGATGGAAATCTAGTACTATACTAATTGAAGAAATTTACAGCTAGAATATTGTTGCATTATTCCGGTTTGAAATAACATGTATTTTACCCACGGTTTTATTGATTTATTATGTCAATCTCATATGAAGATTCATTTTTGCATCATATAGACGTGACTTCTTGTTCTGAAATTTAAAATTTGCCAGAGATTGGATTTCATAAAGTGAATCCTACCCAGAATTTTGCAAAGCACCTTCTACACACACTCAGATCAGCTCAGAAATATCTCTTTGAACAATATGAGTTCAGCATAAAAAAAATCAAAAATGGCATCTTTAATTAAATGCATCAGTTGGTGTGGAATTGACATGAGCAGATAGAAGGATACATACATGGAGGTCCATCTGTTGTTTAAGATGAACTACCCAATTAACATCAAGTTCTATTATCCGTCTTTTTTTACTCTGGTCAGTCTATCATCTTCTGGTCATTATTCCCTCACCTGAAATCAATAATTACTAATAATGTTAATTAACTATGATAATTAGGATAAAGATAATGATATGGTATGGTTATCTTTTGATGAAAGTGAGCGATGTTTTATGGTTACCTTCATTTTAACCTTGCTTTGAGCTGTTGATCTATGTCCAAAATGTAATGCTGAAACTCCAGATTGGACGAAAATGTTATGAGCTTAGACCTATTATCGTGGTATTCCTATAAGTATTGACTGTCTTAAAACTACATTGCAAATTGAATCCGTATCGATTGTCTGGAAAATTACGTCTTGCACTATTCTATTCTAACGATCTTGAAGTAGAACTATCAATAAGGTCCAGACAAGTCTGTGTATGCTGTTATTTCTCTACATTGACCATAACAGAAACTATACATGTCGAATAATATTATTGTTTGTGTATCTCTCTTATTGATAGACCATAATTTGTTTCTGGACATGGGTTTAAAGATAAAAGAAAAGTGTTATTTCTGTTTTTGTAATTAAATTCTGATGGGTTATCATCTCAGTTACTATTTTGATATATAAGTCCTTTATCTGACTTCATCTACAAGCATGGGAACATCCTCAATTTCAAGCGGCCATTTCGAAATACGTGTAATTTTATATTCTGAAATCTTTTGAAGGAAGATAAAGTATGATATATATGGCAGGCACGCGACTGTCTGATTGGTAACTTAAGATGGAAATATGATCATATGAAGAGATTACCTTCAAGCTTAACTTTTCTTTACCAAACATTAAACTCATTCCTTAAATTTAATATTCTGATTCTTAGAGTTGAAAAACTCATTTGGATTTCTTATAATATTAAGGTGTTTTTATAGGTAAAATTTTATCTTCAGATTTATTACAATTTTTATTTATATCATTAGATCAAAATGTACTTATTCTTTTTCAAACATTACTATTATATTTTCCAAAACTCACACTAAATGATTCATACAATGTGAGTAATACTTTTGGATTTTTCTTACCCCTTTACTGTTAAAGACAACATTTTTAATTGATTATATTTTCCTCAGATACACTGCAAAACCAAAACTTCTACTATTCTTCGAATGGCTTACTGTTGACAGCAAACCGTGAATTATTAGCACAGTTAACTGGACATGACTAAGTTGATACTAAAGTATCAAAGCCACTAAGAAGCTTTTCAGATTCTGGAATTGACATAATACTTAATATACTGTATTATGTCCATTAGGGTTTGGGTGTAGCTCAGTTGTGTTATTACTGCTCAGATACGCAGCTTCAACTTCTTTTAATCTCTTGCACTGCATAATACCAGCATCATATTTCGTAGAAGAGTAACCCATTGAACTTACCTGAATCTAAAATATGCATAAACCCATCCTTTATTTGATTAGAAAGTATTATTTAGAACAAACCTAAGCAAAAAAATACCCAGAGTTGTCAAACTACAATCAGTTAATCTTGACAACCTGCGTGCTCGATCTGATGCATGGCGTTTTTAAACCTCGTACTCGGTTCATACAGAACGAAAAAAAATGATTTTCAATGTAGAACTTTAGTCACAATGAAAATCGATGGACACGGAGGTTGATTCTGTAATTGGATTGTAAGAAATGTGTACCGGTAAACCCACTACGGACTAAATGACTCCATTATCGCCATTGTTATTCACGAATATTCTCGTCTTTAGACACGAGATTTGACATAAAATAATTCCGGTGCATCACTGTGGGGGTTTCATTCACTTTTCCGTCTTTTGTTATAACTGTAGAAATTATTATAAAGTGAAAAAGTGAAAAGTTTGATAAATATTTTAAAGACTGTACGATAGATAAATTTGTAAGAAGATGAGTAGTGTAGTAATTCGAACGGCAAGAGTTGAAAAGTGCTGTACAGTTACTAAGATACTACAAATTAGAACCAGGTGACACTCTGATTAGGCTTCATGAAAATTCTGAAATAGCTGTATCGATCAGTAAAATTCTCGAACCAATGAAGTAAGATAAGGATGGGGATAATTATTTTAATTTCATAAAAAATATCAGATGTTTGATTATAACGTACTGAACATACAGTGCATTACAGCGTTACAATATAATGCAATTATTTCAACAATGAGGAACAGAACTTAAATAATGAGACAAGCATGTTAATAACTTCTCTAGAAAGAAAAATTTAAAGCATTTATGATACATTTCTTTGACATTGAAAACTATCAACATTAGTCATTTTGCTACATTTCAAATGTCATTAAGATGTTTCTTTATGATCTGAGTATAATATGGTGACCTGAGGCGAAGTTTATTACTTTCTGCCCTATTCTCGAAACTATCTCGGCGTTAGGACGTCTTAAGGTCTAATCTTTTAACACGTTTCTATGATATATCATAGTGCTAAGATCGTTTTGAGAATACTTAACCAGAAATTTTATAAACCTCCTTGCAATGGCTTGCATGGTGATGATGAACATGACAAGTGTCATAGAATGTCACTGTTTTTCACTTCACAAATAATTTTCAGGATCTATATCCAAAGGAAAGAAAAGCTATGTGATTTGCAACAGATTGGTAATTGTTTGGTTTTGGAAGTAATGCTAATCAGCAATTCAAAGAGAATACGGTTTCTTCAATACTTGACACCTCACGCTACAAATTAACATGTTGATTAAATTAGAAGTACTGTAGAAGCAATCTGTTGATGATTTAAATCACATTACTATACAGTCATTCACCCCATATTTTCATTCTTCTAATTAAAACCAACTAACATAAGCTGATATGCTTAAACCGAAAGCCTTCGCCTTCTGGAAGCTTATTTCATATCCAGGTTAGATGGTCAAATCTACATATTTTATTCTGGGCAATTGCATACGCTGTCGTGATGATATGGACTCAAACAATTGTTATGGCTTGGAACACTAGATTGAATACATCGGTGTTTTCATATTGATGGTACACCTATAGTTACCTAGAATAAGATGGATTTTGCGTCATTTATTAAAGGTACACAGCTCCAGTTTGCAAAGGTACCTTTTTAAGTTAAACCCCTTCGATCTGTTTCACTGTTAGGTTATTTATTATGTCCAGATACTTGAATTTCATGTTATTTCTTACAATGTTTCGCAAGATGGATATAAATATGAACTGTGGCTAAATTATGGCTGAATTGGAATCCGATAAGTTCATCGAAATTTTGGTATAAAAGGGGGGGGGGGGCTACTATCTCGTAGTTCCGGGAAAGCACGGGCCTAGGAATCAGACTTAATTTTTATTTCCTCGCACCGATCGGGATTCGAACCCTCGGCACCTAGTCGCCTAGCAATCGACAATCCAACTCGCTAACCACTGAGCCATTCACCACCCTAAAAAAAGTGGTTTCAGAACTCAGTTTTAACGAGAAGTACTGTCGCTTACACGATTCAAATGAATGTTCTCTTACACCCGCTCGGGGAGACAGCCATATATCCTGACACTGGCAAGATTAGGTATAAGGGGGGGGGGGGGACTACTATCTCGTAGTTCTTTCATACAGATATTGTTACAATAAAACTGTTTGGAGTGAATTGGTTGCCCTGGATCCACTGGTAAAGGTTTGACGATTTGGAGTCATACGATATTAGACAACCGCATTTTCACATACAGAAATGAATCAGACAAATTTTTCTGGCATAGTCTGCAGGTCGATTCGATGCCAAAAATATCACTGAAAATTTCTGAACTTTGTGAATGATCTCATAGTTGATTCATCCTTGACTGAATTCAACAAATATAACAAGTTATTCCAACATAGAACAACGTTATTCGTGTCTAATATACGTCATAAGATTCCATAGGGACACTATAGTAAATATGTGGTGCTCTTTAAATAGATCAATAAAGTACATCCTTTAACTTATTACCAGACAAACAATTTTTTTTACTGAATAAGTAGCTTAAAACGAAGGCAGTGACATGATGTAGCCCCTTTTACTTCTTGAATTCCAGAAAAAGAACTTGGATAACCTAGGATAAATGGTGGACACCGGTATGGAAATAGACAGCTGCCCTCTTATTGGGAACTCAATCGAGAGATTAATTAACTTATTATTGGTGATGTTTGATATGCAATACGATGTAGAAGGTCAATAAGATCAACAAGTCCATCTATATATAGAATGTTATTATTGACTATTTATTTTTAAACTTACAGGGGCTTGTTACATAAAATATTCATAGATGATGAAGGCCAATGTATGTATCACAACTGACCTTGAAAATGTACTACGCATTTCCACATTAAACAATAAATTGAATCATATTGGGGCGGACGATGTTGTCACAGCAGTAGAAGGCCAGGTCATGGTGAAAACGCAGTACTCTGTTCAAAACAAATGATTCAGAATGTCATCATCGCTTTGCTCTGATTCCAATCACCGAATAAGACATGAAATCAACTAAAACGGTTCCTTTTATCATTATTGGATTGCTTGATTCAATACAGATGAGTAATAACACATGATAACTTTATTTTTTAAAATTGCTTGTAACTGTTGATTATAATAGACATTTTAAAACAGAGGTTAGTTTAACAAGTCAGCTCAGAAACCCTCTGAAGCATCTCATTTACTTTCGCGATTAGGTGTCCTTAACCACGTGGATTTACTATTTTATCTTTAATCCACATTAAAAAATATATATGATTATATTTCCTATTAGCTTTAAGTAAACGAAATACATTTGGGAAATCACAGAATTATTATTTGCTTTCAAAATTTGTTTACAACTTGTTTTTAGCTTCGAAGCTTTCTACTAATGATTTGGACTAAATACTGTAGCCTTATTAGTCACGATATATAGAACTAAAAATTGAACAATTCGATAAACATTTGTCCACGGATCGCCTCAGGGTTATTTTTTTGTTTTTATAATGGCGAAATGGTAATTTAATTAATATTAAAGGTATGAGACGTTTCGCACTATTTAACATTATTGACTTTTTGTTATGATCTGATGCCCTACATAAACTCTTTGTTATCCATTTCTGGCTAAAAAGTCACGCGAATTGGCATTAAATATTAACTAATTCTGGACATTGATGATAACAAAATTACCGGAGTTCATTGACTCTGTCTGTCCACTCATCCACAACGATGATTCACACAGTTTAATCGCCAATTTCTCTCAATAAATTATAGACGAAGCGTACATAAAATGTCCACTTTTACTAAATAAGGTTAATGGTCATTTATTTCACATCAGTAATATGTCGAGTTTCCACTATCCAAACTAAATCATTCGGACCATGTAATCTTGCTTTGTAAATATGTTTTTGAAAAGCTGTTCAGAATAATACGGATACGATATCATTTGACTGTCGTCTATCAGCTGTTATATGACCAAACTGTGTGGAATTGGGATCTTCGACTTAAAAGTGTTTTATCAAGGTCATACTGTTACTCTCGACATCAGTCAACCAATAGACTAACCCGTTCTTAATCAGTTTCTGTTTAATATCTTCAAAGAAAAGGTATTCATTTAGTAGAGCTGAGATCTGTTTTTCAGGTTATTTTCCTTTGACAGTTCTTCATTGTTTTATCTGTTCTTCTTTCTTTTAATTTATCCAAACGAACATATTCTAAAAATCTAGAATGCTGTATTGCTTGTTTACAATATACTCTTCCAATGACCACGCTAATATAGAAACACTGGTGTAGGTTTCTCGTACATGTAGACTATGAATCATCATGTAAGAAGTCTCATATTGATAGATGTGATCACAGATATAGTAACTGTTAGTTTATTAATTATAATTCCCGCAGGTAAGACAGGTCCCTCTGTTCTCAAATAGTTATTTGATAGTGTATTCATTAATTAAGCAAACCTTTGATGTTGTCGCCACTTCAAACAGTGTACTGGTAATGAAATAAAAATGACTGTTAGTAATTGATGATGATGAACAGTGATGCATTTTAAAATTTCTTTGTCTTGTTTTGCTTTGATTTGAATTTGCACTTGGCTAGTTAAGAACTATTAAGTCTTTCTAGAAAGTCTTCCCAACATTTGGATAAAGTATATCGTTGCTGAAAATAAGCCTTTGGTGACATTTTGGTGTAGAGATCTCTAAATAACAGAACACAATATTGTATTTCATCGAGCATTTCACATTTAAGCTGATGATGGCAGTGTATCGAATGGTTTTCAAGACAAACTGGGTATATAAACGATGATGATAGTGTAAATGGTTGAAACGTTATGTTGAACAAAACCAAGTAGTATTTTGTTCTGTTATGTAATCGTTGTTGAAAAGAGCTGGAGAAAGTAAGGTTTTGGAATCCCTCTTTCTGAATTACTAGGGGTGTATAATTTTTAATACAGACCCAAATCTGATTCATTTAATTAAAGCAGAATTTAACTATATTGTGTTATTTTTTATATAGAACATACTCAATCGTATTCCAATTACTGAAAGAAAGCATTACTTTATTGTATCAGATTGATAACATTACCGAATTTGATACAGAATCATTTTATAATTATGATAAAATGGCTAAATAATAAACTAATTAAAACGTTTTTTATGATAACACGTGTAGAACAAGAGTTTGTTATTCGAGTACCGGATATGACAGTTTTTATTTGTCTCTATTGATCTGTTAATTGGGTTTGAATTTAAAATCTATTTTGATTTTAACTATTTTTAGGTGCAAAAGACAAAACAATCATGGTTTGAATTTCGCCTTTAATTTTGCTCCCACGATGTGCTTTTCCTGTAAACTTCTATTGAGTACATGAGTAGCAAGACAACGGAGTCTTAAAATGACGGAAAGAACACGAGAAACAGGCTTTCATTCATTTATAAAGACAAATGCTATACGGAGACAACTAATGACCATTATTCAGTAAAGATTTTCACCATGACACCAGAGCCATTTTATATAATCGTTATAACAAACAATTCTTGGGTATAATAACAAATTAAGAAGGAGACAATATTATGACAAAGACGTTTTCATAACATAAATTTTATAATTCAATGTCACTTGACTTTTGGATCTTCAATTATATCAAATCGTGACTTTAATCGCCCCCTTTTTTTTACCTGGTGACCTATGTCTTTGTTCACAAGTTATCAAAGAATTAAGTGTATTCTTCATCGTACTCTTTGATATAAAGACATAAGTAACGACAGGCTGACAAATTTAAAATTTAAAGAATAAAATCAATTGAGCCTACACTACAGGATGGGCTTGTTTTTTACTCTTTGATTTCAAATTTTTGTCCTGACCTACATTTTGTGGTTTGCGGAAATTTAAATTTATCTGTTCTTTTGTGGGTTTATGAGTGTGAATAGTTTTTCAAATTAGTTTCCTGTATTTGTGATATAGATGCTTGTCAATGTTCGGTAGCCTTGTGGTGTCAAATAGTTTAGAAATTAAGATATTATCAATATAAATGACATGTATAGCAATTAACATTATTAATTGAATGGTGTTCTTTTGAACATTTCTATTATATTCGAATGATATACTTATTAACAAAACAAAAGGCTTGACAGTTAGATATGGTTTATTATCATATTGTATCAAATCAATTGTAAACGGTAGTTTTAGGCGTCCTTGTGCTCTCATAAATCATTTACACTTATCAACGACCAGACGCTAATATTTACTCCATCTTTCGAAAAGAGTCTGAACTTTCCCATGCGAAAACCTTATCAGGTTTGCAATAGAATCGAACATTTTGATCTACATAGTGGTTGTACTGTATACATCATATATTATACCAAATTCACATGACATCATTTACATTTCGAAGTGAATCGTCAATTTCCGGTAGTCACAGTTATTTACCCTCAATTTCGTGTGTAAATGATTGACCTAGGTATTAATATTTCCATGTGAAATTGTGATCTACGTCATAACTGATGTCATACAGTGTCCACGGTCTGGTTTCTACCTTGCGTTGATCATCTACATGTCATCTTTAACCTTGAAATAATTCAAATTTCCAAAAGTACATGTATTAATCAACGTCAAATTAAAGGGATATACTTTCCAATTTTTTGTTTTTAAATCACTTTATTTCTTATACCCTTTTTAATTTCTAGTGTGAAAACTTGTTACTGCCATTACGGTATTATCGGAATTTCAAAATTTTATAATTAACATGATATCAAAATTTTATAACAATGTGACATCAGAATTTTATTACGAATGTGATGTCAGAATTTTATAACCATATGATATCAGAATTTTATTAAATTAGATATAAGAAATTTTATTTAATGAGATATCAGAATTTTAACAGAATTTTATTAAATGAGATATCAGAATTATGTAATAAGAGAATTTAGTACATGAGATATCAGAATTTTAATACGAATGTGATATCAGAATTGTGTTCCTCAACGTCAAAATAGTACATGAAGCACGTAAACCTAATCTCAAATTGAGATGGGCTGAATGTGAGACAGGACCATGTCCTTGTGTATTGGGCCTAATTCTGACCCATGTAAAATAAAGAGTTTATTATTATTATTATTAAATCAGCAATCTGTGTCAGATTTGAAAGTCATATGTTAAACACAAATATTTAATGTCAGATTTCTATACTTGATTGTCTTCTGTCACTGAGTTCAGACATCATAAGGAGTACAAGTGACGTGGTGACATGAAATCTATTTCAATAACAGTGTTTCTATTTTAGAATGAAATTTTTGTTTAAACTATCAATCTTATACCCTGACAATCACTGGATTTTAAATAATATATTATAATATATTCACATATCAACATATTATTTGTATTTAAGGAAGTTTGACTGACAAACCATGCGAATATTTGGGTAAAAGATCTCCATGTCGTGATACGTTATAGCCCAATCACATCAGGGAGGCGTTCTTGCAACGGTGATGCAAAATTGGCACGGAACGTGTTTTAGTCGCCATAATATTAGTATAATCATTGAAATTCTAGGTGGTTTGCATCGCGCGCGGAATTGTTTTGTATATAAGGAGACATTTCTGTCTGTTGCTTTTAAGTGTTATTATCAGGGAATAAAAGGTTGACAATATCGCTATATTATATTCTCCTTGTCATATCAGTTCCGTTTACTTAGTGGACTTCTTCCGTCTTCCAATTATATAATTCGTCATTTCTAGCCTTGCATAATGTAGTATTTGCCTACTTCCGGTATGATCAGACAGCTTTTTCAAAATGCACAAGAATGTTTAATTAAAAATTTCTTGGCCAGTATAAAATAAATAATGGCACTCCATGAACTGTAGGCTGTGACTGCATATTTTCCGTAATAATTTCATATTTAGTATAGACGATAGGGTGGCCTATTTTAGAATTTTATTGCCTGTAATTATAAAGTAAGACTTGATATGACCTGATCTACTATGTACTTATTAACCTAGAGACCTATATTCCACACCCAAGATTATGGTTGTCACTTAGAGTAAAATGTACGTCTTGACATCACAACAAGTTAAATATATCAAGTACTTATTACCTTTGTCAAACTTCACCTCGGGCGCATTATCATTTAAGATCAACTTCCGACTTGACATATCAATATTATTATGTGAGGGTCGGAAAATCTGTCCTAAAGTAAACGTTGTGGTCAACTACCATGGTCAGAGAAACCACTCCTTCCTCATTATAATTTAAATTCTAGATAGTATGTTTTGTGTACTGCCTCACGTATCGTATTCTGCAAAAAAAGTTACAAAAATATTAAAAACTGAATTGTAATCTCACTGTTTCGTCTCCTGCAGTGTATAAAATCTAAAACTGGCCTTGTTTGACGGTCTTCGTGGAAATTTGTACATTTGCCCATTGTTTAAAATAGGAGATGAATTCACAAACATAAATTTGACATTTGTCTTATTGAACTTCATCTAGATTGAAGATGCCAATAAGGTCACATTAGTCTAATCCTCTCTGACACAGTTGAAATTTAAAAACAGGCTTAAAACAAAGGGTTATTTTTTTTCTCAACTATCTTAACAATAGAAGTGGGTCATGTTTATGAAGGTCTTTATGTTTCAAAAGTACAAAGCAAAATATAAATCAAATGGTGGGGTTTAATCCTTCGGGGCGCCATCGAGTATTGATAAATGACTGAATGAGCTCTTTGTTACATCATAGGCTACAGTTTTTGAAGGTGACTGAAATTATGTGAAAACGCTTGCAACTCATCGTGTTCTAGACTACTGGTTATACTTGTTGGGTAAAGACAACGAACCCTCAGAACGTTGACTGGTCATAGCTATTGATATTGGTGACGATTTAATACCTTGTTTTTGTAGACATTTTGAGTAAAAAAATTTCTGTTCACAAAAGTAAGGTTTTTTTTTTAAGATGAAACTGCAACTGGACAAAAGATATATCTACACAAATCAAAACCGATTCTACATAAACCACAACCGGAACACCACGCAAGCTACACAAACCACATGTGTTATTTAAACCACAACCGGGACACCATAATGTGCTACACAATCCAAAATCTTGACCCGCGTGCGCTTCACAAACCAAAATCGGGACACTACGTATGCTACACAAAACAAAATTGGGACACGATGTGCGCTACACAAAAGAATACCGGGGCACTGCGTGTGCTTCACAAACCAAAACCGGGACATGACCCGTGCTACAAATGCTACTACATGTGCAAAAGTTAAGAATAAAAACAATTGAGTGGTTTTGCGTCTTATCAAGACATTGCTTTAGTTACTTGTATGCCCTCGTCAAATCTACGGCTTTCATACCATATAAAGTAAAAATGTTACTATAAAGAGTAAGACGAGAAGAATGACAGTCAGTCTGTCTACAGCTATATCGGTCAATGTTGTAATGACCTAAATAATACAACTTCACTACATTCTCATGGTTCGCCCACTTTTATAGTCAGAATACATGGCGGGAATATATAAGGGCGGGATTATTACACGTCTGATTCTAGAATATTACTGACGTCACAAATAACCTCTAAAAGGTGAGGTGGTCTTCTGTTTAAGATTATCCAGACATAATCAATAAAATAAAAATGAAATTCAGGTTCCTCTTAATCGTATTACATTTAGGTCTATAATAGTTTTCGACGCAGCAAATTATGTGGTACAGTTCAATGACCTGATGTGCAAGGCGACACTATAGAATCTAAGTGCAATATTCTAGTTGAGCTCAAATTTTAAAGGTAGTCAAATTTTGTAATAATTTATACGAGACACACTATCTCGTGAACCCTGAATACCACGATTCTTTACGAGATCAGGCATGCTGTATAGTACCGCCCACTTACGTTGACCTAAATACCACTAGTTATTACGTCACGGATTATAGTAGTAGGTTTCTCCACTAGTCCATTCATACAGCATCAAGTCAGAGCTATAGCCATAAAAGACTTGATGAGAAACTATGTTTTTCCATATTGATTTAGTGTCAGTGTGAAACTGCAATTCTTGCATATTAAAAGCACAGTTATGTAAATTTGTTCATCCTGTTTTTGCAAAAACTACGTAGGCTATATTTATTGCAGCGAAGATAGAGAAGCCCTTTAAATATCCTTAAAAGATACAGCAAGTTGGTGGCTATATACAAATATATGGAAATATGCTATTCTAGCTACGAGAACTGAAAAAAGTCTGATGTAAATCGCAATCCTTTCCTCTAGACAGATATTTAGAGCATAATTATTGACAACATACTGGTATAAATATATACATTTTTTGGGAAAATAATATATTGATGCATACATTAATATTGTAAAAAATACGCAGACCTATTACTTAATGCTCTGAAGGTGATATTGTAGTACAACAGATGAAGGTTCCTAAAGAAGTCTATCATTTTTTCACTGCAATGATAAAGTAATATTGATCTGCAGACAGTAGTTTAGATGTAGACTACAGATTTCAACTGATTTATAGACACGGTATTGATCTCTAGACCTGTGACCTTAATTAATTAGTTAATCAAGATGGACTGGTATGTGCGATGAGCAACGAGAGACTCTTGCTTTTTTTTAATTTAGCCTGCTCTTCCAATGTTTAAAAGCTGCCAAGGGTTCAAGGTTGTACACACTAATCAATAAAGCTAGGCATGGTTTCCCTCGTCAAATATTGGAAAAAGGAGAAGGTGAAAACCTCGTGGTTTAACTGAAAGCTGCATTGTTAATCCTAAATTATTTCTACTTCCAAGAGCATATCCTTTCATAGTTTACTTCTGCACATATTAGTCTATTTCACCATGAATATATTTTAAAGAAACGTAAAAAATAAATTAAGATGTATCTGTAATATTACTCTGTTTTCTTTCATAAAATCAGCAGCGTAGAAAATTTATATTACATTTCACCATCATGGTTTGGCCATCCCACTGTATATTAATCTGGTTTATGATTTACGGTTACCCCCTATAACCGCTCTGATATTCCCGTTGGTCAGTTTAGAGATAAATATAATCAACTATAAAATGACGTCGCGGGTATCATACTTAATCGTTGTTTGTAAGTCTTGTAGTATACCAAACAAATTTCATCTTTATTTGATTGCTAGTAAAAGAACTAGTGGAATGTGGCCAGTTTTAAACCTTGGACGAAGATATCTGTTTTACTACTTAAAATGTTTCAACTGGTCATTAACCGGAAACATTAAAAGTCAAAAGTTGCCTACAATCCGATGTATGTTTTTTACAGACTGTTAAAGGAATGTGTATTTGGCAATTTCGATTTACTTCACTTTTGGACGATCAAGGGTTATTACAGTGTAGAAATCACTGACGTTCGTCGTCGAAACTTGGCTTTCAAATTTTACAGTCTGAAATTTTTACTCTTTGTAAAAATGGGAGAAGAACGTGATTACAAAAAGAATAATTTCTGAAAAATTAAACCCTCCATTTCCCGAAAACTGAAACTAAACACTGAAGTAGTGGTCAGTCAACTTTTTTTTCACGTCATTTCAAAAAGAACAAGATGTAAGTTTATAATCAATTGTAATTCAGAAATATAGTCGAATTCTTTAAGTTGTGGCAACTCAACACAAAATAATTAGGCTATATATTTTTCACCTTTTAGTGCATTGCGCCATCTGATTATCACGCCATTTGTAATTTTATAATGAAGCTTGTGAAATCCGAATTAAAGAAATAGAAACAAAAAGTGAGAATACAATTACAATAGATATTAATGGCGTGTTTCAAGCTGGGAGGAATATTTCATCCTTACGTCATTTATCACCGGTGGTTAAAACAGTTTTTGTTTGTGACACACAATAACTACATATACTGGTTGCCACAAAACAGTTGAATCTATTGTATTAGTGAATTTTTTTTTATCCTACGACCTACATACTATAAAACTTGCACGCACACGGAACTGTCAACATCCAATACACGTATTTATACCTTTATATGACTACACCTTTTCAAAAAGAAGAAGAAAGCAACTCGATTCAAACACCTGTGTCATCATCGACAGAGGGCGTAAACCATCATTTCAGTTCACTTGAATCTGAATTTACAACTCTCTACATAATGTACTTATAAATATTTTTCAGTGCATGTCAGAGTGTAGATTGCCTATTTAAAATATAGTTAACAGATGTAGCTGTGGTGATTTATGCAGACATTGCATTTGCTACAAACCATGCACCATAATTACGGATAAGCATATTCTGCGGATTAAATTAAAATAAACAACTCTAATCCGCATTAGAGCAGCTTAGTTTGGGAATAGGTTTACAATACATTTCTATTTCGGATATGTTTATTCCTAAAGTAGGAGTATTGTGAAACAGAAATGTTGGGTTTCTAAAAGAGAATTATATACTACATTCGACGTCCGTGCTGACCATAATTGCTTATAAACTAGGCACCCTTATATACGGCACTATGTCATAAAGGCACACCTAGCTCCAAAGACTCAATTTGCGCCAAATCCAGGCTAGCCTAAGTTCTGAACACATGTAAAGGACTTTATTTCAGATACGAAGGTGGGGAAGGAGAATGACTTGGATTTCAATTGTCATGGTGCCTCGATGTCCTGGCAAAAATTTTCCCATTACGGTGTCCGTCCTCATTAGCTCATAAGGTGCAGAAGAGTAGGAAGTAAACCTCAATTCACTTCATTTCATTTCCTTTAACGTCGACTGTTAAACGTCAAAACGTTGCCTTTAAGTTATTGATTATGTAGCAGTTTGTGCATTCTATTATTCTGTTGAGGTATTTTACAGTGTACATCTGGTTATCATTCTCAAACACGGTGGTTGTTTAACAGAAAGCTGAATGCTATTTTTAGCTGACAGTAAATCAATGAAATGTTAATGGATTGCCTTTCTACATGCTAGGAAAAGTTGATATGCATCTCTTGCAGTCGTTGCAACATAACTATATCATTATATATGACAGTTGAATTTAAGGAGTTTAGTCTGTTGAGGTACAAAACAGTCTTATTATTATGATCTTAATTCCTAGGTATAATCTATGAGAATATTAACATTCCTCTTAGCAATTTCTCAAACGCAATGCAAACTACAAACAATAAATAAAATTTTACTTCTCAAAATGGTCAATATGAGTATTTATTCATCAGTGAACTTACCTGGTTTCATAAAGTAACAGAATCCCCTAAAATTTGGAAAACTTACAAAACTAAGGTTTTTTTGATTATGGATAATTTCTAGGTTTTTTTTAGATATGTATTTATTTTTTTATGTTATTTATGCCAGAAGGTATATTTACTGATGAATAGAGCTCTTATTGGCCAAGTTTAAAATTTTCAAATTTTATGTTCAGTCTAAGAACTATTATCCTTTAACATAATCAATATTTAAAAGAATTATTGTTCGTTGTTTTATTTTGGCCATCAGGTTTTAAAAAAATGATATATTATTTAAGACATGACATTTATTTCGAAATGTGTCTAGAGGATATAATTACACAATATTCCAGTCAATCTTCCCACAGTATTACGGAAATATATCTTGATGTTGTATTCGACATGACATTTGACATTTTTCAAGTCCCAGGGAACGCAGGCTAACTATTTAATGCGATGTTGTGTTAATAGAAATGTTTTCTGTGTTAGCTGTTTTGGAACATAACTATACATTTTTTTTTATATCTATAGTTTTGTGATGTCATATCTCCCATAAGTAGGCTTCGTCCTCTCTCAGTGTTTTCTAGACATTTTCAGACATTTCTTAAATTAACATGTCAAACTGAAATATGCCCTGGCATATCTGTATTCTAATACTCATGTTCATTGTAATAACTTATGTACCGAGAACAACGCCGTATCACAATTTGTATATATAACAAAATTACTGTTTGTTATACAAGAAAGCCACACACTGACCATACAGTGAAACAATCTCGATTTAGTACATCATATAGGTGAAATAAAAATCAGAAGAATTATATGGTCATTTCATGTTCTTGTCACATTCTTAGTCCAATAGATTTCATAATAATAATAACTAGTGTCGTATTTTTCCTATGTGTGTTTGAGCACATGTTACACATGTTATGCATCATAAGTCATTGAAAAATTTTATCGGGTTTAAAATTTATTTTTAAAGAAGTCAGTTGGATTTAACACACTAAATGTCAATTGACAAAACGTCATACCACATTATACAGACCGATAAAGTCTTCATGAGCACCGATCGATAGAGCAACAGTCATAATTTGGTCAATATGAATGAATGCTGATTAAATCAGCGGTTGTCTGGGTTATCCAGACAGAAAATGCCTGACGAATCCCGGGCAATGACTTTTCTAACACCTTGTTGTGAAGACTACAACATGTAGCAGACGAAAGAAGACAAGAAGGTCTTTAAACTGCTACTCATCAACCGTGACATTTTGATCTGCGATTCACCGAAAAAAAATTTCATTGAAAACTACTCAATTAATCGAATGGACGTTAATTTGGAATGATATATGTTTATCTCTCATGGTTACATCATAAACACATATCCCCTTTTCCAGAAATCTGAAAAAAACCATTGTCTGATCAACTGACTGGTAGTGACGCCAATTCTTTAAGTAGATGACAAGTTAATGTCCACTTCCAGTAGCTGATTTCGCAAACTAGGTAGGTGTTGTTAGTTGTAGCAGTTGGTAGTAGAATCGGAATCAATTATGAGTGGTTTTGTTTTTTTGTTCGTAGAAAAATGTCAGATATATCTGGTCGATAGGCATGTTGGTAAAACTAGGCCCTTGAACACAATTTGGTTTGGAATTTATAGTTATATTGCGTGATTACAAGCGTCAGTAAATACATCTGAAAATGGAAATCGCACCAATTTTCGTTCGTGAATACATTTACTCTTGTCTTGTCCATAAACATCTGGAAAACGAGGTTATCTTTTCTAAAGGGTCATTCTCCTAACAATAACAGGATTGTCCCCGTACCCACGTGTTAAAATCCGGTAGATATGATTGTGTTAATCGGTAATCTGACATTTATTCATAATTGACCTTGACATTCTGTTCAAAAATAACAATCCTACGTTAATATATATCGCTTATTTAATTCATGGTGAAAAATAAACAATCAAGATGTCTTTCGAATGGAAAATTAGTCGCATTCTGTTTATATCTAAATTCTAATTCGATCATCATTTTAAACTGTATTCGACATTTATCATGTGTTTTCAGAAAAGAGAGAACTCATTAAAAGTTAATATTCTCATTTTAAGCGAAATTTTCCCTTTCCATTTACATGTACTTTAATTTAGGGGTATTATATTCAGAGACTATCATTGATTTTGTAGTTGAAATTCAAGGAAAGCTTTTTAAATGAGACAGTAAAATGCAGTTATCATTTTCAAAAGGATGAATCTATAACTGTATATAAGCGAAAATCCATAAGTTTTCAAAATCAAACAAATATATATAGATTTTTGTCAATTTATATTTTAAGGCGGATGACGGAGCTTGCCTATAATAAGAGAAAACGTCAATCTATAGACGTCACGATTATTTACTTAAGTAGAGGAAACCTGCTTTTAAAACCAAATATCAACACATGTTGTGACCCAGTAACACAGAAATACTTCACGTCTCGTCATCTTTTGTCTATATTTTACATGTTCTTCAATTTGTATATCACAGGGACCCGTGTTCACTGTTGAAAACGTACAAAACACATCAATTGTCGAAGGATTTGTTGTATAAAATGTAGCACACGAGGGTTATATATGTTGAATGACTAGACACTAGAAGCTTGTTCAATGTCAATCACCAACCCATAGCAATGGCATGCAGGAAATATGTTTGAAAATCCAAACATTATCTCAGGTTGAACACCATTTCACTGGAAAATGAGTCAAACTTATTTTTCAAAGCTTGAATGTAGTAAATCGTTTTAAGGTTTTCTTTTGGCAACAAACTCGATTAAATTGTTGAAAATCTTTGACTTGCCAACCTGAATTTCATTATTGTCATAACTTGTAAATGTTATTTTGGAGAAAAATACTACAACCCCCGTTTTCAAGTGTAGGTCAAAGACACTCGTTCTGTAGGAGGAGGAACACCTTGGTATTTTATCATTTTGACAGTATTTATAGACAATGTAATTTTCGGACCCCTGTGGTTTAACCTCAGTCCTGGCAACCAAATGCTTTCAATGTTCTTTGACTTTATATTTTTGAACTTTAACACCCTTTTGTACTTGGTGATAGCCAGGAGGTGAAATATTTGCCTGGAGAATGCACATTATATAGGTTACCATACTGATACTATTGACTTTGTTTTTTACATGTTATGGCGGAAACTAGCTTTGTTTTAAAATATCACCTAAGTAACAACACAAACTTATCATGACGTGGTTTTGAAACCAAATGACTAAATGTATTCAAGGAAAAATTTATTGTATCTTTGATCCTTTGTCAATATAGTTCTGTTATCAATAATCAATGTGCTTAAATAAATGTTATAAATATGTAAAACAAAAAGCCTGTGTAAATATTGATAAAGCAATATGTCCTGGTAGTACTTAAACTAAGGACACATATCTTTTAAATCCTATTAATACATACATGCAACCATCCTGTTCTACATAATAGGCTACATGTACATATTTATTCGACGTTTATGGATACTCCATCTGAGAAATAATAAGGTCAAGAAGACTGAAACGTAAAACTCCATTTCATTTGAAACAAAATAAATAGGAAGTAGAAGTCATTATTGCGATTCGAAATTGAAAATAAAATTCCCCGTTATTTTTGATAATTTTCAATCTGTATGAGGATGTCCTTGTTGATATTCAATAAAACAATAAAATACTTAGGCCCTCTGTCGGACAGAAATTATTCATATATATAAATATCCATGTTTTGCTAGATGGGAAGCATAAGTATATTACAAAAGTACATACAGTTCATACACCTGTTTCAAATTCAATGGAATTTACAAATGCAAGATATGATCAGGAAAGTCCATATAAGATGATTGAATAACAATTTTAATAGTTTGTTTTTCAGTTTGTTTTCAGTTTATTAAGAATGGAATAGTCGTATTCTCAGTAAGTACAATTCTTGTAAAATGTACGGCCTCTGATTTTACCAATTGCGTAAAACAAAACGAATATCAAAGAAATTCTTTTTTTTTATTTCAAATTGTTTAAGTTGAATAAAAGAACGAACAACTTTAAATATTAGCTTTTGTAATTGGTTTTACCTTTAAATCTCAACTTCCGGAAATTCACTGGAATCTACTGTGGCCTTGATCGTTTAAATTGACCTAATATTCGGTTCAAATAAATACAAAGTAGTAGGCCTATTATATATACTAATGATAAATAATACAGTGAATAATAAACAGCCTACCCTACCCACATACCTTCATTAACTTACATATTTCAACATAGCAACATAACATTGTTTCAAAACACTATAACTTAACCTTGACTGTGTAACGTATCGATTTAGTACGTAACCGCGTGGCTATCAGGTGTAAGAATGTATTTATCGATGATATATATTCGTTATTCAAGACCCAATTATAATCAAAGCCATTTGGTCCTAAATTATGTGCTAATATTATAATTCATAATTCAGTTTCAGCAGATTCAGTACAGCCGTGTTTAAAAAGAATTAATATCTTTGTCTTGCGACTCAATCTTAGACTGAACCCTTTTTCCTTGTCTGGCATGTCGCAATGACATTAGTATAATAAGGGGCCACAAATTATGGTTTAAATATGAAAAATGATTGTATAACATCGACTGTATATAGCGCTGCCTAACAACACTTACATTATGTATACAAGTATATCAAATATTTTATTTTACCAAATAATGTGGTCCAATTAGAACAAACTGCTAAGCAAGCAACTCTAATGATTCTTCTAAGAAAGATACATTTCAAGATTCATGTAAAATATGCTTTTGAAGAGTTATGCCTACTAGGAAAGTGTCAATTGGGTTAAGACGACTAGCCTTTTTTTTTTATCTACAACAGGTATATACCTGTTTTATCTGTATTGTCTTATTGCAATACTTATCTGTTTAGTTTATAAAGCTTAAACCATCCCTCTATTTGTTATCACCAGCATTGACACGATGCTCTTTAATATGTTTCGGGCAATTAACGAAAATCGAAAGAATTAACCATACCCAGCCTGCGATTGATAAGATAATTCTTTGCCACCGTAACTCTATCAGTTGGATTGAAAATAAATGACCAGAAGAAGACGCCCAAGAGATCCGCAAGGTATCATTCAAAGAACAATGCTTACCATGACATGTATACAAAAACACATTGCTATGATGACTGTTAGAGTTTGAATTTGAAGAAATTAGGTCAACAAAAACTTAAGTTGGTGAAGCGATACACTATCTGTGAATGGGATTCATTCAAGTATGTTAGTGTGAACTATAAAGCGTGGGAAGTGGATATTATTACTGATATACTAGACTTACTATCACATACCAAGCCTTTATTATAAAATACCTTTAGTGATAGTGGAAGGTGGGGATAAATAATATTAGTCTTTTCACAATAGCTTTAGTAATAAATGTGAATACACATTGGTATAACGTACATTGCTGTTTGATTTTTACAACTATTACAGCATTTATTTTTTTTATAAACAATGATGGTAGCAATTGATTTTTATTTATGCTAAAATATGCATAACCTATATAGCATACCGTAGGCCTACTAATAACCTGTGTACCGGTTCTGTTTGTATCATATTGTAGGCGTACCTTCATCAACAATCTATATTTTTACTTGTCAGCAACTTTTTTGCTACATAAGCCTTTTTGAACTATGTATACTTTGACTCACAGATGGCTGTCATTCATTTGACCATTAGTATCTCAGCCTCTTCTAATCGCAAACTGTCTTATGCACATGCATCAATTGCTTTATTTATATGTTCAGTCCGTAGCTGCCAAGCCAATTAGGTTGAGAATGTCTTTATGTTAAAATAAGTAATTCGTGCATTCATGCCGAATATTTTGAGAAGTTACAGCTGATGGTAATGGCGATTGATTGGTGAGCTAGACGAAGGTCAGTAACTGAAGGCTGTAGCGTCAAGGTTGAAAGCCTAGGTTAATGAATATTTCCTCGTTTACTGATACAAAAATGCTTCTAATTGTGACGAGAGTTCATCTTGGGTTACTACTATTGTCTGGTCAGACTTGCATTCCTACGAGTATCTAGACCCCAAGGTTTCTATTAACAGAGCTGCCTGTTAAATATGATGCTTGTATTAGTGTCACATCACTCTTGACCTGTCAATAGTTCTCTTACTCATCGTCTCCTATCATGTTGGATTAGAAAAACTGACGTCTAATGATCAACTATGGTTTAATTAGAAGAAATCTGCATGGTTCAATACGATATACAATCTAGATGGAATGAAGAGTGTAAATGAAGTATTGTGACATCAATCAATTTCGTTGACAACTAGAAATTGACCATCAGTTACAACCGGAAGTCCTGACACTTAATTATTCACATCCGGTTTCATCAAATCTCATAATGCACAGTCAAATTTTATCAACGACATTGCTCATTGCTGACCTTATACAGTGGGGATTATAATATTGTTCATGGTTTATTCATGGCCATATTTGCCCTCGTTGTGACTCTTTTAGAGAGTTAGCGATTCTATATTATTCATATCGTTCATATTTGACTGCATTAGTAGATTTATAGAAAGTATAATGCCCAGATAAATCTGCTCACAAAGCACTAAACGAATTCAATTGATGAAATTGTCGTGTCTGTAAGCATTGTAAACAGACCAAGGGTCAATGTCGGCCCCACTTATAACGGAAGATGTGCGTTTAATACCTACAGCAATTTTAAGATATTACTGTTTATAATAATGTAAACAACTTTAATCGATTTTGTTATAAAGTTATATTTTTGTGTATGTTTGAATTTAACGTGTCTCTTCCCCTCTAAATATGGAGATGCAAATTTCATTATACTGAAATTGATGAAGGATAATTTTCAGTCGTTTATATTCTTGGCCCTTCCTAAAATAGCTTAATAACACTTTCATTCTTTTTTGGAAATATGAAACAGAACGTGTTTTTTTATAACTTTGTTTATTACAAAGTGTTTATTTCCAGCTTAACACAGCCATCATTAGATATGTCATCCTTAGCACTTGGATATGAGGTGTTAAAAACACAAGGCATCACATGGCAATCCAATGTGACGAGACAAATTGGTTCAGAAAAATAAAGCAACATGCGTTAAAGGACGTGAATATGTCTACAATTCTTATATATGAATAAATCATTGACATGACAGACTATAGTCACATTTCTAGGGCACGTGTATACATGTTGTAAACACAATTATCACGATACTCTGAGATGTTATTAATTACAAACCGTCGTGTTTTCTTATTTATTAACAAAATAATGATATAATAATGTCTCTAATATTATCACGAAATACTAATATTGTCCTGGAAATAGGAATTCAAAACATTCGTTACCATACCATATCATTCTTTTTCAATGAAAATTATTCAAAGATTTACCATCTGTTCACTTACAAATTGATATTGGACGTATGTTATCCGCTGAAATATTACCAAAACAAATAATGAAATAATAGAAATGGTAGAGTTGCTATTCCTATTAAAAAATATTGATGTACCAGATTTATCTAGCTACAAAATGATCGAAAATAGTTGACTTTTTTTTATTCTATGATCCACTCTGGTATATGTAACAATATAAACTAGCTTGCTTTGAAAGAAAATCCTATTAAGATTCTATATGTATTTCCAAATTCCAACGAAAACCCCTAAAGGACATGTTATAAATATACAAATCAACCGAATAGTAATAATTACTCAGATCTTGTTTATTCGGATCAAATAATGATGAAAAGATTTGACTCTTCCAAGGATAAGAAACCAAATAAAGTTCTACTGATGATTCAGTGTCAGTTTTCATTTATAGTCAAAGCCTATACAGTATAGTGGACAGAGTACACATACTTCAATAATATTAACTTCCTCTTAGTCCAGAGCAGGTTCAGTAAATAGAACACCCTGACCTAGTTCCTGGTTATCACAGAGTAAGAATATCAATCTATAAACACGTCTGTCTTGACCTATAAAAGAATTCGGTCAGTTAGGAATCATAGGAATAAAGAATAAAGGTTTTTCTTCATAGACAAAGGAATTTCTTATTGATCTTATCTGAATACCTTTCCATCACACTGTCGGTAAACACAGACTTTCCTTTGATGTTTACATAAATATGATATAAGTATGGGAAATATCGGTCAATAATAATAAAATATTAGGTAATATTAGTTTATATAAATATTATTATAAACATCCACATTTTAAATTCCATTATTTCTTCAAATATAAATAATACTCATGTATATTATCATACATTAAGTAAAATAAATTTAAACTATTTAAAATATTAATACATCTAAGAAAAATGAGAAATTTGATACTTTTGAATACATCCATATTTTGTGATGAATTTTATTAATATCTATCTTATAATATATTACTTAATATGATTTATAAATCTAGGCCACCATGACCTATATCATAAATAATGATAGTTCATTTTAAGTTTCCTTGTTAAAAAAAAGAATATTCACATCAGACGATTGGATTGGATTTTACATCGAAACCAATGTTAAATCTCCTGAGATAATAATTGACAATTGTATTTCCGTTTATATTCTTACGAGATAAAACCACGCTTGCTTTGATGAATATACTTTTTTTTATATAAGTATTGTAAAGCTGAAAATAGGGGATGCCAGCTGCATAGTAGGTAATGGGCTTTGTATCATTAAGAAACATTATCAATGGCTTCTTTGCTAGTTTAACTTCAGAAAGACCTTCGAGCACTTCGTACCGGGTAAGTGAACTTAACGGGTGAAAAACTTGAGAGAGCTTATCATGTCACTACAGTATGCTGGTTTCACAACCCTTAATCGTCTCTGCCCTTGAGATTAACTTCACCTCTATTCAAATGATTCAGCGTGGGTATTGTCGGGTTGAAATTTGAAATAGTTGTCTGTCCAGCTGTTTGGTAGCTGGTAGCTATATTTGGTGGGTGAAGGAGCGATATGGTGTCTTGTTACTGATATTTTGATATATACATTACTTTAAGATATGATTTCACTACCATAATAGATTATCACTGTTTAACCTTGGCCAGCTGGTTTTCAATATCATTTTTTAAATCTATAATAATTTACTGCCTTTTTAACCCAAACAAAATACCTTTTATAGAATAAGTTTAGCCCCTGCCGTACATGGCGTGGTCTATTGTAAAACGAATCAAGAGTTTTCTTCTATCTAAACAAAACTATCTAAACGTAGTCAAATAATATTACATGTATTTGGAAATTTATGTTTTCAGGAACGTTTACCAATTTCCACTTGCAATATTTGAAATAATTGCCTACTAGTATTTCAGATGTTCTTAAATTCGCATGAAAAAAACCTAAGTAAAATTACTTGTGAATTGAAATGTGAGCCATTTATTCCCAGTATGAATTATATTTTTCCAATTTCCACCATTCAAGTTTCCAGCTGGTTTTGATTTCAGTCCCAAATCGAGTGTTTCCGGAGAACTGGGTTAATAAGGCTTATCGACCTATTTTAAACGAATCCTTGTCCAAATTTCATTATCTTAATGGAAATTTCGATTATAAATAACACCAGTAAATTCTCTATTGACATTACAAAGTAAATTGATGGCCTCCTATTATGCACACACGCGTGTGTTTTTATTTGACCTAATTCTAACATGACCTAAATTGGTTTTCC
The DNA here is from genome assembly GCA_030562195.1 of Nipponacmea schrenckii. NCBI lineage: Eukaryota > Metazoa > Mollusca > Gastropoda > Lottiidae > Nipponacmea > Nipponacmea schrenckii. Next base: position 50,210,780 of record JAUJPP010000003.1, on the reverse strand, counting down.
CTGTTTTTAGAACTGGGTCACGTCCTGTGTTTCTGGTCAGCAATGAATCATGTCCAGCTGGAATAATTTGGTCACTAGGTAAAGAAAGTATTGGACAAAATACACCCATAAGTTGTGATTATTTGAACAATTTCCACTTCGGTTTCATGAAATTAATCTGGCAAAATAACCATTTCATTCGGTCAATAACAACAACAAAACAAAAACACTTATCATTGGTGTATAATGTCGAGCCCCAAAATTGCAAACAGTGAGCACAAATACATCTGTAAATTTTGAAAAATGATTTAGAAGCTTATATTAGGAAACCAAAATAACTGAAATATCTCAAATCACCCTGACTGTAAATTCTCTATATCTTATGTTTCAGTAAACTGACTATATGGAGTGTCCGAACCACGTGTTGATTATCTTGTGCAAATAAAGTAGTAGGTCGATTTGGCCGAAATACCATTCTACTACAATTACTACCATGATAAGTAGTGGTCAGCTAAACCTAACAACACCTTATTACTTGGTCACTTGACCTCTTATCAGGTTACTACCAAGTACAAACATACTGACCCTATTTAGTATTTACTAACAACAGAACTAGGGTATGTTCCAGGTGGAGGTTATCAGGTACCGTTATAGAACACTTTCATTGTACCAGAAACATTAAACGATTGGTGTCAGAAATCGCCGTAGTTGACCGTATTTGATTAGCATTTTATACATTGAGACCCTTTCTAGAGCTTTCTTAAAACATTTACATTGGATTCGCTGCTATTGTTGTTTATATATTTCATGAGAATTTTATTTATTCATAACGTTTACAAATTTCGAAATAAATGTTTTAAATGTATGTATATGTCCTAGAATCACTTAGAAAATGTCGACTAACCATGTAGGTGTTATTTCACTCGTTCACGTCCACCTGGCTGCTAAAAAAGATTTATATAAAGAAGTTCTACTTGATGGGCCGGTATATGGTTTATTTGTTTTATTAACCCCCGCAGTTTTTTTAAGAGCTGAGATGCTAATGAATGAACTGAAGAAACCTTTCTTACATCGTTATTGTCTATTCAAACCCTTGAACATCAAATTTATGATCCAACTCTGAAACAGGTTTTCCTGGTATGTGGGTGCTGTGGAGTCATGAATCATAGGTTAGAGGTAGAGTGCATCGCTATATAACATGGTAAGAAATGTCATAGGGTGGGTTGGGGTTAGACCCATTCAACAGAAAAGACATGGTATTCTCATCTTAGAAAATGTATAAAATATCGTTCTATAACAGAATTATTACAGCAATTGTAAAAGTAAAAAAAAGTATGAAATAGAGGCACTGTTTGAGCTTTAGATTTGTTCTGCAAACTATTCAAATACAACACACTATCCCCCAAAAATATTAATTGTCTAACACATTTATAAATGATTCCAGTATTTATTAACCTTACTGACCACATTGTGACAAAAATGGGTCAAGACCAAGCGTTATCTAGGTCAGTATATAAATAATGTTATCAATTGAATGAACGAAATAAATATAATTTATACGTACTGGCGCAAAGTTGCCAGATGTACAAAAGTCACTTGTTTTGGATTTACAGCAGTCAGTGGTGTCTAGATTTACAGCAGTCAGTTGTTTCTAGATTTACAGCAGTCAGTGGTGTCTAGATTTACAGCAGTCAGTGGTGTCTAGATTTACAGCAGTCAGTGGTGTCTAGATTTACAGCAGTCAGTGGTTTCTAGATTTACAGCAGTCAGTGGTGTCTAGATTTACAGCAGTCAGTGGTGTCTAGATTTACAGCAGTCAGTTGTTTCTAGATTTACAACAGTAAGTTGTTTCTAGATTTACAGCAGTCAGTTGTTTCTAGATTTGCAGCAGTCAGTGGAATCTAGAACTACAGCAGTTGAAAGAATCTAGATGAGCAGCGGTCAAGAGATTCTAGATTTAAGGCAGGGGGCTTTTAAAGTCAGGTAATTAAAACCAGAAATTTATACATTCAGTGTTTCAAGTGTTTTCAGATCGGTTTGGATACTATAGTACCAAACATTTCTAGGTACCTCATTTTAGCGATAAAACGTTTACTGAATTGCAGATAATATTGTTGTCAGAGGAGTGTACAGCATGAATTAAATATAACAGGGTGGATCCAAATAACAACACACATCATATTTTTATGTGATCATTGAAAGCAACCATGCAATAAAAAGTAAATAAAATACCACCCGTATAGTATATAATACATAAATAGCCCATCAAACTGTAAGTTTACTGCGTTCAAGAACAATAATAGTCATTTATATATATATTTACCTGTCTCGATGGCAACATGCCTGGAAGGCATTTTATCTAAATGCTAAATCCATACCCCTTTCACTCCCTCAATATAACCCAGGGTATTTCAATCGATTCCATACTTAAATACTTTTCCTGCTACTGGATTATAGGTAAAACCGAATTCATTGCAGGTGGGCTTTTCCATGTTCTGTTTGTTCTCTTAAGCACCTACATTGGACAGTTGATATCCGTAACTAAGTGGGTATCAGACAAGGTTGCATCCATTACAAGAACATACAATCATTAATATAGAATTATAGCAGTCTTAATTTCATAAATCAATTGATTGTCTTATTTCACTACCACACGTACGAGAGAAAGTTAACAATGTGAGACATCACTAGCAAGTGCAGATCTGCAGCACGATATATATACAACATAGACTGAGCAACTCATAACATTATTCGTATCGTGCTTTCCGAACTCCTGACCTCCGTCTTCAGAATATCGGGTCCATAATAATATGACATCTTTGATCTGTGAAGCATAACTTAAAAAAGATATAAAACGATGGAAAGCTCTGATGGGTATATTTTTATGAATATAACAGCTGTTTGGTCACTTGAAAACGAGAAGATGATGATAAATTTGGAGTAGAACATACTTTTCATCTTCTCGGTAGTTTGAAGGGTTGGTTTCGGGTGAATATCTGGTTTATGGAACTCGTTTTATCGCCTCATAAATGCTACTATTATTTGTACACAATTTGCAATAACACATATCGACTCAAAAGACTAGAAGGGGCGATAGACGTCTTTCAACAAAGATCTTTTTTTTTCTAATTCCTTGTTATTAAATTATCGTATTATCCCAAAACGCATTTGTCCAAATTAAAGTAAGATTCATGTCTTCGCCATATACCTCTTCTTTGGTCTACGAAACTTTCCAGAAGATAGTTCAAAAGCTGTTAGGTTCTGAACTCCTGGGTCAATTGTCTGAAAATATCCGCTTTAAACTTAGAGATCAAGATAAAACATATTTAGTTTTTAACTTTTTTATTTTACGAAATGTTTACAAGGCGTAGAAAAAATGAATAGCAAATTATTATTTATCTTTGAATGAAATTAGCAATGAAAAGTATGATTAGATCATACTATATTAAGCGTTGAACGGTTTTAAAAACTGGTCATTACTACTACATACATACAGAAACAAAACACGGCTATCTTAGTGCTAATTTTGACAGTATAATATATGTCGTTCTACATCTATAATTACACATACATTTCTTTAAAATTGTAATTATAAGGAGTTTGGTAAGGCTATACATGGTCTCTCAATGACCTTGTCTGTTCGAACAGAGATGAAATACATGTAGATAAGTCAAAAAGATGGAAAAACGTTAATACCATCGTATACTGATATGAAGGTTAGCTGAAAAGTTCCAAGCCTATGTGAGGTATCCAAATCGGATTGAAACAAACATTTGCCACCAACATGTATAATGAGGTGCAACTGAGGTGTAATTTTTGTTTTTGTACCATCCATTAGCTTGTCATAACCATACCCCTTCCATAGTTCGGATTGGAACTTTTCTCCAAGACATTGTTCTCTCGAGGAACTCGAGTATAACTGGGAAGGTCAACTTGCTTAATAATAAGTTTATCAGCAGAACTGAAGATAACCTGTTAAAACAGCTTATTTCCATGAGTGATCAATTTACTGAAAGAACATCGAATAAGAACAATTAAAGCACGTGGCACATAGTGGAAATCTACAATAATCTACACACCAAGGTAAGTAAATATTTCACCAAGGTTGAAACAACAGCACGAATATCTATACCCGAACACTTTCAAACACCTTGCAGAGTCTTTAGAAAATTATAAGAACACTAATTGATTTCTCACACCTTTGAAACGTTACAATAAGATGGTTCACTTATGCACTTGATGATGACGTACATATGCTCATGTGCTCAATTTTAAAGAACATCGAACATACACTTACAGATGATATTCAAATGCTTCGATGATTTTATGACGAATCAGAAATTAGATCTTGCATATTACTTATTATTGTCAATTCTGAAATGATATGAAATGCATAGGTTTCAAGATATTTTGGCATTATGAAGATCACAACATTCAGATGAACAAAATAGTTATGAACCTTATAATCATTTCCTGTGCACCTAACTAAAATTTCAGCGACTATCAACACAATTTTGAATAAAAATTGGCAGGTTAAATACTTATAATGCACGAACACGTATATTTCAAGAATGGTCTTTTCTGTTTGTAGACATGAGTCATTGACTTAGAATGTTATTTTTTCTGCAATGTGGAAATGGTTTTTTGATAGGTCCATAATAGTTTCTGATTAAGATTTCAGTTTTTCCAAAACAAAATTCTTGTGGTAAAACCAGTTACACCCAAAGAGGGATGCGTTATCTAACAGGGATTAGTATGATCACTTAGTGTTCAATATCTTCAATACCCAGAAAGTTGCAAACTCTCATAGATCTACACACAGAAGTACCCAATAAGACAAGAACACCCATTCTTACACTAGGGATACACCAACTTGAAAAGGCAAGTCAAACCAAATAATAAGCATAAAAGGCAACAAAGGATGGTTAACACTTAGCAAATGAAAATAGCAAAAGAAATATTTGTGTAAAATATTTTAATGAGATTCATATCAGATATGTACAATATTTTGTTTTTATTTAATTGATGTAGTGTTTTGCCAGTAGTTTCTACTGGATGTAAGGTGCTCATTTCAATGCTCACATTTAGTTCATTTACTCAAATTATTTTCTAAAAGGCATGACTGTTTCATAACAGTATATCAACTTTGAAATGAGCCCTTCTTTCATTGGTAACAAGAAAAAAAAACAGTCATGCAACTCAATTTCAAGATATCAAACAAGAGAACAATTACCCACAATAATGATGATAAATTTAACACATACATCAAAAATAACAGTGACTAGATCCCAAATAGTATCTATTGGGAACAATCTAAAATCTGTAACAGTGTAGCAACAAGTTCTCAATGGACAATATCATTTTTGATAGTGAAATGGTAATGTGAAATTGTTCACAATATGGTAATGATTTATTATAAATTGCATTGTAGTTTGATGTTAAGATAATAATTTGAAGGAAGTTGGTGGGTGAGTGAGTGAACTTGTTACTAAACTATTATATAGACAACTATATTTACAAAGACATTACTTCATCACTGAGCCAGGTTAAGCCTAGTTTAATCCTAATCCAGGTTAAGCATAGTTTAATCCTGATAACAGCTTCTATATATCTATAGATATGAAATAAGTCTGATTTTATATTTTGAGGTATATTAACAGTTATTTTGATCACTGGATACTTTATAACAAATTTAAATTATATCATTCTATTTCTATTTACATCAAAAAATCAAAGGTGGATTTAAATTTCATTAATGGTGAAATTGGGTGAATTTATTTCATTTGGATTATTTCAATCATATTTCAAAATGTGGTAACAATTCAACAGGAAGTTTTTAAAATTTCATTAAAACACAATGTAAATTAAACAAAGGGTTTTGAACAATTGTGAAATTCATTTGAACAAATTTTTAAGTATAAATCTGTTTGAGACAGTCCCATGAAGCTCATTATAAATTAGCCATTTTTAAATGTTTTTTTGTTGTTGCTTGTAAGTCAATGATGAAACAATGTCAACTGACTAAAAGGGAGAAAGGAAACATGCAGAATATAATAACATATTTACTATATATAATAACATTAAAATAATGAAAACCAACAATAGGACTATAAAGATAATAAATTACTTATTGAAGAAGGTAGACTTATACACAAACTAATTTCATGTTAGTCAATGGTTTAAAAAATGAGTACTGAAGATATATTGTTCAAGACCAAGTATTTTAACTGATTCACCAGACAAAAGAGGCTGCTGACTCCTATTACAGGAGAGTATTCCACTTGCTGGCAGAGCTCACCCTGAAGATTTGTCATATGACCTTCTGTCCTCACTTTAAGGGTATGATAACAACCTTGACATCCACTGTGACCTTATGAGTGTCAAATTAATTGGGATGGGTGGCAGATTCTAATAATTCTCCAAACCAATATATACCAGACTGACATTTTAGGTCAGATTTATATAAATATGAAAATAGTTAATGTACAAGTCTACCAGAAACACTATAATACAATCAATCTCACCCCATACACAGATTCACCGTTTCAATTTTAACAAATACACATTTAACAGACAGCGGCAATTATTATGTACAATTCATTTAAACATATTATACAGTTATCTTAGTTCAATTAACAGAAAAAGATTGGTATATATTGAAGCCAACAAGTGCAAAATCTTGGTAAATTTACCAAATATTGGCTGATAGTTAATCTAAATTCTGATAACAGTAATGATAACATTTATGAAACATATTTAGTACTTTACATATTTCTATCCTGAGCCAAAAAATGAAAACAGATCCAGCAGTGGTTATAAGATATTTTTTTAAAAAAGTTTTTGATAGATTTTAGATAGATTTAATTTCATCTATAATTTGAAAACATGAAAAAAGCACCAAAAGTTAAAAATATGAGTGACATACATCAATCTAACACGTATTCATATTGTATACAGTATAACAAGAATAAATTAAGTATCTATAAATAAACTGTGGAATATTATTCACTTTAATAAATATTTTTTTGGGACATTTTATATTTTATAGCAAAGAAAATAAAATAGGAATTTAAAGAGACTAGTTTAGGGGCCAATGGAAAACTATGGAAAATAAGCAAGAATGTTGAATTAGGACTGTTAAACTTCGGTTGTTTTTTTCATATTTAGCACATTTTCCAATGACTTCAGCCTCAGATTTTAAATTATTGATTCAATATTGATCATAGTTAATCAAATGGTAATATGTTAACACAATAGTTGATTTTACAAAAAAATAAAGAAAATTTCATAAAAATTCTTTGGAAAATTGGGTTTTTATAACTCCCAATGGCTAAAATAATCTAAGGTAATTTATTTGCCATTTTACCTTGCTTCTTGAGATTGTAAATGTTTTGATGATCTTAATGCTATTTTTTATAAAAAGAATGGAGGGGAATTTAAATCAGTCAGATTATTTGATATGTAATGGTACAACATAAATATTGACAAAGTTTGGAGAGAAAACTGCATTAATAAATAATAACACAAGTTTCATACAAAAAAGAGAATAAGAAAATAAGGAATTAAATAACATTGACACAGAACAATATACACATTTCATAATAAATAATAAACTGGTGCAAAAATATATGCTTGCAAATTTGTACAATTTTTTTTTTTGTGGTGAATTTATTTATAAATTATACAAAATGTTGTAGAATTGGAAGATTACTCGATTAAGCTGAAGATCTTTTATAAGAAACATCTATGGTGTAAGCAAAGTGGTTGTCTTGTTTTAAAACTATTCAACATATTAACTATTCCAATATATAGAAGTCATGTCACCACTATCACAGACATAAACTGACCTTCACCTTCAAATAACAGAACACTTGTTCCTTGGAATAAATTTCAGGAATTTTTGGCCAGCTCTTCTACATTTGACCTTTTTTGTTGTTGAATAATTTTAATATTAAAAAGCTACTTATCTATTCAAAGAAGACAAAACAATATGGTATCCAAATATAACAAATTTGAGCATCTGTTTTTGTTGTCTGCTGTTATTTGTTAAGATTGGGAAACTGAATTAATGATCAATTGAAATTAAAAGTTAAAGAAAGTAGGCCAATAGACAATTATTTTCCAGTTGACTATATGTAACATAAAGACAATGTAAACTAGCAGTACGGATATTAATCAGACTGGTAGTTTTTGTCTAGACTATTATAAATACTTCATTACTACATGGGACAAAAAACAAGTCATTGAACGCTTCTAACAAAGGACACAGCGAATGTAGAATACATTAAGAACCTGGATTTGAGAGTAAGAAATAAAGTGAACATGTTGTTATGTACTGGTTGATATTAAAATAGAAGTGTTTATCATCTATTGTATCTGTCACAGTATTGATTTTTACTGAGGTCATTTGAGGGTAATGATAATTACTACTTTTATATCCAGCTAGATATACATAATCTATATCCAATAAATAACAACAATATTCTAGTTACCATACTGCTTTGTCCACTTTCCTTTTTATAGTTTTGTTATGGTGGCAACACACAATGTTTTGGCTAAGATAGAATTCAACATGGTGCACTAAGGTACAGTTTACAAAGAAAGTGTGTATCACCATTTTGAAATGTCATGCCTAAAAAAAGATATATCAGTCCACAACCCATTGACTAAACTAATACAGTCATCCTTCATTACTCCAATGCCTTCTAGTATTATACAGCAGGGAGAGTTCACAGACCCTTAGATCAGCATGGATATACACTATCCATAATTTCCTTATCAAATATAGATTGAAAACTAACTCTGAAAGCTGAAGAAATTTGGTACGTAAAAGGTTGCAAAGCAAACAATAGCACTCTTTCCATCACATGGAAGAACACTACAAATTAATACCAATAAAATAGAGACACAGGTACAAAAAGAAATGTTTATGCATATTCTATGTCTATGGCTAAGAAATGGGTTATTTGGCTCTCTTTGATGGTAAAATGATGAATTGAAATGTGTTGTTTCACAACCGTGGATAAGCCAAGCCTACCTGTTTCTTGGATACCTTATTATTGGTTCCATTGCCTATTCGTTGATTTAAATTACAAACAGGAAAATTGTCTGATTTGAGCAAGGAAAAATAATTAAAATGTCTAAGTCTTTAAAAAAAATATCTGAATGGTAAATCCTCACAGAAAAGTATAAAAACAGCACACAAATTAGATGATAGCAGGCATACATCCACTCAAAGTTTGATTCATCAATTTTTCTTTTATTTTCTTTGTATTTTTATTAGAAATGGCAGGCAATGTTGTCATCTTCGTCACTAAGTGAAGTATTGTATTTTTGGAAGGAAAATCCTGAGTTATGCTTTGAAAGTTTATAATTTAATGTTAATGTTTTTAATACATTGTTATTTGAATAATAAATAATTCACATTATGGTACTGTCTCTCTGTATTAAGCCCTGTTATTTATGTAAGTTATCAAGTAATGGGTTGGATTTAAGTCACTGCTTCCTGGGAATAACCAAACTGGCACTATATGTTTCACTTTTCGAAGGAATTTTCACTGAGCTATTGTAAATTCCAAAATCACATATATAACAGGGCGTGTCCACAGTGGTATGAATTTAACATTCCATAGCTAAGGCTCTTGCTGTAAATCGGGTTGCAAATTTTTCCTCTGCCACAGATACAGCTTGTGATAAATTGTCCACAGAATAGCCACTACTGGAATCCTCATCAACAGAAGGTTTGGAATCAAAGTCATTGTCATTATAACCTGAACTACTAGAATTGCTCTCAGTTTCCAAGGATTGACTTCGCTGTATTTCAGCTGATGAGGGTGATGGTATGGTGGGGTTGCTTTTCTGGGGGTGACATGATAAACAGGGACGTAGTAATTTAGGGTCTACTAATACCTCACCATTTAACCCTTTAAATATTGTTCCGCAGCAAACTTGGGTTCTACAAAGATAAGATATTTATTTATTATTAATAAGTGATCTTAAATACCAAATAAGCTTACTCTGTTTTCATGATAACATGAAAGCAGTCTATAGTATCATCAGGTGAAATTGACAAGGTGACATGGGATAATGTAATGGACAGAGCAACTATGATAATTAAAAGCTACTCACTTCTTCCAGTAGGTGAGATCTAAGAAGGAGCTAACATATTGAGATCCAGATCGTTTTCTAGGTCGAGGAGAAACTTCACGTTGTTCTTGTCTTTCTTCACTATCCGATTCATCACTTAATTCAGACCTTTTCTGTGGGAATTCACTTCCATCATTACTGTTCTCATTACCTGTTAATAGAACAATTAAACTTAGTAATGTTTTAACATAGGCCAATAATTATAATGATTTATTCGAAACACTTGTCAAAAGAAACAAAACAAGCTCTTGCCAAATTCTTGACTAGTAACCTCATTATATAGCTTAGATTAACTTAATGAATATTACAAGGTAGAATCAGTATTTATATACAGCTATTTTAAGATTATCGTTCAATTATTACAAAATTCTTAAAATAGTTGAATAGTTTTGGGTGCACATGAATTCATGAACTAGGGAAATAAATAAAATAGCTGAGGACTGATTTTATAACTGTTAACACTACTTTTTAAACTATTTTTTAAAAACACATTCTTATGACTCATAATTAATCAACTGAGACCAGTTTGTGTTTTTAAGTTCTGCCAACATCAAAGCTTTATTTGGTTATATGGATCACACAGCTTGGGCTACATACTAAATCATTGAACTTTGACCTACAAAGGGTTTGAGCTATCACAAGCATGGGGCATGGTATAAGATTAGCTAATGTGTGTCATTGATAATAGTCAAGTCATTCATAACTTAGATTTCTGACCCACAGAAACATTCTAGTATTTGGTAAGAACAAGTAATATTGACCTAAAAGTTTATTGCCACTGTGAGGTTAGCCTATATACAACATGTAGCTGGAGCTTTTTATAGCACACTAGGGTGTATCTATGGCAATAGGTTTATAGAACTAACAGTATTCTTTCTAATTTATACAACATTATCCAACTAGTTTTCCTTCAATAACTTGATGAAAACATTTCGCCCTGTAGACAGTCCAAATTGATTATTTTTCATAGGAAATTTACCAGCCACAGCCAATGTATGTCATCAGGTCAAAGCCAAGCCGTTTTTAACATAAAATGTTTGGAATTCAGCCCAACTGATAGATACAAAACAAAGACATGATCAATTCGTACAGGTTTAAACAAATAAAAGAGAGACATCCTATCATCAGACCTGTGTTAAAAGACAGACTAATCACATATTAAATGGAGGTTGACTCAGGTTATATGCACTATATGATTCACCAATCTCAAATGCACAAAACTGAATGTTCACTTTTGCATTTAAATCTTAATACATGAATTGTAAACTTACTGAAATCCAATATGTACATACTGAAATTTTTTGGCTCGAAGATCAACAGAAGGAAATTTAGTCTAAATAGAGGCAGAGTTTAGTAACAACAAATATGAGAAAGAATTAATTTTATTTTACATAGTTTAATAACACATTTTAAGCATTTATGCTGTAAAGGTTTTCCAAAAGTAAGCAAGGAAATTTATTGGTTCTATTTGCTTAATATGGAATTTTTAAATGTCTTTATTTTAAACAAATCTAATAAAGTTAAGGCACTTTTTGTGATAAGTAGGCTGTGTCATAAAAGATAAGTTTTACCAGAGTTGCAAAAAAAAACAACAGACTTTAGACTGTAAAATAGTAAATAGTGCAAATTGATGCTACGAGTGTCCCAGATATGTATAATAGTTTAGAACTCATCTTTACATTCACTACCAATCTTTGAAAGTAAAATTGTGGTTATTAATTCAGTGTAATATTAGAACTCACTGGAATTAGGTCACAAGGAGAAAGATATCTAGGTCAAGTTTTTATCATTCTCTTTGTTAGGTCAGTGTGTTTAAAGTATTCTCCTAACACATTACCACATTGATTTTTCTGTTTCACATATGGGAGATGTTCTCTAGTCCTGTAGTAATGATTGCACGTGAGATGATGTTGGAAAACCACTTGAAGCAAATCAATAATTTACTATATAAATTGATGAATAATGTTGATAAGGAGCAAGGTTGAACAATTTAACACAATATCAATTAATAGAAACTAATCGATGTAAGGCTTATGATATATATCTCTATTACAAAACAATTAGTCAATAGCAAGTCATAATATATTATAAAAATTTCAGTCAGGTTTATTTCTAAACTTATTAAGCAACAGATGTCCCAGTTGTACTGACCAAATTTACTAGTGATTCTTAGTGCATTAATGTTGAATGTTATAATATAATTGTATTTATGGCAGCTGTAGTATCACACCTGTATAGTTTTACATAAGATTTTTTTAGTTCCTTAAATCTTTTGATATACATCATGTATACTATCAATTGACAGGGGCAGTAATCCCTGATTAAGCCGAGAGCTTGTTCTCTTACCTGATGCATCTGATAAGGTGGGGCTGGGAATGTTTAAATACTGGCTTTCTTTCTTTATTTTCTTCTTATGTTTCTTAAATTTCATTGGACTTTTCTCTTTGTTCTTCATTTTATGTGCTGATTTGGTTCCTGGTCCTGCTCTGGCATCAACCACCTGAAATTGCAAGGGACATATAGAAGTTATAAAGTATATCAAGCAAGGTCATTCAATGCAATGAAACATGCCTATAGTGCATGCACATATACTTGTTCACTGAATACTAAATTTACACCTTATTGTTATGCACCTAAATGAAACAAGGAAGAGTTTTTATTAGACAAATAAATTGTAAGTCAGCATGTTTTTACTTTACTTATATAAGTTACATTATTTACATAATACAGCCTACGTTGTCAAATGTATTCTACAGGACCCCCCAAAAAAGTAATAAATGACTGTGCCTATATATTTTAAGATTACATTTTGGGCTTGCATCAACTTTCAACACGAGAGGCAAGAACCAGGACTAATCACTGCGGATAGAGGTCAAAAGAAAGTTACGATTCAATATTGAACAAGTTGCAGAATATTTTAACTAGCTGGAAGCCAACAGGAGGTTTGCATTACACACAAAAAAAAAATCATTATTCTGCAAGAGCCAGGCGTTATACTGACAGAATGCAGAAGATAAATCTATAAATAACTTTCTACTAGTGGTAGTAAAATTACAGTAGAGTATATTGTGCTATGAAAATCAATAATCAGGTACAATTCTGTCAGATATTGATATACTGGCTCCTGAAGATTGACAACTCTAATAAGTCTGACATAAATATTAATATGGTAAAACAATATATTATATAGTACCGGTATTAACTTATGAAAATATGAATCAAATCTATGTATTTTGCCCCTAGACGCCATTTCCAAATCATTTTGAACAATTAATTCACAAATAATGGCTTAATGGTTATCAATATATTTTTCCTGAATTTGCAATAGTTAAATATAGAACATATGACCAAACATAATAAAGATACATGTGTATTTTAATCAGTGACCAGTGCAAGAGACTATTTCATGTAATTTCCTTTAATAGATAGTTATAGGGATTTCCAAGTAAACCATCAGTGAACAACATAGGTTATTTCTATGAATGACAAAATATCGGGGAAGCATAGAGGGTTGTTTACCTTTCAACATGACACAGTAATATTTAACACATAAGGTCTATTAATATCTATATTTATCATGTAAATACATATCTATCTAGGTCTTTGTGCATCACAAGGGCCACACAATATTTTCTTACTAAGTATCAGTTGTAATAGTCCCATTAAAACAGGCCACCCCAAATTAGGTAAGGGGTACTAAGCTGCAAGTCAGGTTATTTTGCATAAATTTGAAGGGCAATCTTTGCTGTACATTCTTATTTCTCCTCTGTCAACTAAAACAGACATTTGTTATTCAGAACTCTATGTCCTTACTTTGAGTCATTTACGAATTCCGGTGTAACAAATTTATTTCATTGACGAAAGCAGGACATCAATAAAATTCATAATATATAAAAATTATTGGAAGTTATTGTGTAACAAATTTAATGAAATATACTAGCCTAATGATACAAAATAGAAATGGGTTAATTTATTTGAGTTGCACAGAGTTTGACCTAGCCAACAAACCAAGGACAATGAACTGCTAAGAAATCAATAGAAACCTCATGTAATATGAATGCATTGCACTGCAGGCTAGAGTTAACCTAATGAAAATATCTTTAAACCGGTAGTGGTTGTACTCAAGATTTCTCAATACTATTACATCCATAAACCTCAAGATTTCTTTTTTATACCTTCAAGCTAAGAAATATTTTAAAATTTTCTAATGAATTTTCAAATAAGCAAAGCATACGCTACTGGCGAAAAATGCAAATTGATTTTTTCAGTTGTCATGTGATGGAATTTGGAATGTTAAGTTCTGTCATTGCCAACGAATGCAGGGTGTTATTCAATCTTTGATCCAAACATGCTAAATCTTGTTTGTCTGGATTGGGTAAGGTCTAAATATACCCTGAGATATGAAACAAAGAAAGATTTCCCTCCATCCCCATGTCTAACCCTTTCACAAGATGATAGTAAAAGTAGTAGGAATGAGGACAGGGGTTATTGAAAGGCCAGGTCAAAGCTCTGGGAACATTCTAAATGACCAATACTAGCCAATTCAAACAACGCAATATAAACACCAGTAGTGTCCTCTCATTGGTCACTAAATCCATTCAGTATTTTAAGAATTTACTTAGTATGTTAGTTGTTTACTACAGTAAATACTATTCTTCCAAAGTTTCATTTTTCAAAACAACAAAGTTTTACCTAAGTTCTTACAGAGCCAAAACTACAATATCACATTAGCATTGAATATGTGCTTATATGTTAAAGCCAGAAAAGGGAAGTATTTATACCTTTAACATGTATATATGAATTAGCTTACATAAAGAGCACAGATAAAGTTTCTAAAATACAGAATTAAGAGAGTTTGACCTTTGTATCACACTGGTAAGAGGATTTATGTAAGAGTAATTATGGCCAGAGGGAGTTATATAACCCCTAACAAATGATCACAGGGTGTCTCTACAACTCAATACTCAAATAATGCAATATGTTGATATAATAAGGTCTTGTGAGACCCTGTCCACTAACAACTGGTCAAAAGTTCACTGAAGCTTCCAGCAGATGGAAAAAGATCAACTTTGTTCAATGACCCATTTCTTTAGTTTTCAGGGTCAACAATTGACCTCATATATTCAACAGGTTGAAAAATTTCGATACACATTGCCTACTTGTAGTTATTGTTATTTATATAATAAAACAACAATATAATCTATCAGTTTGTATATTTATTATTTAGATTGTAGAAATAATAATACTAAGGATGATAATTTAACAACAACTGGTCTGGTCAGTTGACCTAGTAATTAATCAATTTAAAACCTATCTGAACCACATGTTGAAAATATAATTAATGAAATATGTTGAATGAATAGTAATGAGGTATAATTTATGTAAAGCTTGGTAGAAACAGCTTGTTTAAAATATATCGTTAGTGATGTATGAAACCAAATAATTGAACAGTTATAAATGTGAATTTCAATTCAAACTTTTTTACAGGCTTGAGTAATTCACATCATTGACCAACTGTTGTCTGTTAGTTCCTATTAATCACGAAATCTTGTCTATATATTTTACTAAAAACAGTTGTTAGTTGAGGTTTCCTGGCAATTTCCATGTTATGGTTAGAAAAACTGACCCCGTACTACATTTTCAATTGAAATCCTAGTTCATGAGTGCGTAAGGTTGGTTTCTTTAACCAAACCTCATTGTTCTTTCTTACATAATAGGGTGGACAGTCAAGTATTGTTATTTGATTCAAATGAAAGCCACACCTTCAATGTGTATCAATAGATAGTCTGTCTATAAATGCTGTAATTGAAATTAAATTACAACCCTTTTCTCATCTTTCATTGTTATAACGCTATTTACGACACATTAATTATAGACAATTTAGTGTCGCCTATCAACACCTTGTTGGTCATTTGAAAATCCCCCAAATCAGATTAATTTCATTTCAAGATTTTTCAAAATAAACTATCGTGTTATATTTTACGTTGGAATTAGTTCTATTGAAAGAGAAAAAATAAATTTTTTACTTGGTGTATTTGTTATATGAAAAATATGGTCCTAATTAAAAGAGGTTTCAGTAGTGCAGTGCTTGTATAACTCAGCTGTATATCACATTAAAATGTATTCCATATTAAATTGTGTGATCAGCACATACTATAAATTTTATCCAATGTCACTTGATTTGAGGGTAAATTCCTTTGATGTTCTAGATTACATAATAACAAATCAACTCATTAGTTAGAGTGATGAAGTTTTCAATTTAAATTTGCCCAGGAGGTGGAAAAGCTATCCAGATTTATCATTCAATAAACATGAGACTCCACCCACCTACATTCCACTATCTTGAATGTAAATGCAGGACATACTGCTGCTACTCAATAAATACTTGTGCATTGGTACACATTGTGAAACTTGTATCATAAAGCAAAGAACCCTAAATATTAATGTCATAGGCTGCAAAGGGCCAAATCTGCATCATTTTCAGTGAAAAAGATACTGATTTAATATAGTGAATATATACACAGATTCTTTAGCTAAAAACTTTGATTGACACAACAAAATATAGTCTGACACTGACAAGGTGAAAAGTTTATCTTAAAGTATAAAACTGTGAAATTCACTAATTGATTCTTTACAATACAGGTTTTAATATAGAATCATATCTACATGTTGAATACAAAACCAGAATCAAACATACCACACCCTAATCTGACCACAGATTACTGCCATTATCCAGTTGGAGTTGGAATCAGTAATTCGTAAATCTTGTATGGTTACATTGTAAAGGTATACATGTAATTAACTTTTTCTCTGTATGCTTCAATCTGATAATGCACAACTTGTACATTAAAACAGTAAATTCTACATTCTAGTTAAGGGTGAAAAATTCATATTTTTAAATTTGGCAAAGGTCCAGTAATCTTTTTCTTCACATTTCATTTATGAAGCACACAATAAAACCCCATATTTTTGGAATAAGGAGCCAAGTGTAAATAACCAGCAGAAAAGACAATGAAGAATAGTTCTTGTGGAAGGAATCTTCCAGATAAACACTTACAACTAGAGATAGATAATACAAACATAAATATACGGTATTAATCAGGTAATTCAATCACAATTCTAAATGAAACTGAACTAGACATCATTTCTATGTTTGGTTTCTGGAACCATAATCCCCTTTTACATTACATATATTATCCATTCTCAGGATGGCTATAAAAACACAACATAGTTCTTGCTTCTAAAAGAAGTGGTCTTAAAACTGGCCTGCAATGTAATGTAAATGGTAACCCTTCCTGTTTATTGATGACATGTTATTGAAGAGAGTTAATTAGGAAACAGCAATAAGCATGGTCACTATTCAAGGAATGTGTACATAATGAACTATTGACCACTACCAACAAAATAATACTTAGTGTTTGTTTTTTGCCATGTCATCACTGACTATTGATATATTCTTGATCTGAACTCAACATGAACATCAACAATTATTACCATTATTTCATCTGACTTCAGTTTGAACTTAATACAATCTTAATTAGCCTGGACTTCATAGAACGGTACAAACAAAATATATTCTATAGCCATAATGAATATTTCAGGTTATCTTTTGGATGTGTGTCATATTTTTTTTCTCAATACACAGCGTGTACTAGCACTTGACCAAACAGATTTTCTAAAACTACAAGTCTTTTTCAGATGGAAGATAAAATGTCCAGTCAAACTGACATCCTTTAGCACACTTATAATAAAAATGTCACAGAAGCATATCTTATACTCTTCAAGAAAAAACCTCATACAATGATTACTTAACAAACATTTTCATAAAACACCTAGCACAGTAAGTGAAAGTGAGTATGAATATGAACATTCAGAAATGTCAGTGACATAGGAGAAAGATGATTTCAAACAAAGTAATCAGGAACTTTATGAGATTAGTCAATTTCTTCGGTCATGAACCTTAAACATCATCACTGGATCTTTCTGATTTACAATGTAAATATGAACAATGACTCAAGTTTGTTCTGTAAATAATTTCTTTAGCCTGCCATTTGCAAACAAATAGAACTGAAAATGGAGCAGTTGTGAAATGAGTACAGCTTTGAAAAGTGGTTTAGAAAAGGAATATATACCAAAAATAGAGGGAGAAGATAGACTTTTATGGTCATGACTAAATGTTTAACTTGTAACAAAACATCTGGAAAAGTTGAACTAAAAGTTGGCAGTTGTAATCTGAACTACTGACAGCTATCTATTTGTTGTCTGTAAAATCTAGTTTATGTGGCACCATGTTAGATTGATAAGTTTCAAATCTAGCACTGACCCAGTCTCATCTAGTCTAAGTCTAGACATTTTCCCCAATATGTGTTCCTTCCTTAGTAAGTTAAGAGTTCACATCAATAATGTGTGAAACGGCTGTTCACAGCAAACATAACATTGAACAATTTATTCTTCCAGCTCTAATATCCTAGCTAGACTTTTCATTAATAAAGAATAGGTCCATATCAAATAGTAGCACTTAAAAAATGAGGACAATTTGTGACAAGTTTGTTATTCTTTCTTTGCAAAATGAAGGATATCAAAAGTGCCAGTTTACAAAAAAAATAAATAAAAAAAATACAGAATTTCTACAATAATGCCTTTTGGATATTAAAAATGACATAAAAGTAGATTTTTATGGATAATGGTTAAAGCAGTGGTCCTTACTAATATAAGTATGGTAAGATTATTTGATATAAGTTTTTATTTTTAGTAGGGTTATCATTCTCTGATTGAAAGATAATCCTTTCTACTGTTTATTGTCTTGTATAAAGGGAAGTTGACCCTGCAGCTAAACTGAGGATTTAATTATTCCTTCTAATTAAGAGAAAACAATAGACTGTAAAATATATCTTTTAAATGGTGAGATAATCCCATGATATTGACCAACTGCTATCAATCAATATAATCATTCAAGATAATCAAATCTTTCTGCCAGTCATGTTGACACTTTGTTAATCTCTAAACAAGTTTGGATCAAGGAAAAATACTTGATCCAAAAAAATTATTTATAAAGTAAAATAACTTACATGATGCCAATGACGATTGGTTCCTTCGGGTAATTTTTTCCATCTTTTCACCAATAAAACACAAGCATTACATATTTCACCGACCCTAGAATCTGTTATTCGGAAACAATTTTCAAACTGATCCTGGTATTTAATGCTGTCTGTAAATCGTGAGCTGGATGACTTGGCTCTGCAGATACAGCAGCCACTTAAACTTCGATAAATTTTGGGTTTGTGGAAACTAAACATGATTATGATTTGTGACACACACTGAAATATAGTAATCAAAAGTAGAATGAAAACATTAATCCAAAAACGACAAGATGGAATCAAAGTAATACAGTGTCAGTATAATTTGTAATTTACAACAATCCAATGAAACATTAAGTTAACACAAATGACACATAAGATGAAAATCCTGAATATTTCCCAATGTGGTAATCCAAGTTAAAAATATTCCTGTATGATAGCTTAAGATGGTAATCACACATTACTTAATAATGAATCACTCTCCCATACTTTGAACTAAATATAATCCCACCTCTCCCTTCCTCCATTAAAACTGTAGGCCTAGTGGTATATTGATAAAACTATACACATTTCACCCACTAAATATTCAATACACCCTCATAATGACAGGACGGTCTAGTCTATTACACAATAAAATAATTCTGTTATAGATGAATATAAGCCTGTTCAAGTTTAATTCATTAGAATCAAATCAAATATTTCAAATACATCAACCATAACTTGGGTTTGAACTTAGCTGAATTGTTTTTATTTTCTTACTTCTATTCTATTGAAGCAGAGTTCATTGTCCTCATTTCAAGTCTAGTTCAGTCAGTCAGTGCATGACCGTGCATGAATGACTTCACCAAGAACTTGTGTTTCAAAGTAGTTATATAAATCGCTTTCATTTGCTACTATACCTTTAGCATTCAAATTCAGTTCACAGCAACAGGCTTAGGCTGTCAAATTACTAATCCTCATTGGGCTTTCTTTAAGATACATTTTACATAACTAAGTCGGTCAGTCATATAGCCCACTCCTCATAAACTCCAAGCTTTACAGACAGCTAACTAAGGACTCTGACACTGAGAGAAGAGACAGTGAAGAAGTTTGAAAGATAAATATACCTTAGATCTAAACACTAGGCCTGTCAAAATCAAGTCAAGTTTATGTATCTCTCACCAGAATGGTTAAATTATTCATAAATTACATTGAACCAACAACATATAAAATTTGAAATAGAAGAGGATAGCTATTCAAGTCACTTAAATTAGGCCAAATACGTCATTACAAAGGCATGAGTTAAAACCCGCCCTTCTTAATTCTCCAGCCGACAATCAAAGTGGGCTTATTTCAATACTCCATACATTGTGTGGAAAAGTATGGAAATCGAAAAAAAAAGACATGAACATAATATAATAATTTCAGTGTGTCATGAACAATTTCAGTTGAAATTTACATAATTCTGAGTTGAAAACACTCTTTGTGAAGAACCGAGAACAAGAAGGCACGGAAGTGTGATGACGGAAGGGAAGCACGTTATTTACTTGTGTGCTGCGTAACGGGCCAATTTGAAAACTTAAAAATAAAATTTTGATTTGCCTGTCATGAATGACTTTTGGGTCTACAAATGTCTATTACATATCATGGGAAACAAATTTTCAGATGACAAGAGTATCACAAGTCATATTTGCACATTGACAGTCAAATTTCCAAATCATCCGCACAGCCACATTTCTCAACAATGGCGATTTTTACCATAGAAAATCGGTCAAGACACAATAATAAGAGAAAAACTCGCAATTTCCACTTTTTTCTAAAAGACAGCTGTACAGACATAATACCCACCTTTAATTAGTACCCTTACAATGGTTGTCAGTGAAATATATGAATCCAATCGTTTAATATTGAAGTTTTCTTCTCACTATCGTCGGCATGTGTGCTGTCGCGTAGTAAGGTTGTATCAGAACTGACTCTCGACAAATCAACGTCAAGCAGCTGACAACTACTCTCGTGTTATCTCGTCCAAATATTATGGGATGTACGAGAAATCATAGTTCAGTCGACGCCATCTTGTGAAGAAAATTCTTATTTCGCGCCTAAAGGCATAAAAAAGTGATAAATATATGCTTTCGAATGCATTATTTTATGTTGTCATAACTTGTAATTAATACTCGCAACATTGATTGAGTATTATCCTTATAATATTGGTCTAGAAGTCATCATTAACTGGTATTGAAACCTTTGAACACCAGATAAGGATTGATATAAAATGTTCAAAAATGGAGAATAAGTAGCCTTAGTGACTTTAATGTGAAGCTGACAAGCTTAACGAAAGTATTTTGATATACAAAATTTATAGAATTGTAACTGATTGATTTGTAAGTGTTCCATTTCGGTGTCAACCTGTATGTTGGGTTTGTGTTGGTTGTTGAAATGAAACTAGATCTAGGCCCCCACCATCACAACCCAATCAACAATTTATCCACAGTGTATCAATTGACTGTCAGGTGCTTGAAAGGTGACACAGGGCTAGGCTCATGCACTTGGGTGTTCAACCAAACTATTTTCTAAAAAAATATGTAGGAACATTTGCACATGTCTTTATCCTCATTTCACCCAAAGCTGGCAAAGAAGATAAAACTTATTAGAATACAATAACAGGGAAGCTATTTCAGACTGCTGCTTTCATAATGATTTCTGATATTACCATTATATCAAAGCCCTTTTGATGATTACTATTGTCCTTTTTCAGATTTAAAATGTTTTGGAAGTTTAACATATTAACCAATACACACATAGACAGTCTACTAGAAAAAGAGGTTTGTTATTTTCTTGGAAGTAACTCAATGTCAGAACAATTTGGATACAATGCTTTGATTTATTAGTAGATCCTTCTGTTGACTTTAATTTGATTTTGTGGCAATTGGTTTGGCATACCTGGTACTTTAAGATGCTGTAGTAACCAATTTTGAGGTTCTTTTTTGAAGTATTTGTGTATCATTTTATTACTATTTCAGGATGTCACATTACATGAACTTATGGATGAAGATGATATTCTTCAAGAATGTAAAGCTCAGAATAGGAAATTAATAGAATTGTAAGTTTTCATAGGAAAAAAAACTTTCTTGCAAAGA
The DNA here is from genome assembly GCA_030562195.1 of Nipponacmea schrenckii. NCBI lineage: Eukaryota > Metazoa > Mollusca > Gastropoda > Lottiidae > Nipponacmea > Nipponacmea schrenckii. The sequence continues at coordinate 50,188,462 of JAUJPP010000003.1, read as the reverse complement.
TACAAACATTTTTTAGAATATAGTTCTACAACGGTATTTTGAATGAATACCAGTTAAAACGGTAACATGTCAAAACGGTAACAAATTTTATTAGTCAAAACGGTAACAACTCCACCAAAACGGTAACGGAAATTTGGTTAAAACGGTAACAACTCCGCTAAAATAATAACAGCTATTTTTGGTTAAAACGGTAACGAAATAAATCCTATAATTAATGTGATCTTTATTAATCAAGATAGTATTAACTTAAAATCAGTGATTGAAAAGAACTCAAACAATCTTTGCCAATTGATCAAATTAATATACGGTATACCGACATAATAAGCTAACAGATTTCCTGACAACTATCATTAGTAATCACGAACTTAATTAAAACGCGATACATAATATTTTCTAATTAATGATATAAACGGAAATAGAGTACTTGTCCGATGCCCGACTTAGGAAATTTTGTTCGTCAGCACATTATGAATAATGTTGCACTTGTTTGACTGTCTTGTTGGGATTTGAGGCGCGTTCGATGCCCTCTTTTAGTCGTTTGCCATTGAAATAATAGTGGAGGTGTCGTCCAGGAGCAAAATCGAACGCAACCACCTCACAGATACTCGTAATGCACTGCTCACGTGATGTCTTTGAACACTTCTGACAGTTCAGAAATTATTTACCCAACCTTCTTTTTTTGTACAGATTACAAAGAGCCCATACATTAAAGAAATACATAAATAGTTTACATGCAGGCCTCAGTACGATAGAGACAATATCTTAGAATAAACGGTTTTAGCACTAAAAATTAAGGTGTGTCTGTTTTGTCAACTTATTCTTCGTCGGACGAGGTGCGTACATAGTAGACCTCTGCATACATTTTCACAATCCATTGTTATTTTTACTACTACGAAATGTTTATATTAAAGAAATGTACAAAATAAATTATTTTTATTCACCAAAATATCTGTTACCGTTTTGGTGGAGTTGTTAACGGTTTAACCGGAAATTTTTGTTACCGTTTTGGTGGAGTTGTTACCGTTTTAACTAATAAAATTTGTTACCGTTTTGACATGTTACCGTTTTAACTGGATACCTTTTGAATAAGGCTTCTTATACATCTATTGTTCATAGAAAATCATTAGATTAGTTGAATTAAGACATTAAGATACCCTTAATTTGTCACACCTTTGATTAAATTAAGAAGGCCTTAAAATCTGTACAGAAAAAGTATAAAGTATCCTACTCACGGGAAGGGTGTTTACCACTTGATATACTGTTGACTAGTAGACGATTTATTAGAAATAGTCACGTTAACATTTTCAAAGTAGAATTCCATGGATATGGTCTTCCTGCTTGATGGATCTGAACACCACTAAACAACACCTAATTAGAAATTTCGGCATCATAATGAAATGGAGGTTCATATAGGCACAACCTTGAAAATGAAGGCTCAAGGTGATAAATACATTCACCTCGATTACCGCCTACCTCAATCATCATTATCATTCTTTATTAAAATAGATAAATAATAACAAAACTATTTAAATTGAACATTAAATTGAATATCAATATTTTAATCATACGTGTCGACGAATCGTATGAATTTTTTCGACAAATCTTTTGAATGTTTGCGTACAAATCTTCGAAATGTTGTCAACAAGTTGGTCGAAAGTGTCGACCAGTTAAATAAATGACAAAACATCGTAATGTATAATGGATTTTGTGTGCAGCTTTTAACTCACTGATTGCTTCATATTTATTTAGTTGCACATTTTTATATATTGATAAAATATATATTTTTCAGTTTGGTTTTACCAGAGAATATGGAAGCCATGGTAAATATGATTACAACTGAACCTTCAGATGATGTAGAGGAAAAAGTTAGATTTAAGTAAGATATATATTTGTTGTATGAACATTGGTGAATATTTCATGCAATGAAATCATGTGAATATATATATATGTGTCAAAAATGAGGATGAATACTTTGCTAAAAAGTACAATGTGTTTATGAATGTCTTCAAAGGTTAATGTCACATCCTTCAGACTAATTCTTGGGAACTTTGTGGTGAACAGATTTATGCAGAATCCTTGTTTAATACATCTATCTTTTTACATCTTCAATTAACCATGTCTCAGTAGGTAAATAAATACTGCTTGGTATTGCAAATAGATATTTTGTTTTTAGGTATCCAAATACAGCATGTGAATTATTAACGTCTGATGTGTCACAGATAAATGATAAATTAGCTGGTGATGAAGACTTAGTAGATAAACTTTATTCCTTCCTGGAATCAGAAGCTCCATTAAATCCATTATTAGCCAGTTTTTTTAGTAAAGTAATGGGTATTTTAATTACTCGGAAAAGTGAAATGGTAATTGTCTTATATTTCAAGCGGAAATAAGAATGATCGCAAATAAAAGTGACGGTGCGTCTTAGAATAGAAATGAAATTTTAAGTTCTCAAAACGTCAATATGAGTATATATTCATCAGTGCACTTACCTGGTGTCATAAAGTAACACAATCCCATTAAGTCAGGGAGACTCACAAAACTGAGTAATTATTGAAAACTCTTAATCAACGTAATAAGAGATTTTCATTAATTAAATACATAGTTATGAATATTAACTAATTTTTTGAATTTATCCAATTATATAAGCATTCTGTAAAGTCATTTATGGCAGCAGGTATATCCATTGACAAATTCCTTCTATAATCCCATTAAAAAGTATGTTTATATTGAATTCGTATAATTTGAATCACTGGATATGTCAAACTAATCTCAAGGTCCCATCAAACAATTATCAATTAAATCACTGTGTGTATCTCTAAGTCATTATCTTAACGATAATATACGTATAATCCTTCGAAATTCATTCACTTGCATACTTGCACAAAATGAAGGGGGGTTTATTAATCAGGTTATAACATTTTTATGTGTGTTTCAAATTGACAGGTAAATCCCTTGATCATTTGTCTCGAAGTACTGCTTTTTTTGGAAGTATTTATATGGTCCTGCCGACTTCGAGATAGGGAGGTTTCACAGTATAAGATTGACTTAATATCTTTCAATGAAAGTCCAACCATTCAATCTATATCTTTGACATAAATGATATTCTGTAATTTCTGTAAACTAGACAGTTTTTCAAATGATACGTAATTTCATTTCTACAGTGTTTGTATAGTAGAGCTACCAATTTGAATGTTTATTGAAACATCAAATTTTGTTTTTTCAGATATTTGAGTATTTGAAAGGTCGTAAAGATTTTGTTGGTAGTTTATTAAATCATATAGGTACATCAGCTATAATGGATTTATTATTAAGATTAATAACATGTATAGAAACATTATCAACTAGGAGAGCTGTCATCGAAGTAAGTTTATCTTCTGTACATACTTGGTCAGGTAGGCTTCTAAACTTACTTCCTGAAATGATAAAGCTACTATGAATCCTTTCAATCTGTTTACACTGAAATTGTTTACCTTATTATTCACTGCATGGTGCTTGTGTGGTCAGTATTTTCTGGACAATAAGATTAAGCAATTCTATCACATTAGTAATCAGGCAAATAAAATCTAATAAATGGTTTGAGTTAACTAAGAATTATGTTATTCTAGTGGTTGAATGAACAGAAAGTAGTAGAAAGATTAGTAGCTAGTATAGTACCAGAAAAAGATGAAGATGTAAGTAAGAATTTGTTGGTAAAGGATGATGTTCTATTTGTTCAAATTAATCATTTCAATTCGAAAAGACATTTAAGCAACAAGGTTGATATTCAGCACCAGTATTCGATGAATTAAACTTAACTGCAATTTGGAATTCTTGCATTGCATTAGGTGTAGAAGTGTTGATATATTAAAAGGAATAAAATATGAATTCCATGCATTGTAGATTCATTGTAATGCAGCCCAATCATTATGTGATATTGTAAGATTAGGTAGAGAACAGATTATGCAGCAACAAGATTCTTCTGATCCTGATCCTCTTTTAATCACTATGGAATTGTAAGTAATTGTGTTTTTTTTTTATCAAATAAAGAGTTGCAAATGAATTTTTATAATGGCATAATCTGCTTATACTATATAAGGCCCTTTGGTTAATAGAATTGCAGGAACCACGGATGAGCAAATCAATGTGTCGGTGATACACACAAAGAGTTTAAAAAAAACCTTATAATGGTTTTAAAGTGATAATAGGTCTTAGAAATAACATAAGATTTGAACATTTTAAACTTGGCCAATAAGAGCTCTGTTAATCAGTAAACTTATGATTTTTGTATGAAGGAATTGCAAGGGATGCTTTTCTGTTACACATATTGAGCACTTCCCTCATGCACGGATCAAAACCTAAAGTTTCCTATAGTTGGGTCTAAGTTTTATAGTATCCAGGGTCTTATTTTCCTAGTGGGTCTTAGGTCTTAGTTTAATAGACACCCCTTTTAGTCCTTGAACTATTCAGTCGAATCAACATGAGCCTTATCACTAACAATCTTCCTCTGCTCTGAGCTAGCTAGTACATATACCAACATTTTCTATTCATACAAAAGGTTATTTTATTGTTGTCTTTCTGTTGTTCAAAACCAAAATATGTAAAAAAAAAAATTGGAATTATCTAAATTTCTATATTTCTAGATTTAGTCGTATCCATTTTTATCTTACTCTCGCTAGATCCTGCAAGAGTGTTAACATCATGGTGTCTTCAAGAAAGATCTTACCGTCTGGAGGAGACTGTCGGTCTCAAAACATTAAGTCTTGGGATTGAAGTCTAACGCGGCATCCTAACTGGTTAGGTTATGACTTCCAACTGTCCTAACTTGTTTATAGATAATGGTAGCTGGCCCTAAATTCAAGTCCTGTTTTTATACGCCCACATGGAAATGTGGACGTATATTGCCGTCGCCCCCGTCCGTCCGTCCGTCCGTCCGTCCACATTTGTTGTATCCACGATAGAGGCTACAGTTTTTATCCGATCTTAATGAAACTTGGTATACATGTATATATTGATGATATCTCGGTCAAGTTCGAAAATGGAAATTATCGCATGAACGGTTTTGGAGTTATTGCACTTGACTTAGTAAAAACGCGTCAAATTTGGGTTGTATCCACAATAGAGGCTACAGATTTTAGCCGATCTTAATGAAACTTGGTATACATGTATATATTGATGATATCTCGGTCAAGTTTGAAAATGGAAATTTTCGCATGAACGGTTTATGATTTATTGCCCTTGACTTAGTAAAAACGCGTCAAGTTTGGATTGTATCCACAATAGAGGCTACAGTTTTTATCTGATCTTAATGAAACTTGGTATACATATATATATTGATGATATCTCTGTCAAGGTCAAAAATGGAAATCATTGCATGAACGGATTTTGAGTTATTGCCTTGACTTAGTAAAAACGCATCAAATTAGGGTTGTATCCACGATAGAGGCTACAGTTTTTATCCGATCTTAATGAAACTTGGTATACATGTATATATTGATGATATCTCGGTCAAGTTCCAAAATGGAAATTATCGAATGAACAGATTTTGAGTTATTGCCCTTGACTTAGCAAAAACGCATCAAATTTGGGTTGTATCCACAATACAGGCTACAGTTTTTATTCGATCTTAATGAAACTTGGTATACATGTATATATTGATGATATCTCAGTCAAGCTCGAAAATTGAAATTATAGAATGAACGGATTTTGAGTTATTGCCCTTGACTTAGTAAAAACGCGTCAAATTTGGGTTGTATCCACAATAGAGGCTACAGTTTTTATCCGATATTAATGAAACTTGGTATACATTTATATATTGATGATATCTCGGTCAAGTTCGAAAATTGAAATTATCGAATGAATGGATTTTGAGTTATTGCCCTTGACTTAGTAAAAACGCGTCAAATTTGGGTTGTATCCACAATAGAGGCTACAGATTTTAGCCGATCTTAATGAAACTTGGTATACATGTATATATTGATGATATCTCGGTCAAGTTTGAAAATGGAAATTTTCGCATGAACGGTTTATGATTTATTGCCCTTGACTTAGTAAAAACGCGTCAAGTTTGGATTGTATCCACAATAGAGGCTACAGTTTTTATCTGATCTTAATGAAACTTGGTATACATATATATATTGATGATATCTCTGTCAAGGTCAAAAATGGAAATCATTGCATGAACGGATTTTGAGTTATTGCCTTGACTTAGTAAAAACGCATCAAATTAGGGTTGTATCCACGATAGAGGCTACAGATTTTATCCGATCTTAATGAAACTTGGTATACATGTATATATTGATGATATCTCGGTCAAGTTCCAAAATGGAAATTATCGAATGAACAGATTTTGAGTTATTGCCCTTGACTTAGTAAAAACGCGTCAAATTTTGGTTGTATCCACAATATAGGCTACAGTTTTTATCTGAAATTCAAATTTGAAGATTTTTTGATGAATAGTTTATGAGTAATTGCCCTTGACTAAGTAAAATTGTGTAAAAATTCATTTTCTGTAGACACTATAGAAGCTACAATTATCTATGGATTTTAATGAAACTTGGTATGAGCATTGGAATTGATAAGAGGGCGGTCAAGTTCGATTTGGACGATTTTGCGATAAACAGTTTTGGAGTTATTGCCCCTGCCTCTATATTTGTTGTAGACAAAATAGAAGCTTCAATTTTCAATGGATTTAAATGAAACTTGGTGTGAGCATTGGAATTGATAAGAAAACGGTCAAGTTCGAATTTGAAGATTTTGCGATGAACAGTTTTTTAGTTATTGGCCTTGACTTAGTAAGATTGTGTCAAAATTTTATTGTGGGTTCAATAGAAGCTACAATTTTCAATGGATTTTGATGAAACTTGGTGTTTTTGAGTTTTTGCCCTTGACTTCAATATCCATTTAGTGAATGTTTTTGAGTCATTGCTCTATTTATTTTTCAAATTCAATGGTGCCAGTGGGCGTATGTTACCTTGCCTGGCAAGCTATCTTTCTTCTTTTCAGAGAAGAAACCGTTAGTCAATTATTATGTAATATGTTAGATACTAATAAAAATGAATCAGTGTTGGTAAATGGTTTATTTGTAATACATACATTGTTAGAAGTTCGGAGACAAGGGTAAGCTATTTATGGTGCTGATTTATGACTGTCTTATCTAAAATTATTACTATAGATCAGAATATAGTCATGGTTGACTGCTGAGCTTGTAGAATAGCAGGATTAAATTTCTAGAATCTTACCCTCAACTTTTGATATTCAGTGATAAAAAAAGGAAAAATGATCTTAACTCGGCTTAAACTTTCACTTACTAGCTGAAATCAGCTGGTAAAACAAATGTATGGAGATTAAATATTGCATATGAATTTTAATATAAACATATTGGACTCTGTTAGGCCATACAAAGTAAATTGTCTGTTTTACAGGCCCCGCGCGCTCCGGTAAAATACCCCGCGCTCCAAAACTATTTATTGACATTTTGGAATAATTAATAAATAATGCGCGCGCGTCTCCAAAATTGTGTGTAAAATAGAGTTATTTCCCCGTTCCCGAAAATATTTTTTACCATAATTATCTCCCTTGACGTTTAACGAAAAACCGGAAGTGGCTTAGAATGCATTTTTCATCACCGATAAAAAGATTTTCTTCTACAACTTTAAACTGAAATTGATTCTGATACAATTTAACTTTCGAAAATACAATTATTTGCTGAAGGAAGCACAATTATGAAAATTATTCCTACTTTCGTGATGACAATCCAAACATTAAATTAATCTTAATCTTGATGATTTCGTTTCTGGATTATAATGGTGGAACAAATCGAGACCCGTTACAATTACAAGTAAAAGAATGCACCGGGTTTTTTTCTGCTATTGATTTGAAAAAGTTAATATTTATGGAAAAATGGGAACGAATACAAGAAAATACGAATTTTATACGTTCGAATACGATCGATTTTATCATTATTGGTATCACTCAACACATTCCGCTTTTCTGAAGTTAAAACCGGAAGTACTCCGTTAGGACGAGTTCTCGAAAAATCGGCATTTGTAACATAGGCCTAGATAAAAATTATTAAAATAGAAGTTCGATCTAAACAGATTGTTTTGTTCTTGTCATGTGATGTGATGTATGACAATTTGTTCCAAAATTTCCAATAATAATAATTATTACCGGTACCATACAATGGCATTTTAAAACACAGTTTACAGATGGATAGAAATCCTACTGTAGTAGAATAACATTGTCTTGACATAATATTATCAGCCCTGATGCACCCTAAGTGCATCATTGTCAGAGGTAGTAAATATGTTGGAATGAATTCGTTTATGTGAAGTTGAAAGGTAAAAAAGTTCTGTTATTTCTAGTCAACTATTATTCAAACCCCCAAAACATCTGATAGTTGCATCTGAATGGTTATTTAAATCTATTTTTTAAATTTGTGGAAATAAATAATAAATAGCTTCGCTCGCTCCGATTTATTCTGGTGCCAAATTTAAAAAAGCGCTTATAAATAATAAATAATAAATTCGCCCTCTCGCCCCATTTTTTAAAAAAAAAGGCCTGTAAAACAGACAATTTACTTTGCACGGCCTTATAAACAAGATGTATAAGTTGGAGTAGTTTGTTTTCTGCCTTCAGGCCGGAAGGTTCCACAGATCAGATGTCACAGATAGATACTGATAGATTATCACAGGGTGTTAACAGTGTTTTAACAGCTATAACTCCTCGATTAAAGGACTTCCATAATTTACTCTTAGATCCACCAAAGGTAATTCTTTTTGTATGTTTTTTAAATGAAATAGAATTTAAGACTTCATCATATGTTTTTTTTTTTGATGAATTTGCTAACCAAAACAAAAATAAAACATAACAAAAATTCACGGAGACAAAAAACAACACATTTTCACCATATGTAGATTCTGTTATGTTCAACACACTATGACTTTTTATATGCCCACAATATAATAAGGTTGATTATTGCCATTGTCCCTGTCGGTCCGTTCACAATTTCCTTTTTAACACAATAGATATATATCTGATTAAATATATGAATATTTATCAGTGAAGGCAACCACTTGTTCAATTTCAGCAAAGATTTAGTGCAATGCCAACCTCTGCTGGTCATTTAGACCCACCTTTGGGGAATACCCGTTTACAAATAGCTAAACTAATTACGGCTTTGATATCAACCAATACCCATCTTGTAAATACAGAATTAACTAATTTAAATACTGTCCATGTTTTATTGGTAAGTACTGTAATTTAATTTTTACAGCTTTGGAGTTGAGCTCGAAACTGAATGTTTTCTTTAATTTTTTAGATATATTTTTTTTTTGTAATTGTTGTCAGAGTTCCTAGCCAAAACTGTAATACTCAGAAGATTTTTGTCAATACGCCAGACATTCCAGACCTAGTGCTTAGACTTAGACATCAGAGTCCGATCGTAAGCGGTTTGGCGGAAAACTATATTTCCGTGTATAATGCGCAGGTTTTTGCCATAAAATGAGCCCAACAAAGAGGGGGTGCGCACTATATACGGTTAAATAAATTTTGAGTATTTTTCCCAACGAAAATGCTGCAAGTCGATGTTAAGGATCCGCCATTTTGTCTTCCCTTATCGACGTTCGCGGTAAAATTTGATTTGTGTAAAAGATTGAATTATGATTTTAATAACAGCACAATAGGATTATTATCTTATAAATTAAATATTTATTGTTAAAATGATTCAAGTTAATAACTTTGTTATTAAAATGGAAAATGTTACGTGAAGACGAGAGGTACCAAAAATAATGTTCACGGGCCAAGCATTTTGGATGGCTTTTATAGTAGGAACAATGGATTGTTATGCTTGATGACATGCCTCAATACGTAATCGAGTCTTGCCATTGAGAGGCAATACTAGTCGATAAATCTATGCGGGGGGTAAAAGCAGACGAAAAAAATAAACTATTGAGCGAAAATAGTGTCACTCCAGCGATGATTAAAGACTTAATTAAGAAAGACAATGATATTTATTTAAACAAACGAAACAATCACAATTAAGTATTCACACAAAAGGAACTGACGCAATATCATGATTATTATTCGCATTATGATTACAAGTATAATGGGGCTATTAGTCTTACACCAAGTCAGTTACCGTTAGACCTTCGAATTCCTGTCAATGATATCTTCTTCAATTCGTCTAAGTTTACCGGGTAATTGCATATTTTTCTTCAAGATGAATATTCTCGGTACCGTCCATAGCATTAGAAATACCGAATCAGGTGAGAAGCGTAATAGCGCGGTATCTCAATAAAGTCGTGTACAATTTATCGATTAGTATAATAATCAAGTATACACACAAAATGAACTTACGCAATATCATGATTATTATTCGCATTATGATTACAAGTATAATGGGGCCTATTAGTCTTACACCAAGTCAGTTACCGTTAGCCATTCGAATTCCTGTCAATGGTATCTTCTTCAATAGGTCTAAGTTTACCGGGTAATTGCACGCTTTTATTCCAATAGAATATCATCCTCGATACCGTAATTTAATAGCATGATACATGATTTCTAAATAACACTCAATAATACCATTACATGAGATTTGAAGCAATAAATACTGGATTAAAATGGATTTTATTATAAAAATAAATAGTAGAAACGTAAGTTGCAGTGGAACATTGTTTATTATAAAAAAAATCTATGAATGGTGACTTAGGTATTGACAACTATTTCCCGATATCAGTGTCTGTGACATGCCAAGTTAAAGTCGTATTTTTGCCACGAAAAGGGGTGCGCACTATACATGGGTAAATGAATTTTCCCCGATTTCGCGGAGGCAAGGAAGGGGTGCGCATTATACATGCCTGCGCACTATATTCGGAATTATACGGTATTCTTGAGAGAACTTCCAATCAAGTCGTGATTAAATAATTTTTCAGATAACTTTTTGTATTGAATTTCGGCCAAAAATTGTAGATGAGTAGAAAACAAAATTATCAATTAAGGTTCCGAAAAAAAATTTTCCGAAATAAGCGAAATAAGCCGGAAAATGTCGAAAATCAGAATTTTTGGATTATTTTTTGCTAAAACATGCAAATTTGTTATTCCATAGAATTAGTACCATCATTATCATTATCTATCATTTATATGCAAATTCCAAAACGTTTGGCCGAAATATTGAAATGTGCATATTATCAGAAAAACACTACTCGTCCTCTATTTTTAATCCGATCTTTTCAAACTTGTTTTAAAACATAATTTGGATAATTATATAGGTCCTCTTGTGGCATTTGTTTTCGATTTTAAATTTGTCGTTGAACTAGGTCCTGCCAAAGTTTTTAATTATAGGCATCCGTATGAAACTTTTGAGCTTGACCTTCTGCTGGCCTTATTTTTTTGCACAATTATCTTCAGTGGCTAAAGCTTCATATTATACCTCGATTTCTAATTTGTGTAAAGAACTTTTGGTTTAATAGGGTTATGAAAATTGGTAATTTGCAGCTTTAAAACAATACATAAGTCAATATGTATGAATAAAATTTATGAAAATTTTTAGAATAAAATTACACTCTTATATAAATCTTACAAGAAGAGTTAAGAAGATTATGTAACAGGTCATAAAGTCAAATTGTTTCGATTTGTAGGTTAATGTTAATTTCTTGTCCTTTGGCCTAAACCGAAATTTTGACATTTCTAGTTGAAGTATCCCAACCAATGAAAACAAGTCATTAGACTTAGTGGGCGTTGTTAAGCACAGATATTTTTGCAACACAAACCTTGATTATTGCCAGTATATCAACAGGTTGAATTGTCATGTGTTAAATCATGAATAAATTATCTCGCCAAATAGATGCAAAAACAATCTACATTTTATCCTTAAAAGACAAGCCAGGAGATGTAACAAATTCTAAATAGCTCAGAATCTGCAGATCTGTTACGAACAGGTCTAGTTTTTTATTCAAATTTATCAGTCAAAACTGTTAATGGAATGAAACTTGTCTAATCCTTTTTAAAAATGGTCCTTTTTCTGTTTAAAATGTAGATCTTTCTTTTATGAAATAATAAGAATTTGTAATAAAGTATAGAATTTTTTGTCCTTGATGTTTGAAATTTGTTAAATTTTATGCTGTCAAGACTCAATTTTGTTATTATGGACATTTGAAGAATAATGTTTTGACTATTTCAGGATCTTTATTTTAAATACATATGGAATAATTTTTTACATACCCAAGTAGAACAGTGTTTATCTACAATACTCACTAATGTACCTATTGATATAGATGGTAATAAACAGCATCCTTTATTAGCTCAGGTATGGTTACTTGTTCTAATATACTTGTATACTCCCACCTGTATTGTCTAATTAACATGATCTTTTCCTAACTTATAGTTTATTATATTCTACCTTCATTTCTATAAGTGTCTCAAAATTAATTATAAGTTTTGTTGCTTTACTACCAAATACAAAGAAGGCCTACATAGGTTTGAATATATTGATACATTGATAATTATGTGAAAATGAAACATCCATTCTTAGATTCCATTAAACATTGTCTACATGTGAAGATTTTAAAGTAAATCTGTCGTGTTACTCTAGTTATTTTCAGGGTGTAAACTAATAGAAAGATTAATTAATGAATGGGAAGATAATGATATTTTTGAGTAAGTTTTAATCTTGCATCATTAACCTTTGATACAAGTCCTTTTTATACGCTCACATGGAAATGTGGACGTATATTGCCGTCGCCCCTGTCCGTCCGTCCGTCGGTCCGTCCACATTTGTTGTATCCACGATTGAGGCTACAGTTTTTATCCGATCTTATTGAAACTTGGTATACATGTATATATTGATAATATCTCGGTCAAGTTCGAAAATGGAAATTATCGCATGAACAGTTTTTGAGTTATTGCCCTTGACTTAGTAAAAACGTGTCAAATTTGGGTTGTATCCACCATAGAGGCTACAATTTTTATCCGATCTTAATGAAACTTGGTATACATGTATATATTGATGATATCTCGGTCAAGTTCGATAATAGAAATAGTCGCATGTGCGGTTTTTTGAGTTATTGCCCTTGACTTAGTAAAAACGCATCAAATTTGGGTTGTATCCACAATAGAGGCTACAGTTTTTATCCGATCTTAATGAAACTTGGTATACATGTATATATTGACGATATCTCGGTCTAGTTCGAAAATAGAAATAATCGCATGAGCGGTTTTTGAGTTATTGCCCTCGACTTAGTAAAAACGCATCAAATTTGGGTTGTATCCACAATAGAGGCTACAGTTTTTATCCGAATTTAATGAAACTGGGTATACATGTATATATTTATGATATCTCGGTCAAGTTCGAAAATGGAAATTATCGCATGAAAGGTTTTTGAGTTATTGCCCTTGACTTAGTAAAATTCTATTGTGGTTGTGATTTTCAAAGCATTTTGATGGAACTTGGTGTAAGCATTAGAATTGACATTAGTCAAGATTGAATTTCTGACTTTTTTTAACAAATGGTTTTTGGGTTATTGCCCTTGACTTAGTAAAATTGGGTCAAAAATATTTGTGCTTGCAAAATAAGCTACAATTTTTTAATACATTTGATGAAACTTGGTATGAGTATTGAAATAGATAAGTTCTAATTTGACAATTTTCCATGAACAGTTTTTTAGTTTTTGCCCTTAACTTCAATATTAATTCAGTGAGTGTATTTGAGTTATTGCTCTATTTATTTTTCAAATTCAATGCTGCCAGTGGGCGTATGTTACCTTGCCTGGCAAGCTATCTTTTTAAGAATTTGTTACATGCACTCAGGTCAAGTCAGAGGGTTCATGTTACCAACCCCATAAAGATGTAAAAAAAATAGTCAGAACCTAGTGCCTTTAATAAATTTTTCCTAGGGACACTGAGACAAATATTACATCATCATTAAACAGATTTAGTTATATCAGTTATTTATTTGTTTGTATTTTTAGGGGTAAAGAAAATGGTAAACGAAAAGGATTCATGGGTCATTTAACTAAAATTTCCAATTGTTTAGTGAATGCTAGAGAAAAGGGAGATAATTGTGATATAATCAAAGAAAAATTCTCAGGTAATTATCGTGGACAAACAATTAACCATAGATAATTAAGAGGAGAAAAACTATCATAATATTGATATATTCAATAGATATAATTAGTTACATGGACTCTCTAAGAGGGATTCAAAGTCAACTAGTGGCATGGAGAGTAGCATATGATCTAATCTTTACAATGTATACATATCCAGTAAAAGTTATTATAGTTGGTCTAAAATATAGCCTCTGATTATAGAACTTAGTGAAGAAGAGAGAGAAAAATGGGATAAATTTGTTAATAATTCACTAGCAGATGTTAATAAGAAAAATACAATAGAATTTGTAAGTATTGAATGTGTTCCTAGTATTTTCTATATAAAAAAAAAAAGAATAATCAGTGCTTTGTACTGCTTATTTTTTAGAGAGTAGAATGTCTTTTGTTAAACCAGGACATATAATAATAATATCTAGACTAATGTAGACTATTTTTGAAACAAAGGGGTATAAATATGATGCTTATAAACTATTGTATGTTTCAGTTACGGAATCATACTATAGCTTCCAGTAGTGAAGATGATGACTCAGATTTTAAAGACATTCCATTTCCTCAGGATACTGCCATGCAACAGGTAATGTACACATCCTCTCATATAAGAAGCATTGAGGATAGATTTGTAATGATTGATACACTTTTACTAAAGAATCTTGCAGTGGATTGCCTCAAAAAATTTACCAAAAGAATATACTGAAAGGTTATTTTGACAATTTGTGTATTTTGCTTGTGTAAAGCTCTGGCACTGTCTGATTATGAATACTATGATGATAAGCATGAATGTAAAAGAACTTAAATGAAAGCTAGCTTCATTGTCATTGCTCCTGTTATGTTAATCTTACACCTACTTTTTGTTTGGCAATTGGTCTGTCTGTCTCTTAGTTGAAACAGTTTTTTCTTTGCTTCTTGATTCTTTCTTGATCTTAATATTGTAATGAGATCTTAACCAGTTTAATTGGCGTAATGTTTTAACTGGGAAGTTATAGGAAAAATATTTGGGCAATGGGAATGCAAGGGACTAACAACAGTGTAGGGCTATGTATGTTCGGGGCTGGGTTATTGTTGCTCTAGACATTGTTATTGCCTGCTTTTATTATCAGGCCTTCTCTGATTACCAGTTACAACAAATGACGAGTACGTTTATTGATCAGTTTGGTTTCAATGAAGAAGAATTTGCTGAGCAAGAAGATAGAATAGAGTAAGTTCCCTTTATAGGTTTTATTTACACTGATTACACTTATTTACGCTATATATAGACTGGAGAGAAGCTTGCGTCGGTGCAGTGAAGAACTGGATGTCAGCCATTAAGCTACCAAGCCATAACAAAACGTCAATAGGGAAGTGCAATAATTTTGATAATAATACAAGAAAAACACACTTTTATGCGAATTTATTTTACATTTCAAAAAAAAAAATTAAATATGACATAAGATATTGAATGATCAACGTTCAGTATTTTAGTAAAAAAAAAATCAAGATAGCCTAGATCACACTCCAAAGTAGAATAAAGTTTTTTCGGACAATTTCCTGATAGGTGGAATTAAAGTCATTAAAATCAAACAGAAAAAATGGGGAATAATAAAATTGTTTCAATGATACAAAATCAAATTTTATTAAAGGGACAGTCTGAATTTTTTGTAGGTCAAAATTTTTTTTCCTCAAATTTGTGAAAACCAGGTACGTAGAATTGTGCCCTTTAAAGTATCTGAAAGTTTAAAGTAAAAAAATCGAGGCAGTAGTTATTAAACGCAAAAAACAAGCTAAAATATTTAAAACCTTACGTAAAATTTTTAAGTGCGTTATGTTTTTTGAACACTGTGAGAAAACTACTGAAGGAATTTGAGTAAAATAAAGACATAATTGTAGATAAATAGATTTATTTATAGGATATCTATGTTTATCTGGCATTACAATATAAATATTCTGTGATATGATGGGATGTTCCAAGAACTTATCTGCAAAATGAATTTTTGCTATACTAATAAAAAGAATGATATAAATATAGGACTCATTTTTATTTATTGTATTTTCACTGGGATTATTTATCATTATTCTTACTCTAACCTTCCGAATTTACATATTATAAAATTCAGTCAGGTGGATAAGATTTTTTGGTTTCTTTAGTAGAACATTCTTTTACATTTGCCTGTTGTATTTATTGTAGTGCACCATTCAACGAAAGAATATCCAGTATTGATTTTAATATCAAAGCTGATGAAGAAAATGTGAGTTATATTACTTTCTGTTTCCATCTTGTTTTTGCTGTGTATTATGCGATCATATTCCATATTCATTGTTCACGTTTCTTTAAATACATGGTTTTTGGAGTAGCTTCCCTTTGCTCAACCTAATCGTGTCACGATTAACATATTAGTGAGCACGATTGAATAATACAAGGGCTTTGATTAACAAAAAATAAATTGTTTTCTTTCACTGATATTTCATTTCTCATGAGCTTATGAGACCCTTTTTGTAGAAATGGCCCATTTTAAAACATATTCACGTATTTTGATGTTGAAAATATTAAACTATTTGCAGACTGCTAATACAGCTATGTTTGAACAAGCATGTAACCAAAAAATACAACAATTTGATGATAATGATAGTGATGAAGATATTTGGGAGGAGAAACCGTTAACATATGATAAAAATTCACTTCCAAATATGAACCATAGACCAGTGTAAGGATACAATTATTTATCTCTTGATAAGTATTAAAGAATGTCCTTCTGATTACAACCTCAAGTTTTTTTTAAAAGCAACAGTAACCTATAATCAACTTCTATGAGTTCTGAGTATAAAATATTGGTATATAAGGGAATGTATGGAGTCCTTACTTAATCAGTTTTTTTATAGTCGAAGTGGTGGTACAGGGGGAGATCACTCTAGTGAGGAAGATAGTACAGATAGTGAAGAAGAATTAAATTCACCTCGTATTATTGTTCAGAAAAAAACTAAAGCAGAGAAAATGGATGTTGATGGTAAGTGAAGACATAAAACTCATTACTGAATTTCATTCTAAATTCAATAGAGGCCTCCTTTGATCTTTTCACATTTAACATTTTCTGAAATTTTTATTTTATATTATTTTTTAATCTATATTTTATATTTATTAGGCTGGACAGCCAACTTCGATGATGTAAATACTGAAGGTGCTCATGTTGCTATGGAAACAACCTCACCCTGGGATAATGTTCCTGTTGCTTCAGCAACAGATAATGATACAGAGAAATGGGCTGACTTTAGCAGTAAAATACCAGCAAATGACAATGATGAGAACTGGGCAGATTTTACAAACTTTCCTTCCACAGATAATGCTACGGAGAAAAAGTATGTTACCTAGGATAGTGTTTGTAGTGGTTTCCCTATATTAAATCCGCATGTTACAGTCAATCTTTATCACTATTATCATACTTGAAATATGAGCAGTAGAGTTTTATTTATCAACATTCTATTGTTGTTGTTGGGGTTATCATTAGATCATGAAGCTTTAAAATTGTGGATCTTAATTTCTAATGGAACATTTATGTTATGTTTTACAGTAGTCCACATGAACCAAGAAATAGTTCTCCCATTGCCATGGATACCAGTGATAATAATACTGGTAATACTAGAAGTAGTGCCTATGGTAAGTTTTCCTCTACATATAAGAAGTAATCGAGTCTTTTTTTCAAAACATATATGATAATCATTTCTTCCATTGATGTTGTTATGAATATTAATAATTACAATGATATGAGAGCGCAGCTCTCTCGACGGCGAAGCATTTTTATGCATTAGAAGAATTTTGCACCACTGGCAGTCAAATAAAGTGAGAAAAAAGATGGCCGCCATGGGGGCCGCCACGTTTATTTACAGCTAGGTCACAGTTAATCAAAGTAGTCTCAAAGTGAATATTCTGGAATTCTTAACATAAATTACATTTCTATCACAAACACTTAAATAGATGTTTCGTACCCTATTTAAACACCTTATGTTTAATCTTAATTTTTCCTGAATGTTCTTTGTGGGATTTCCAAAAACAAGTTTATCTCATAAGAGTCCAAATTACGTTGACAGGGCGTTTTGTGATGTCACACGCTATTTATGACGTCGAAATTTATCAATGAATGACATTATTTTGCATAATCATTGTCATTATTATTAATAGCCCTAGTCTGTGCTCTCATCCAAGGCCATGTCTTATTCAAATTATTGTTATGATTATAATTACACTACTATTAGTATTGTAATGAATATGAATAATAGCTATAATATTGTTATTTTCTTGTGAATATGAATACTTAAAATGATATTGTTATTATGAATACTCACAATGATATTGTTATAAATGTGAATACTCACAATATTTTAATGAATAAGAATATTCAAAATGATTTTTTTATGAATATGACTATACTTACTATGATATTGTTATTAATATGAATAATTACTATGATATTGTTATGAATATGAATAATTTCTATGATATTGTTATTAATATGAATAATTACTATGATATTGTTATTAATATGAATAATTACTATGATATTGTTATGAATAATCACAATGATATTGCATTGATTATCATTACTTGTATTGATGTTGTTATGACTTTATTGATATTTGTATTTATTTTATTGATATCTTTATAATTATAGAAGTTGGTACCTGCAGTGAATATTGAAAATCAGTTACAGGAAGCTAAGAATAGTGAGAATAGTAAAAATAAAGTTGAAGATGTGACAGTTACTGATATTACCAGTGTTTCTAGTGAATTTAATACTGTTCAATCTTCACAGATGTCATCATCAAGGTAGGTTCAATATAGTTTTTCATTGAACACTTTCCAAATTAGTTAGAGAGAAAACAAAGGACCATACCATGCAGTTTATAATTAGTGAAATTTTGATAGAACAGCAACTTTACAATTGGATTTTGTAAGAGATTCTTACCATAAGTATTCCTTTAGAAGAGCGGGAAAGCCGCAGAGGTGTCAGCAAAGAAAACAATAAGCTTGAGAACCATATTGGTGTCGGCAAAGAAAAACAAATAGCTTGAGAACCACAATGGTTCAGCAAGAGAACAACTAGCAAATGTTTGTGCCTGCTAGGGTAATTTGTATTTTATGCATGCGATTACTTTACGACGTATGTTGTGATATTTCAGTGATAAAGAAGATATAAAAGGGAAGTATCAAGTCCCAAACCTATTGTAAACAAGACAGATGAAAAGTAGGTCCTAAGTAGTTTACTGTTTAACAATACTTTTTATCTTGAATTATTTTCTATTAACAATAAATGGTTACTGACAAAAAAATTATGTAAAAATGTTGGAAATTGCTGTAACAATTGCTACACTATGGCATTATTCTCAAAAACTGAATTTACAAATATGCAGATTTAGGAATACTGCATTCTAATTGTTTGTATACAGACAATTCGCAGGTTTACAAGTAGTAACATTTGATGTCCTTATATTTGCTATCTGAAGGAGGAAGTTTCGAAATAGAAATAAAGGAAAAGATAATGTACAAAGTAATTTTAAGTGAGTGAATATGTTGCTTAAATGTGGTATCTGTTGTAAGAAATTTTCATATTATCTGTTTTGTTCTACAAAAATTTTCAAAGATATTTTCTATGTGTGGTTGGCTCCTTTTTTATACATCACACATTAATGTGGCCGTATATAGCCGTCGCCTCTGTCAGTCTGTCCACAAATTCTTGTGGTGATATAGCCAGTTTCTTGATGGATTTTATTGAAACTTGGTGTGAGTTTGTAAAAACCCAAGGATGAGCCCTATTGAAAATTAGACCAATTGAAAAATATTTGCTATGAGTTATTGCCATTTTTACTTGAAATGCGTTCAATTTATCTGATAATGTTCTTGAATTCTGGTTGGACATGATAGTGATCAGGTTTTTTGATGGAAATTTTATGAAACTTTGTGTGATTTTGTAATAACCCACAATGAACTCTAATGAAAATCAGACCAATCGACAAATATTTACTATGAGTTATTGCCCCTGTTCTTAAATTCTGTGTACATGATATAGAACTTGTTTCTTAATGGATTTTGAAGAAACTTGATGTGATTGTTTGTTTATCAGACAAGTATGAATCCTTTTAAAAAATCAGACCAATCGAAATATGTGCTATGAGTATTGCTCTTGTTCTTCAATTATTGCCGACATGAGAGCTGGTTTCTGTGTGGATTTTGATTAAACTTGGGATTATTCTTCGTAATCACTCAATATTGAACCTTATTGAAAATCAAAAACATTTTATTTATTGACAACTCTTGTCAACCTCATTGGCTGCCATAACAAATCTGGGTGTATTACGCTGGCCATCGCTATTTCTTATTTGGTGTATAGAGAGTTGTTATTGCTATGCATTTATTTTTCTTTGGATTTCTATCTTTATTTGAAATGTTATTAAGTAACCAAGAGTTAAGATATCAATATGTTCATGTACATCTTCAAACTTATTCTGAGCAAAATTTGTTGTTGTAGAGATATCAACTTCTGATTCATGAGCTGTAAGTGATTAGACACATTTGTTTTATGAGACAGTTGCTTTCTTTAGAAATTAACAATGTTACTAGATCACTAGCTTCTTGTGGAAGATATCAAATTGTATTTGGTCTTCTGCAGAATTAGTTATTGCTATGCTTAATTATTTTCTTACTTTGTGAATTCCAGCTTTTTAACTAGTAGTGGACTAATGAAGGATACCAATACAGTACCACCTCCATCAGCTGGTGATGCTGCTAGTTTACAAGATAATAGTGCTAATGATGATAAAAAATGTACTGAAACAACATCCACTGAAGCAGTAACAGAGGCCAGGTAAGTTAAGTCATTGAAGTGAAATTGTATTTTAATTTCTATGTGCAATCAATAAATGCTTGATGTGTTTCCTCAGGAGCCTTGGAAATTTGATATTCATACCTTAATATTGTCCAATCAAAATTGGCCCCAAAATCATTCCAGGAAATCTTGTTATAGATGCATTTCTCTCAATTCAAACACCTCCAAAACAAAGTGCTTAATTTAAATCAGGTTAATAAGACCCTCAAACCCTTATTTTGGATACCATGGTATTGGCATGATTTAGAGTCTAATGTTTGTACCAGTAATTTGATTTGTGCTTTTATTTTTATCAGTAGCACTCTTGCAAATAATATTTTATTTACTATTCTCTAGAAATTTTCCAAGAAATGACAAAAACCTTTCATCTTTAAAAAGGAAGTTATTTGTATTTTCAGGGCTCAAGCAAAAGAAGCTTTAGATAAATATGATGCTGCGATTAGTACATCTAATATAACTACTACTTCTACTACAACCCAACCTAGTGTAACTAGTGTTCAAAATGGACCTGTTTGAACCCAAAACATTGTGATAGGTACTTATATAAATTATATCTCAGTCATATATTAAATCTGAGAGGAGTTAAATAATATCTTATAATTATCAAGAATCCTGGTCATTGATTAAGTATTTATCTTATAATCTTATAATGGAAGTGTACGCACTACAACATATTCTGTTGAACATAGTCTTCATAATAATGATTGGATAAAAGGAGAATTGGTAATCCCTTCTTTTGCAGTAAAACTGTCAAAGATTTGACTAAAGCTCAAAAAAATATATACAGTAATATATTGAAGTTCAGCTTTAGAACTGAGACAGCAGTAAAATTAGATACATACTTACATAATATATACTTATTAAATCTACATAGTCAGATTTCAACACACAAGATATTTCGCTTCCAGATTGTGTCATTCATGTATTAACATTAAATTGGGTTGTGTATCATCTTTATCAAAATAATCATTCATTTCACTGGAGCCCCTTGAGAATATTGTTTCTGTTCCATTATTTATATCTCTACTTGATATTAATCGGATTCCCTGGTCATATAAGGTTACGTAATCATTGGGAATAACAGCTGATAGAACACTATTTGAACCATCTATACTAGCACATTTTAGAAGTATATCAAAAGCATATGACAAATTGTGAGTAGAAGTGATGGCAAGTTGACCTTTGTGTATTAAAACTGAATCCTGATTTTTTTTGTTCTAAAAAGTGTTAGATGATAGGTGAAAATTGAGTCTAATCAGCTGGTATATAGAATATTTATATACAATGATAATTTGAGTCTACTTTTGCTTTTAACCTAGTTAAGTTATTGTCCACCACCTAACACTAGTAGATGAGTTACTTTATGCGGCAGCTGCCATGTAAATAATGCCTTACATTGTACAGTGTATATTGATTATAGAAGAGTATTGTGATGTTTATAGAAATCTATATTTTAGCTTGTGTTGATATACTTGTATAGTTTATGCCCAGAGCTAACTGAATATAGCTCAGATTTTAACTGAATTCTGAGAGCTCACATGTCTCATTTGTTATTATATTATGTTGTTGTTTATTTAATGTTTATCTTCATATTTTAAAATTTCTTACCTACCTAAAACAATTTGGCTGTTGACTTTTGTTATGAAGCAGTGTTTAAAAAATGTTAAATGTAGTACTCAGTACAATAATATATACTGGAAGGTTGACAGTACATAATGAATGTTTAATTAAGGTCTGATAGTAGGCAATTGACTGTGGCTTAAAGAATAGATGTATATACTGACTGATATTCTTAAAGAACAACATTAAAAAACGTGTCTTGGAAGTTTGGCAATTTGAAGTTCAACATTGAAAGATTTTACTTTTTAGTACAAGTGAATTAAAGACAATGAATGTTCTCTTTTTTTTTTACCTTCAAGCTTTACAGATTATAAAAAAGTTGTGTTAATATTTTATTAATTTGACTCTTAAATAGGTCCATATTTTCACCTTCAAATTCGCCATCCTTTTCAATTTTTTATGTAGGTCCTTGTCAAATTTGTTTGAAACCAAAGTTGTTAAATATTCAGGTACAAATTGATGTACATGTATGTCCAATCTATTTCCACTGATCTTTATTTTTAAAGGCGGAAATAAACGTTAGTAACCTCCCTTTGTATGATTCATAGAATGATTGCTTGCATGACTGTTGACTTGGGATCAATTTCTATAATATGATTTTACATTGTGTGCTTTCTTACAGTATCCTTGGTTCCTTCTTTCTAACATTAATTCATATATATTACTTTACTTTCTTTTTGAAATGTGAGAGACATAGAATTTGGTGGATCTGTGCTTTATGCTTGAAATTTATTACTAAGTACGGTGAAATATTATAATCAAATGAATTCTTGATTAATTTAGGCTTTGTGGTGATTTTATTGTACCAAGTATCCTTCATCAATAGTAATTCCATTGAAATATGATTCTTAACATTTATATTCTAATGTAATAATGAAAATATTATTTTAGTTAAATTTAATCAGGGTTCTGAGTCCTTATTTCATATTTTCAATATATCAGATGAAATTGTGGATAATATAAGGTGTGATTGATTTAAAAGACAGGGTTCTTCAGAAAGAAATTGTTTGGTACAGAAGAGACATCCATTACCATGGAGTTCTTTCTCATTACATTACTATGTGACTTGTATAAAAAGATAAAAGTTGTAAAAATAAAAGTATTATACTAGTGCTTTCCATTCTAGAATGGTAGATAATGTGATATAACACAAGTTGTATATTTTCAATATTTAACCCCAAAAAGTCACCAATCTTGAAATGTGTTTCACCTGCCTGGGTAAAATGACAGATTTTCCATGAAGATCTTTAGCATTAGATACTATTTATAGCCTATATTACATAATGACATGATGTAAATTTGTATAATCTTATCACATTAGCAAATTTTAATTTTTTTTAAGTGTGCACCATTTTATTATCTAGGTTTGTTTTACTTCTTCCATTTCTGGAGTTATTGGCAGGTATAAATTCTTTAGGCAATTTAAAATTATTGAATTGTCATCAGACTGAATGCAATAGTTTTCATGTTTTTTTTACAGCGAGTGCTTTTCTTTGGTTTGCAGCAATAATGGAATTCCTCATTAAAATGATTTCATTTGCCATATGGTTATCTGAGACTTCTGTAGGATTAGTGACATCCCAAATTAGTATATATATAAACAAATTCCTCCAATCTGAAACTAACCCAAAGTTGTTTTGTAAGGAAAGTATTTGTTTTGTAAGGCTGAAAAGATATGATATTAAATCCTTTTCTGTATTGTAATTCTGAATTCTCCACCAAATGAATATGCCAAATTGGTTATTATCTTCACTCTCTGAAATGCGTTTATTTTGAAGGATGGATGACTTAAATTTTCTACCATGACATAGGTGGAAGTTGGGATATTTTATTTCACAGAAATCTTATTAGTAACAAGAACTTTGGTTTGGTTGCTGAGGGATATTTAATATAAATAATGTATCTTGTTTTGAATATATTAGGGATTTTACAGAAACTAAAGAAAGTTTGTAACTTTAGATGGTCATATTTCATTTCTTTAAAAACTTTGATTGATCAATATCAGCTGGTTCTACAGGCCTGGGGAATCTAACAGTTTACTGTAGGAAAATTCCTCAGTTGATCTTGTCTAGATATAATTTTCTTATTTTCTACTGGAATTTTACATGGTTATATTATATTATATATATTAATAACCAACTTAAAAACTCGTACAAAGGCATTTCTGGTTTCATAATTGGTATAACCATGTAGAATTCTATACTATAAATAACCAAGTTATATGGAGATTTGTGATAACATTATGTATATAATATATTATATAAGCTTGATTGTTTATATTTGTAAAAGATGAACATATTTATAATAAAGTTAAAAAATTAGAAATCAGATACAACAGTGGGTTGATAATTTACATTTTTTATTTTATGGACAAATAAATTTTTCAATAAACCCAGGGATGTTGAAGTGCTGGTTTGATTATCTTCAGATATTCTGTATTCAAGGATTGTCTCTAGAAGGTCTTGTCTAATAAAAAACTCAACTCAATGGAATTAACCTCTTTTGTAGAAACTGCCTGCACCCCTTTGCCAGAATTGTCTGTTAAGAATTTATTTTCAATAGAGTTACTTACTACTGTGTTAAGAAACAGATAAACGCTCACTGTCGAAATTTGAACCATCCACATGTGTCTGGAATTGAGATTATCCAATTTCCGTAAGTTTGTAGTAGGCCTACTTCTGAAGGCTTTATACACATAAAGGATAACATAACATCTGCATGTGGTGGATCGAGTGTGGTGATAAATTTTGAGGAATTTCGAATGCTTTAAATTTTCTTTTTGAAGGCTTTAGAGCAATCATTTTTGGTGGCTATCGCTTTATCAATGAAACCTTATATATCTAAAACGTACAAGCTTCTTTAATAACATTACTATTTTTTTCAAGCACTAACAGTCCTGAAGGATGATTTAACTACCATATTCACGAAATTATTCCGGAAATTAAAAGCTCATATTCATTACCTTGATTCCAGTGCATTAGCAGAACTCATACGTTAAGCCTTTCACACTCATTCTTAATGTTCATTTGCATAAAATAAGTCTAGTGGAGTGATCCAGCCTTGAAGGCACGAGTTTCGCCCCTTATTTCATTAATTAGTTTATCCAAACAAAAACATAAACTGCAAAATTTGTTATAACTCATCTTAACCGTTACCGTAGTGGCAAGAACCTCCTGGTTCCATCGGAATGCTCTATTTTAAATATAAAAATCCTCTGCTGTGATTTTTCCTGTAAATAATGTGCAGGCTTATTTCCTCGCCCATGATCTAGGGTGCTGGTATGGTATATTTGATAATGTATTGGGAAATCCTCGACAGTTCTTTAATGATGAATCTGTTGCAGAGAGCTAGAAGAACTTAAACGGAAGACCGTTTACGTATAAGTTCACATAATATTGAAATACCTTTAAAATAATTTTCAATTGATAAAGAGGGTTTGACTCCTAAACTATTTACAAAAATTATATAAAATTCTTAATGCTTTTGCAAAAATAATGATAATCTTATTTGGTATTATTACAGATTATTCATTTTATAACAGCACTCACTTTCTATTGAATCAAGACGTTTCAAATCAAATTCATTATTTCCAAATACAATCGGCTATTGTTTGTTCCGGCTAAATGTGATATGGAATGAGTAAATTCATGTTAGTAATTAATTATAATAATGATATTTACATATTATACTAATATTACTGATTCAGGTCACAATTACGGAAATCATGAAGAGTGATGATAATCAGGTTATTGTTCATTCTGAACACAGTAAACTGTCATGTACTAAGTACACTGCTCACTGTAACCTTAAGCATCCATTTTGGATAATATAGGCATGGCTTTTAGTTGGAGCGGTCTTTTTTTCTGAAAAATATGTTAAACTGCCAACGCTGAAAAGATAGTGATAATTATGTTTGGTAAATTGGACTAGGTCTCTAATGCAAGAACTAAATACAAAATAGTTTATTTAAAAAAAAAAATCGCTGAGATAATACCACATTATTGACATCAATGGTGGCTAACTGTTATCATGTAACGATCTGTCAGCTGTTTGGACCATTCAGTTTTGTTTGGTTTGATGTCATATACTTATTGAATCGGAAATAATATAAGTTATATATCAGTTTAACCCTAGCCTATATTTCAATATTTCATTAATCAGCGAAGATGGTGACCTCGGTCTGGATGTTATTGGCATTGATAGCTATAGTACATTGTCAAACACAAGGTTTGAAATTCAACATTTTTTTTTTACTATAGATATTTTATACGCAACCAAAAACATGTCTAGTCATTTGCAATCTGATTTTAGTTCCAATGCAACATTTTAAAGCCTTATATATTATTGTATAATAGATGATAAAATGTTATCAACAAATAACGAATAGGACAGGTGTTAAAGGGATTTTAAAGAGGTTTTCTACATACTATAATGTGTATCAATAGGATCAATTTGCACCTTTCCAATTTTAAGTTAGGCGTCTGTCGATTTCCCGAAATTACAACTAAATCTTATTGAGTTGGTCATGTTGATGCAAAAATATTTTGCGTTAGCGCCATCATCAAACACATAGTTCAGTGTAACTGAACCACAGACTGATTGAATATTGGTGTAAATGTCATGATTGTCCCCGAATTCTGTTTACAATCTCTTTATGGTGCCCTCACACCATAGCCATTACTCTTTTCCTTTTGCTTGGGAAAAAGAAAGTAGTCACGAGTTACAAAGGCATCACTGACAACTCAGCATTCAGTTCCACCTTCATTAGTTTCCCTAAGTTTCCAAAGGGTTCCCCAACAAAGGTAACACACAGCATCCTGGGCGTAGGCAAAAATACTGGATGATAGCTTAGACAACCAGATATCTTGAAGAACCTAATCAATTGCTAGATTAATTTGGACTGAAAGCACAGATTTCAATTTCATTTTGTTGAATTTTACATTGTTTACTTCTTTTTTATTCTCAGATATTTGTCGAAGGTTTCCCTTTCCACAGAACCTCAATAATTACTTCATCTGTCAAAAACTCACGGGAAGTATCAACAGCCAGATGCAAAGTGTAGTTATAAATTGTGCTGATGCTTCCATTCTTGAGATAGGTAAAATAGAAATAGGATATAGAGATAGACTATGCCAAGGAATCATAAGCTATGTCGGATGTTGTTTTGGCACCCGAATACCTGTAAATTCGTCTATAGTTTGCCAGTCAAAAGTAGATATAACTGGAACTACTAACAGACTGTTGGAGTTCAGGAATACGTTACTAAGAGAGTGTCGTGGACGTTCATCGTGCACATACCAACTGTCTCTACAACCACTGTTAGAACAAGTCCTCACTGATTCTTATTTTGTTTATCTTAGCGTTGATTATACCTGTAGTTCAGGTAAGTACAATTACACGGCTTGGAGTAAAGCAGAAGGTAAATTACGCATAAGTCAACAAACTGATCAAAGATAGTTTTAATACCTTTATCAATTTACAGAAGGAAAATAAAAGTTAATAGGCTTGTTCAAAGCTAACTAAGTACACTAACCACAAACATTTTTTTTCATCTGACTTTTAATTCTTTGATTTCAATAAACGTTTGACTGTCGAAATTAAATACTAGCCTACTATAGGAAAAAAAAACATTTTTGAAATACAGCTATGCCCATTATTTTTCAATTAGATAACTTGATGTCTGATTCATGTAGAAAAGAAATCCGTAAACAAATCAATTTCTACTGTAGAAAATTTGCATAACACAGTTGGATGTTTCCAATTAAAACCAATTTCGAATATCAGAATTTTAATTCTGTACTGTCACTCTTTTTTTTTTTAAAGATTCTTTGATTCCATCAACACCGAGAAGTAAGTTATCATTATTTTATTGATAGTTTGGTTCCTCATAGATTCTAAAGCTAGCTAATATGTTGTTATATTTATATCAGATTAAATTTGGTGTGCCAGTCTCTGGGCGGTTTTTGCCAGAACAGGCTTAATTCTTAACTGATCATTCATATTTGACTTTTTACAGCCGACTCCCCAGGTGAAGAAAAGAACGGTAAGTTTCATTTTATTTTATCTCCCTATTGTAACTTCAATTGAAATGTATATATGGAGTATATTATTCTGAGTACACCTTTCGAATAATCCGGGAACTTTTTATTATACATAATAATGTATAAGGCTATTATAAGGCAAGTTTTCGTGGTTTTTCTGCGATATCAGCTTCTACTGTTTGTGACATCTATTAATCAATCTGATTTGTCCTAATTTGGTTGTAGGTGTTTTAGTAATAGGATGGATTGTAGCTGCTATTATATTTGTTCTATTCATTGTTACTATTTCTGTAGTCGTGTAAGTTAATTTATATATAGAAAAATAAAGAAAGAAAGATTCATTTCCGTTTGCTTCTGATAAACGCTCCGAAATTGTCTTCATTGCAAATAAATTAAGATATCATAATTAACCCATGGTTTGGTGACATCCTAAATTATCGGTTTAAGTTCAATATTAATGAGACCCAACCCAAGGAGATAAACACTTAACTATCATTTAACTTCCTTGGTAATATTACATATTTAGTATAGGTTGATAAAATCAATTTGATCAACGTTGTTTATCGAAAATGTTTCATTTAAACCATAAAATCTTGGTCTCTTCTATTTTCAGATATCTGTACAGACAAAATAGAGTGAAAGTGCAGAAATGCATTCCGAAATCAAGTTTACAGAATGTACGAACAAAACCCTTGAGTCCCCTACCAAGTGTTCCGTATGACATTAGAAATAGCAGCTATACAGCCCTTGATGATCGGGAATATAATACCATACCCAATGATTATGAAAAACTGCAGATCGAAAATAGTGTCGATCATGAATATTTAGAGCCAACAGCCCCAACCGAGTACTCGGTTGCTACTGGAGTTACCCCCCATTAATGTCCCGGGTGCTCTTACGTATAAGCCAGAACAGTTTACTTCCGCGGTCCATATACCAAAAGTGTGTTCAAACGTTCATTTTATTCAATCTCACTTTAAGTTTGACTTAAAGGGATAAAAGGCGTTAGAAACTATTTAAATTCACTCAAATAACAACAGTAAACCTGTAGATTGACCTATACATCAAACGATTTTTTTTAAATCCCCAATAGTGTAAATATAAATGCTTGGTTAAGTAATCTTAAACATAAAGTGAGGTTTTCTCGCGTCCTTGACCCCTACTGTTGAATTCCACAATGATGTTTTAGCGTTGATTTACCAGACGCTTTTATTCTCAAACTGAATGGAATCGTCGCTGGCTCACTTTTTTTTAAAATTCCGAATATATTTTTATTGTGGCTTTTTAAAATTTGGTAAAGTGTGGGATGCATACTTATTTAACTAATAGTCAATATGAAACACGAATATAAGCCGTAGGACGAGTGTATTCTAACGCCTATTATCCCTTTAAGGCCATGGCTTACCCTTTTCGGAATATCTTTCTTGAATATGTGGAACTAGTCTTCAGAAGTACTAACAGTAAACCTGTACGAAAATTTCAGAATTCCTTGATAAAATACCTCAAACTAGATTTTTTTTTTAATTTTTTCACCCAAATCAATTTTGGGTACCTGAGAGATTTTTCGTCTTGTTAATAAGGTCTTTATTAACAAATATATATTAATTATACAGTCAACAACCGTTCGACATTATGTTGGAGTCTTGAAAAATAGGGTCGTCAATGTAATTTTCAAACAAGGATGATTATGGATACATGAAATAGAAGAGTAGCCTACTGCTAAGGTCCATTTTAAGGCACATATTCTATTTTTACTATAGCATGTATATAATGATAAATATTAGCTTATGCAATGTAATGTAACTGCTACTCCAATTTTGAATGAAAAAGTTTTAATATTAGGATTTGTAAAATATCCCATACTCAAGTCATTGAGAGAAAATGCTGAAACTTTTGGGTAATCTCTTCTGTGTTCAGTGGGAACTATTGATGTTAATGGTTTGTTATTGTTAAAGTATTAAAAAGGAAATTAATCAGCCTATTTGTCTTAGAAATCTTCTCTCTTCATATTCCCTTTATATTTAATTGCATTAAGAGGGAGAGTAAACGATAGAAGGAAAGAGTTTTGTGTTAGGATCTATTGTCTATTAGGAGTGTAGAATAACTCACAACTCTCAAGTCTTTATCTTATTCACGTTCGGTGTCTTTGTTAGTTGCTTGTTAGTCGATACCGATCTCGTTTATTTTTCACAACTAAATAACCTTCTTATTTCTTTATTAAATGAGTGAAAACTTGATGGAAATATTGTAAACCGAATTTCTCTCATTCCAGTATTATTTCTATCATCTAGAAGGATGGTCCTAGTTCACTATTAAGCATTAGAAACGTTAGAAAGTCATATTTTGCTTTCTCAACGCTACTAAAATCAGCCATGTGCAATAGTATATTTGTCAATATATACTTTCAGTTGCCTGAAACTGCATTTATTTCGGTCTGGAAATGATTGAGAGAGCCCGATTTGCAGCTGAATGGAGGTAATAATAGGTTATATTCCAGCTCCTTGCCAAATATCAGACACTTAAATTATTAATTTAAAATAACATTGAATTCTGATTTAATTAAGGGATTGTGAAAAAGAATATTAATTAAGAGGGGTGGGGGTGATGATTAAAGATTATATTAACAACTGTTGTTAATATCAGAGTGTTTTATTAATAGAGAATACGTTTTTTTTTAATTATCTATTCATAGGGTGTTTTTATATTAAATATGAATAAATTTATGCACATTAATAATTACAGTTTGATAAGTTTATCATATGCATGTGCTAATCTAACACCTCCGTCTGACTGGTTACTTCTGATATTGATAGCTCCATGAAGTCTCCTGGTTTTATCAATATAATTATGTTGGTGTTTCAAAGTTGACTTCAACTTCAACTAAGTTGCATAAACTACAACTACTAACAAGTGATTGTTGTTCATAAAGCTGTCTGTATATATTGTATCCATTGCTAAATGCCATTCAAAATTTTCATTTTCCAATTAAAGACAAAATGTAGGTATCTCTTTCAGCTCTAAATAGCAGCTAAGCCCCAAAGCCATCACAAAGCCCCCCCCCCTTATTTACGGGCCTGATTCTAAAAGGTTATTTCAATAATGGAATTTCATCACAATTAATTTTTTAACACCACCCTCAGCATCTTCAATTTCAAGGTTTTACGCACGAACTTTGTCTTATTCCTTGATTATTATAGTCAATGTTCTTGTAACACAGAATGCTCTGAAAAAAAAAGAATGTTTGATCATACAGCCAATCGAAGACCTTGAAAAAGATAGCTTGCCAGGCAAGGTAACATACGCCCACTTCAGCAAACAGAATATTCCATGTTTTTTCATTTAATCCAGGGCAATAACTCATAAACCGACATCTGGAATCGCACCATTTTTGAACTTGTCCGAGATGTTATTAAGATGAATACACATACCAAGTTTCATTCAAATCGGATAAAAACTACAGCTTCTATTGCGTACACAAGTTAATTTTAACATATTCTCATTTAATCAAGGGCAATAACTCATAAACAGGCATCTGGCGAGACATTATCAAGATGAATACACATACCAAGTTTCATTCATATCGGATGAAAACTATAGCTTCTATTGCATACACAAGTACATTTTAACGTTTTTTCATTTAATCAAGGGCCATAACTCATAAACCGAACTCTGGAATCGTGCCATTTTCGAACTTGTCAGAGATATTATCAAGATGAATACACATGCCAAGTTTCATTAAAATCGGATGCAAACTATAGCTTCTATTGTGTACACAAGTAAATATTAACGTTTTTTCATTTAATCAAGGGCCATAACTCATAAACCGACATCTGGAATCGTGCCATTTTCGAACTTGTCCGAGATATTATTAAGATGAATACACATACCAAGTTTCATTCAAATCGGATGAAAACTACAGCTTCTATTGCGTACACAAGTAAATATTAACGTTTTTTCATTTAATCAAGGGCCATAACTCATAAACCGACATCTGGAATCGTGCCATTTTTGAACTTGTCCGAGATATTATTAAGATGAATACACATACCAAGTTTCATTCAAATCGGATGAAAACTACAGCTTCTATTGCGTACACAAGTAAATTTTAACGTTTTTCATTTAATCAAGGGCCATAACTCATAAACCGACATCTGGAATCGTGCCATTTAAGAACTTGTCCGAGATATTATTAAGATGAATACACATACCAAGTTTCATTCAAATCAGATGAAAACTACAGCTCCTATTGCGTACACAAGTAAATTTTAACGTTTTTCCATTTAATCAAGGGCCATAACTCATAAACCGACATCTGGAATCGTGCCACTTTCGAACTTGTCCGAGATATTATCAAGATGAATACACATACCAAGTTTCATTCAAATCGGATAAAAACTACAGCTTCTATTGCGTACACAAGTAAATTTTAACGTTTTTCCATTTAATCAAGGGCCATAACTCATAAACCGACATCTGGAATCGTGCCATTTTCGAACTTGTCCAAGATATTACCAAGATGAATACACATACCAAGTTTCATTCAAATCGGATAAAAACTCTGGCCTGTATCGCGTACACAAGTAATTGTTGACGGACGGACGGACAGACGGACGGACAGGGGTGATGGCAATATATGTCCACATTTTCATGTGGGCGTATAAAAATGGTTCATTGTTTACAGCGTGGAGGGTTATGATTGGCTGTATTCACTTGCGTACAATTCAATCAAATCAATGCCTTAAAAACCTCTGCGATACAAGAAAGGTGGCCTGTTGTAATAAAGGTATAGGACGAAGTTAGTTATTCCTTGACCATTGTGAAAATAAACCCCCAAATGCATAATAAAAAAAAACAACTTAAAAACACACTGAAAAAATATTTTATTCTTAATCACTAAGTTAATATTAATTGAGCAGCCTCAAGGTAAAAAAAGAAACAAATTTTTTTTTGCTCAGTAACCTTTATAAATTCTAACGACCTATTGACAAACGCCCCGTTTAAGAGTGTTAGTTACAAATGGACGAAACGTGATGTCGGGAATAATAAGGAGCTAAATCTAGGTAAAATATCTGTCATTTCGACGTGCTCCAAACGCTTGGAAAAGAATTTCAAAATTCAATAAAATATTGACATTTTTAAGAAGTGTGTTCAGCATTTGCTGACAATGATAGGATAAGCCTTCTAATTGATAGCACAGATTTCTAGAATGAATCATTCAGTATATTATTATATTTTTGACAGAATTCTATTGGTTTAAATAGTGTTGCATTTTAAACAAAAGATTTGTTAGAGAAATGACACTTCCAGTTGTCGATTTATCAAATAAGAAACTCGCCATAACGTCATAATTATTTTTTTTGCAAATGAATATTCATTGAAAATAAGTCGACAGTGATCCGCAATGAATGACTCTGTGAGTTCAAAATGAAATCTGCCATTTTCACAATCATGCCGCATAAACTTGTTTTGTATGAAAAGACACAATGCTAACTCATATTTTCATCTGTCTAGATATCTTGACATAAACATAAAATATCTTGGTAAACTCATATTAAATTCCAAAACTTCGGTAACTATGTGATATTAAAGTAAAAAATTAGGTAAACACTCTTGCTTTACGAGATCAGATTTAGGACATTTAATGTAAGTTTTACGACATAATATCAATGTTTTAAAAAATAGATCAAAGTGAAATCTTTTAGTAAACGAATGCTTTTCGAGATCGAATGTATGTATTAACTGTAATACAACTCACTACTTCAATTCAGATGGCTCCAGTCCAGTCGTTTCATTGGTTCCTTAACTAAGACTATTATTCTAGTATAGACCAATAGACGATTTCATATCAGCCTGGTAGTCTGGTTGGTTAAAATGTAAAGCCACATCTCAATAGAGGTCTCCAGTAACAGTTCCTGTAAAGGTTGGTCTAAACACTCTCTTGGGGCCTAAACTGAAAGAGATAACAATATTTGACGGAATTAATTTGAGAAAGTGGCATTTATTTGATACTCCGAATGAAATCAATACAATGGATTATATTTTCCATTTCATGTAAATTACTTAGTCGCCAGAAGGAGTAAAGTTTGTACGCCTTCACTCACGTCTTATAGACACAGAGTAATCTAAAACAGCTAGGAATTAAATACAGCATCGTGACTTCTTCAACATCTTGTAGTCAATCTTCTTGATTGCTTATCCCGCTACCATTTATCTTGTAAACTTTACATGGTAAAAGTTACCCGAGAAAGTCGTGTCAAATAGCCCAAGAGATGAGATGTCAAATTTGGACAAGTTGTTGAAGTGTGCTCATAAGCCTCTCTAAAGTGTTTACTTTGGTTATATTTGGAGATGTTGTGGTGAAAAACGTTTTAGTAACGTCATTAAACATCAAAACAAACTCTTGAATCAAACAAGCCACTGCTTTTTGTCTCTTTAACTCATTAATATATTGACTGTTGTTTAATTCATTTATTTGAATGTAATAGTTAATTGATCTTTATTTATTTAAGATACGAGGAAACCAATACCCTATCTTCATTTCCTAAAACACAGAAAAATTCTCGTTATTTTGAGTTTTTCATGGTGCAGTTTTAAGAAATTTAAAAATGCCAAAAATTTCCAAAATATATATCGATTCTTAAGTATATGGCATTGTTTTACAGGGTAATTAACAAGGCGAATAACTATTGTGGTGCCAAGATTCTATAGACACGTTCAACAATCATGTATCAAATATTAATACCCTATAGCATATGCAAGCGCTAAAACTTAGAAATTAAGTCTCTCAATTTGATATTGTGCTATATTGTAATATGTTTGGTACTTTAAAAACGTCTGCTGGCATAATTCATTTTCAAAGCTGGTTTTTAACACAAGATTCTCCACACAAGCTTGTAAATGTCTTTTATTCTGTTTTGTGATTCCTGATTAGATACATGTATTCACAAAATGGCAATATATGTATATTTCGAAAGTTTGCGTGGTTTTGATGATTGTTTATAGTTCAAATAATTCTTTCAAGTAGAACGAGGCCAAGGTTACCGATTTTCCGGGCAATGTTTTTTGTTTCTGTAGTTCCTGGAAATTATGTTTTTGTCCGATAGATATGTCATAATTATCATTGATAGTTTTCCTGAAAATACAGGCACCTCTAACTTCGAGGTTAGTGCAAATATAACTCGGCTGTCTAATCTTAATTTCCAAAGTCGACAAATTTATCGATATACCCCTGAAAAGGACGAAACAAAGGTAAAACTATAATTTGGACTATTCACTTTGACCAAAACACAACTGGACTTCAGGCGAAAATGTTTGATTTTCGCCTTTTTCCTTCATCGTCTGGAATGATCATTTTTTTCTGCTATACTGTTTTAAGCCAGGAAAAAATTTATTGATTGCCAGAAAAAAATACTACAAACCAGAAATATATTTTATTATCGGGTGAGTGCACATACTTTACAAACAAATAACGGAATCTGTCAAATGAATAAAGTCTACAATAGTTTATAGAATTTGATAAATTTATATTGATAATCATTATGAATAATGTACCTTAGTATACACAACAGCAACAGACGTCAATTATTATTATTTTTTTTAGGATATATTTTCAACAATAAATTTGACTTGAATTTTATTTTATTTATTACAATTTCATTAAAATATCTTACTTAATTGTTCCCATTGTCAATCGCAATGACTTGTAAAAGAGTATCAATGTACTATCTGAAACAAAGTGTTTAACGAGGTTTTGTTTTTTGAAATTTCTGATTTGTCGTAATTTAATTTGTCTCCAATGAAGGTAATCTATATCAAAATATTAATTTAAGCAGTAAGAAACTTGAATGGTCAACACAGTTCATTGTCATACCGGAAGTCGTCATACATTTTCAGTGGTATATTGAAATGCCGTTGAAATATCCAGTATAGTTATTTCAAATAGACACATCTTTAATAGTCCATAATGAAACATGTCAATGCCGCCACAGGCGTCCTTGACCGGTGCAAGAAGAAAAAAAGAATCTCTATGTATACAATATAGACAAGATATGACACTCGAGAATCGGGAAATGGGGAGTTCGTCATCAGCATATAAGGAAGTGACCCCGATGGCATTGACCTCGAGATCTGATTGGTTGTTTTGTTCTAATAATAAATCTGTCATCTGCCTCTTGACAAGCAACATACGTCAAAAGAAAGCATGTTCTATCATAGAAGACGGACATAACTTTATTTTAGGTTAAGCTGGCACTGGTAAATGCTATGTAATAAATGCCATAGCAGCAATGGTGGAAAATTCTGGAAAAAATCACGTGTGGACAGGATAGTCTATAATAGGTGCCCATGAGTTCTCAAATAATTCCCCCATGAAAAATATAAATTTTGTTTCATAAACGTAAATCTAAATTATTTCCCTTCAATAAATTTTCGAAATTACAGAAAAACAATATTAGAGATTTTTGCCGGTCGACTGATATTCCGATTCACATTTTTTTCAACCATTTTGGGGAATGAAAAGCTGTTTAGAAGGAAGTGCGAAGTGCGCAATCTCGCTCTCATTGACCTCAATCTAGTCACCCAGACTACTCTATTTTCGAGAAGTCTGGGTGTCAGAGACTAGTACAATTTTATGTAAGAATGTGTATGACGAGATTAAGGTCAAAGAACACGAGTGTGCGCACTTCACCACTTCCGTCTAAACGGCTTTAC
This sequence comes from Nipponacmea schrenckii, assembly GCA_030562195.1. Classification (NCBI taxonomy): domain Eukaryota; kingdom Metazoa; phylum Mollusca; class Gastropoda; family Lottiidae; genus Nipponacmea; species Nipponacmea schrenckii. The sequence continues at coordinate 50,151,163 of JAUJPP010000003.1, read as the reverse complement.
ATTGTCCAAAATGGTTGAAACTGTGAATCGGGAGAGAAACACAACGAATAACTAGACTAAATGAGCTCCGATTTAATTAATTTGTATATCCCGATGGAGTAAAATTATAACTGAACAGAAAAAAGTCAAAGACGTAATGCACAGATTCGAGTATTGCTGATATTTTAAGCTGATTGTGCAAGTGCTGGGGAAAGTAAACAAACACTTACCTTTACATTCTCGATTTTTTTTCTGTAATTGCGACATTTTTTTCAAGTGAAGACAATTTAAATCAACGTTTATTAAGGACATGAAACAAAATTTACATTTTCATGGGAAGGATCATTCGTGGAACACATTGGTTCCTATGAAAGACCTGTCTACAAGTACCTATGGGAAAATGTGCAAATTGTTAACAAGTAGAAATCGTTTATCAGCAGAAATAGAAACATAAAAACAAACATACAAACCAATCAGATTTCCATGTCATCGGGGTCACTTCCGGATATACTGATGAAGAATGTTATTAGATCCGAGAAATGCTGCAAGTTTAAAGACGGTTTTCTGTTTTTTCTCTGCATGAATAGAAAACATGTACGCTTCGGAATTACTTGGATGTCTATATTAATAATACAAGGTGCGTCGAACTGAATATTGTAACGAATTTCTGTTGATGTTATATCTTTTTTCGCAATTTTAGTTGAAGAACTCGCCCATTTCCCGATTCTCGAATGTCATACCTATTCTATATTGTATACACATGGATTCTTTTTTTTTCGCGCCGGATGAAGATGCCTGTGACAGCATCACAGACTAAGGAATCATCACATTTTCGTCATTTCAGTAAACGATAATAATATGCTTTATAATTCAAATGGAGATCTATCGGAATAACTGTTTCTATTATATGTTAATAGAAATCTCAGAGGGCAGGTTCGAAACGCTGGAAGCAACATAGTTTACTGGGCAATGTCTTAAAATCTCGCTAAAGTCGATAATAGAACTCGTTAATTGAGACTTTCCCTTTCTACAAGATAATTCATTGTTACAGATGCTTAGAGGTCTGAAGGTTGGTTGTAGCAGAGAAATCGTATCAATCAATGTCAAGCATTGTTTAAAAGACATTTAACTCACTGGTGTCACTGTCATAGACTTTTATAAGCTTCTCGAATAAATTCTGAACTTCAAAGGCCATAACATCTATATTTTTATGCGTTGTTAAGTTTTTTTTATCATAAAGTTAAGACAGGTTTAAATAAGTTTTCTGAACTTAATCATCAAAAGCTTTTCAAATTTCATCTCCTTTTTATATCGAAGTTTAGCTCTGTACTGAAAACATTGATTGTTCTCGAAGGTTAAAGCAAAAATCTTTAATAGCCGTTGGGTGTATATCTGTTGTCTACTTAGCGTTTCACAATTTCTGATTTTATGTGAAGTCCTTCTTTAAAAAGATAGTGGCCGATATTGTCAACCATGGAAGCTTATCTCTTTAAAAGTTGTCCTACCTGGTAAAGTAATAATTATATCCAATAAAACAGTATAAAGTAGACGTTAGAGTGAATGCTTTCGACATCTAGAAAGTTTTAACCAAATATAAAGTATTTGATAATTTACAGTAAAATATAAAGACTATTAACGGGCTGTACGTGTCTTCAGATTTGGACATAGGGAGTTAAATTCATGATTTTCCTTTCTTTTCGCGGCCTCAAATTTCCTTTAACTCTTCTATTTATCATTATACGTGAGAAACCTGCTTCTTTCTATTACATATTGCACAACCACCATATTATCAGTGAGCTCAGACCGTCAGATTTTCCTTAATCAGGGTATGTTACTCTGACTAACACTAGCTCTCTAACGTCTATAGTCACATACAGTCTTTCAAGTTCACGTATTCAATCCACTGCGTGCCATTGATTTTGCCAAAGTGGCATCCTATGAATATACATGATAATATTTGGCAATGAGTGACATTATCTTATAGCTTTATTAGATTCTATGTTTATATATAAGAACATCAAACTCTTTAAGATTTAAACGACAATAAGAAGCGGAGAACAGACATTACCTATTTCATATTATCTGGTGACGAGTAAATATGTGCTTTGTTATTAAGATTATACCATTATATCACAGGCATCAGATTCTGATAAAAAAAAAATCTTATATAGTTATAGTGTATAATCTTAATACATTATAACTATATACGATTTTTTTTTACCAGAATCTGGTGCCTGTGCATTGTATTGCCCCTGTGATTCTTGTTACAACTCAACCACAGTTCCACATAATTGCAGTGTAGTGACTTTGTTACCTAGAACGTTCTTCTTTTTGTAGGAGATATATTTTTATGTTAAATGCGGACCAACAAAATTTTTTTTTTTTTTTTTACCATTGGCCAAAATTTGTATAAATTCATCAAGGAATATGTTACTTTTTAAAGTTAAAAGGTTAACAATTCAAGTGCAATTATAGCATTATCATACTCGTACTCATGCCCATCACCACCCATCACGATTGGAGAAACCTTCTGTTTTGTTCACTCAACAAAAATCACGATCGGCTCAAAAGGATCTGTATTTGATGTTAAAGGACAATGAGCAACTGATTTTAAAAACTGGTTCATCGTTTAACATTTTTTTTTGCAATAAACTTTAAAAAACTAAACTATTTTAAAAGTTGAAAAAAGTTGGTAAATCATGCATTAATCTAAAAAAGTAAACATATCTATAAGAAAAGTATTGAAGAGTCTATAGCACTTGGGTATGAACCGCACCCGACCTACACTTGGAGACTTTGTGCTGTTCTAGGTGAGAAATGGATTACCAAAGTGAAAACAGTACTTTAAGAGATAGTAAAGATCAAAGGCAAACAGGTGAAACAAAATGTGAGAACAAACAAATCTCTTTTAACCATTGAGTGATCGTTTGATAGAGAATCGCTAACGAAATGGTCGACACCTTGAATACAATTCACAACTTTCAATATTTCAAAAAAACCCTGTAGAAGAAGAAAGTATCAGTAAGTTTAAACAGTAAGATGAGATGTTACATTTTCTAAAATTAAATTCCAAACGTTATCCAATCATAGAAAACTGCTCAAAAGGATGTACTTAATTGACACTGGTCGTCCACTGCAGGTGTGATGGTATACCTATATCCCTTATAGTATATATAGATTGGTTTATATAAATGTCTAGATGATCCTATCAAATAAACAATAGACCTACAGTATTCCTTGGGTATATTTGCAACAGATCGTATTATGTCGAACCAAAAGTTATATGTCATTTTTGAGATGCACAATAATTGCAACGATGCAAATTGCATGCATATGTTTGAAAACATCGAAAGAAAACTGAGGAAATTAAGTTTCTGTAAGATAACTTGCTACAGGCCTATCCATCTACTGCGTGCTTTTTTGATAGGCCTATTCGTAGACTAAAGAAACCGATAGTGTGGCCGTTTTTTTTTCTATTCATGTATCAAAATCGAGGCCCACGTCTAACCCTTACCCTAAGATTGAAATATATATAATCAATGAGGAGTGAGATGTTCTACGTTTTCGTCAAGAAGTGCAGCATATATTTATTCTGGAGTTTCTAGGTTTTACAGACATGAAAAAGAAAAAGACAAAATGAGATTTTATCGAGATAAGTTAAACGTTAAAGCTGAAATCTAAACAATTAAAATTTGTATTTAAGACTATTAAAATGGGAGAATGACACGTATTCAGAGGGAAGAAATATTTTCAAACCACAGATAAACTGTACATAACCCAATCGATGCTACACACAAATTACCTCGACCGATCAATTAAGTTTAATTGTGAGAATTTGGGTCATGAAGAAAATGTTTTTGTAAATTTGCTATGTTGAAGATGTTAAAACGGTTGTCGTGATTCGGATGTTGACTCGAGACAATTATCTTTTCTCTAATAGTACACTGATCTTAATCCGAATATATTGCCTTACAAATAACTAATGATCCGAACCGCAAAATGAAACTAGAGAAATTAGCAAACGGTAGCCCTTTTTAATTTTCAGGCAGCTAACAAATTGCAGATTTGTTCCTAGTCAAATTACAGAGAGACTAACCAAGAAAGAGGCGAGGCATGCAGTAAACTTTATAACAGATAATTTAACACATAGACCTCAATTTCAGGTATCCACAGGACCTTTTAGAATTTTGCATCATTCAACATTTTTCCGCATCGATTAACTATCCCCCATGCAGTCATCAATAAGAAGTTCTCTTTCCTTTTGACTCAATCTATTTGAGTTTTTCGAAAATCTATCAAAATTCAGTAAGAACTAATGGAAGTGGCTGTTGGCTGATAAAACTGCTGGTATGTCAAGATGGATCAAGATGGATATAAAGCTGTAATTTGGAGAAAAGATCTATTATATCTAATGTAAATATGAGATACAAATATTTTGGTATCGGTTTGGATAATTTCACCCCATATAATTTAGAATAAAAATAATCAACTAGAAATACATTATCGCTTGTTTCGTTTCTAGTTTGAACAATCTTTATCAATTGACCATGAAAATAAAAAAAAATACTTTAAAAAATAAACTATTTGACTTGTATTTCTCTCAAAAAAAGTGAATACACATATTTTATCCGCGTTTTTCTTATAATGAAACGAACGGAAGGTTACATTCTTACTGACCTTACAACGTATAAGAAAAATGTACTTGGATTTCAATTTCTATGTGAATTAAATGTTTTGATTTCCATAAAACTTTGTCATCTAAATAGTATTGTCTATAAACTTTTCAGTGCACGTTTATCATACACTCAACTCGTAATGGTAATAAAATATACATTAGTAGGCTTAATGCTGAAATATTTTAATGTTTTTTGTAATTGATGATAAGAAATGGCAAGCAATAGGCAATCTGTAAGGACATATCTTATTTATAGATATTTTATATTTTTGTTGGTCTTTTAATTTATTGATGTATGATATAAAAACAATATCGATTTACTTTGAATGATTTTTTAGCCTAAGAAATACCAAAAAAGCAATTTAAATTGTTAATTATTCAAATAAAGAGACAACTAGCGAACAAATATTGAGAGAAGCAGCAAAACAATCAGATTAATTATTTAACTTCTTGTAAAAAATATCTCGAAAGTTAGATTTTTCATAGTCTAGATGACGCCTAACGATTTTAAAGATTTTTTTAAAGTTTAAATTAAGGAAGTTAGGTGTTGATTTTTGCTTTATCCGCTTTATTGGCGGAACCATCCTTTATTTTCTTTTAAATAAAAATGTATCCTGTTATTCCTTACTCACCTGAAAGTTTACAGTCTGTCTTTGTTTTAGCATTAAAATTCAATACAATCATATAAACTAAATACTAAAAAAAAACTACTTTTTTGTTTCAATGCAGCCAGCACTTAAATTCAAATTTCATTATTCAACATTATACCGCCGCTTCCCCAATGTTTTTAATTGCATATTTTCATTGAATGGTAAAAGTAGTATCATAGAATCAAAGTGCTTTCTCTGAGGTCCGCGTTTGATTTGATACGTAATTATAAATAATCATTTCAACGACTTTCTTCAAAAGCAAAAAGGTATATCGATACTAAGATAACAGTTTTAAATTTTGAGAATTTTGAACTGTCGAAATGAAATTCGAAATAAGCGTCTTTATGGGCTTGATTGATCGTGATCGTAAAATTTATCGATTTAAAAAATAACCTGGTCTAAAACTGTGCTAGATGTCATAATTGACTTTAAAAGTGCATTATCGATATTTTCTGTGTGATACTTACAGTTCCCAGATTTTGACGAACTCAAATAGAATGCTGTATATCGAAGCTTTCAACGAGGGCTCTCTAGGACGTCCGTGCTGATACAAACAGAGTTAACACCCTTTTAGAAATGAAGACACGCTTGACGTCGTGAGCCATTTATCAAATTTCTTTGAATTGCAATATATGTTTATTTCAGATTATAAAATGAATCTATAAAACCTTGCCGTTCAAACATCTACACAGTACTTGCAAATTGACAGTATTAAATCATCGGTCGATTTGGGTCGTGATTATAGCCTATGTTATATATATATACATGAAATAGGCATAATTCGTCCAAAAACTCCCCAAACTCCGATTTTACTTTTAACTTTCATGTAATAATATCTTTTCAGATATCGCAGAGTCTCGAGAAATGACGAGTTCTCATTTTAACTTTTAATTCTAGTGTTACTGAATTTAACTCAGCTAGAGTTTTGTCTCTGATTGACGAATCTGTCTCTTAAAACGGGCATAAAGAATTCAAAATATATTATATTCAGGTTTGAGTCTTGGGGCAAACTTAACACCAAGAAAGCTATAAATTTAAAATGGCGCTTCGATAGATAAAATCGTTCTGCATTCTGGGTTAGGCTCCTTTTTCTTTATTCTCTTAAATAATATTTTTAAAAAAAAGAATATAATGTTTTGCTTTGAAACTGAAATTTTGGAAAATATACGTACATTCATACGATTTTTCCCAATGTAGCACAGTGAAAAACGCAAGTTGTTAAAGATTTTAAGATTGATCTATTGTAGTTAAGAGGTTGTTTGTATTTTAAATCTCCTGTTTAAAAACCTGATTCCAGTTTTAATTGAAATAAACACAGTAAAGATCATTTATAAATGTCTCACAATAATGTAAAATGTGGTAGAAGTAATCCATAAAGCCTCACCTGGTATTAGGGCTCGACTCCAAACCGTTCTGGTATTTTTCACTAATGAAACAATAGCAAGAAATTTACCCACCTGCAAAATACAAATAGACTCGTTTCATCCACACAAATTTGTCAACAAACTGAAGTTGTGTTACAGACACTGTGTGTTCTGACGATCGGAAAAGCAGTAAACATCGTCATTTAGACTACTGGATGCTAAACTTTTCACTGTCCAAGTTCAATTTTTGAGGCTGGAAAAATTGAGAGTGTGAACGTATTGGTTATTATGTGAGGTTTGGGTTTAATAAAAGATTAAGATTTTGTTCTCTTTACTGAGTTTCGATAGCAGTTGGTTATTAGTAAGTCACGTATTTAGTTTTGTTAGAGATGTGGATGGGAGAGACACTTAGTGTAACGTGTAGAACCTTCAATTAGTTGGTGTTCTGTCGTTTGGAGTTACTATCAGGAATAAACTGTGAATCTTCAAAAACAGAAATTAAATTGTTATATTGGAAATTTTATAAAGTTTTTTAGAATTCTGATTGGAGAATATTAAAATTAATTGCCATATTAGTACAATAGGATGCGTTGAGATGTGAGGTTTTGTCGTCAGGGGGCGCTAAGATCTGTAGTAAAGAAAGAGCTCGGGTCACAAGTAGAGTAAATGTAGTAAAAAGAATAACGAAGAAGTGTGACTGGCTTGGAGACACGAACCGTAAGAATGGAACTTGATGAAGATAGGTAAGTAATTTATTCCTTTAATCCTTATTTCTACTCTCTATCTATCCAAATGACACGTCCATATACATGTTTCAGACTTCCAAAATATACATGATACTATTTACTTTTCTATGTGAATACGTTACGTCAATCATTGGAATTGTTTTAAGAATTTGATTACGTACATGTTTCAGAATAGATTTCCGCACGTGCGTCAAAATGCCTACGTGCGCCTAGAGGATATTTATAAGAAAGTTTCACGTTGGTGGACTAGTTAAAAAGGTAGGCTTAGGCAATAGAATTAAATGAGTAAAAAACACGAATCTACGTGGCATAATTAGGAAAGTTGGAAAACAGATGATTAAATAGTAGACTGAGTTTGTATAGTGTCATTAGTATTATAATATACCACCTGACGTGATGTATTTAAATATAAATATTATATTTAATCCATATTACTATATCGATTTATAATTCTATACATCTTGTTTTTAAGTTGTTCCTTTCTGCAAATCAGTTAAAAAACCCTGTTCTGTTCTCATCATCATTGCAAAATATTGCGAGACGAAATAAAATTGGAAACGAAGTTAATATTGGCACATTTCGTCTTCAGTTAATTTTAAAAAATAACAAATATTTCAAACCGTTATATTTCATTCAATTTAATTTTGTGAAAATTTTATATTTTGATTTTAGTAATTAAAATACGGTAAGTAAATATTTATTAACAGGGCAATATCAATTATTTAATATGTAAAAAGCTTATAACCACCCACCATTATTCTGATTATAGTGTGATATTTTGAATAGTTTCAATTACGTCATATATGATAATATTAGGTAGAATATAAATTTATAAGTATGAATACCAAATAATTAAAAAAAAATTAATTTATTTATTTATATAAATATATTTTTGTTTCCTTATTTTATTCAATCAAAGTCTGAAATTTGTACAACTTGGAAAGTCTTTATTCAAATGGTCATAATATATACTTTATTACTTCTGGATGGTCTTTCATAAAAAGAAAATATTTAGACCATGTACTCATCTTTACTCATCTCATTTTAAAATATAACAAGTGAAATAAACATTTCATAACCAGGAAAAAATATCAAAGTATGTCATGGTCACATGTTAATTATTTAAATTAAGTAGATTAACATTATTTTTAAATGTTAAAAACTTATATTTTAATCATTTAAATAAATAAATTGGAGACAACAAATTCAGACATAAATTTTAACGCATTTTTATAATTTGAATATGTAGAAGCAATTTCGTCGGGATATTCTAGATGGGACATTTTTGAAAATCTAATACTGCAAAAGATCGTTTATATGTTTAATTATTAAAACACTATAATTTCAATGAATCAATTTAACTATAATGAAATACAAAATATATTCTTCAATAAGAAAATAATAATTTTATAGATAAATATAATATAGATTTCTTTCAAAAACATTTTGACTATTTTGTTCCATAATCCGAATTCTGAGGTTAAAGAAATTAGATGCGCAAAACACTTAATTATTTGTAACATATATTCATAATATTGTTTCTTTTATTTATACAAAATAACTGAAAATATGAGAAAATAGATTTAACACTTTCTATTAGAGTCCAACATTAACTTTTAATGTAGTCAATTAAAATTTGTAAAATCATAGTTAAATATTACAGTTAAATTTCAGTTATAATACGTGGTAAATATTTTAAAACTGCCGACGACAGGGGTATCATTTTGCTCAGGCAATCGAATCAGATTTCTTTTTCCGTTTAAAGAATTTTACCATATTTGAACGTTTAAGAATGATATTGGACGATACGAGAAAGAATCGATATGGAACTTAAACAGGTGTTGATAAATTAACTCAGCAAATAGAACCTTTTAAACACATAATTAATTTCAAATTATCCACCGTTTTAAAGGCTATCATATATCATTGGAACAATAATGATTCATTTAAGATTAGCATATCTGACACCATTTTTACTCTTCGCTCGTCTTTTAATCTTCATTATTTTACAAGATTATCTTCAACTGAAACCAATACAATACGCGTGTAATGTCGTCTTAATTTCACGTTCTCAACTACGCGAATATTTTAAAGAACAATAATTAGAAACCCCCTGCTTGAAAAGTTTAACGTTGAAAACTTATAAAATATTAAAATATTTGAATTACTTGATTTTCTTGTAAATCTCTCTTAGAAACAATTAATATCGTATCAGATTGATTTATTCTGGACCAGTGCTTCTTTGTGTTAAGCTCCTATAAACGATATCCTCCAATAATAGTTAAACAGGCCAATTGCCATACGGCTTATAAAGAGATGTTAGAGGCCATGCCTATCTAGACCAACACCTAATGCTCAAATAAATCATAAACATTGAATTTCAGTTCTGACATTGGACTGAGAGATCGTCTCTGGTCTTTTTTTTTTTTAGCTCAGTTAAAACCTAAGTGTAAATAATCAAATAAATTATCAACAAATTCAGTAATTTTATAGTATTGGTAGAACATCTTTTATGCCGAATTCAGTTTCGAGACGATTGTTGTGTAGCTCTGTTTAAAATCCGATTGTTCTTTAATCAATAAGATCCATATTGGTGACCGTTTAGACACTCGGTGTCAATTGACGAATTCATAGATGATATTGTTTACAGAACAAACTAAATAAAAATCTGAGTCAATTTTGATAAAACAAAGGTTAGTTTGTTATCACAATAAGATGGTCCAGACGTCCAGTTCTTTGATGGTGTTCTGAATATATATGACCAATGTATACAAGAAACATACTTTATATATTCCCCATACTTTCTCTGGTCTTACGATACTTAATAATAAATAGTATTAATGTTTATATCAATAGAAACTCTGTATAACCATAAACTCTGTATCATCTGTATAATACCCAACTTAAAGCTAAACTGATATTACTAGTGCAAAACATTGAGTATGATTAACTCAAATTCCCATTTGTATCAATTATGTCACAAGCATGTGTGTTTTCCTGTCTGCAATCTAGATTTCGTTTTAGATATTGAGGATTTTTATATGTAGTTTTCCTGTATATATCGAAACATGAGTTTGACTCTAATGTGATAAATTAGGGTTAAGACAACGTCAGAAATCATCTCCTTTCTCTATCACGTTAAATCATGGAAGCTTTAAAAACTGTTAAAAAGAAATAGTTAGATTCTTTCATTACCTATTCCGAAATCTTTTATATCAGTATACCGATTCTTTTTCTCCTCGAATCAATGAGATATATTCAATAGTCTATTGCAGTTTATTTGTCACTCGTTTACTTAATAGCTCTTCAGACCTACAGAGAAATGAAATCTGTTGATTAAAAGAATATTGGGTGGTGCAGCAAAAAACGATTTATTTCAGGATTATACTGATGAGACATATTGTCACCCAATTACAGCATTGTTCGTTGAACCACTTTGAAGAACTAACCTTTTTTAAATTCCTCTTAAAAAAAATAATGTCAAGAATTTTCATTGTACTTTAACTAAAAGTAATGCTCAATATGACCACTATTTTCAGGACAAAAATTTCCAAATATATTTTATCCATGACAAATAATTGGCTTTTCGGGTTTGTCGAAGATAAATCATTTCATTTCTCTCTAACTTTATCCTTCTGTTACTTATGCTGCTTAATTGTAATTTTTTTCAGCAACAGAAAACAAAACTGTAATTAGTTGAAGTGCAATTGAGCGATTAGAATGGACATTCATCTTTTGCATGAAATGCTAATTATTTCATTATTAAGAATATCTTTTTTAAGAGAAGACAACAGTTTTTAGATTTGTGCTGAAAATTGTGGCCACACATTGTCCATTTTGTTTTTTTTATAGTCGTGGTTACTTTTTTTTAATAAGAAATTTTAGAAAGGCTGAAATTTCATAGTGTTTAAGGTATAAAGTTATTTTTTTTTGTGAAATAAAATATCTAGCCTATTAACTATATTAATAATCCTGAAAAATATTATCGTTTTTTGTCTTTGGAACCACCCGATATTTAGCTTTTAATTGGAAAATTTGTGCAGTACTGTCCTCTTCTGAAAGATATACCTGAAAATATAAATAATTACATCTTTCTTTATTGTTTACATAAAGAAAATAAGGATGTTTAATTATTTGTTCTTCTTAATAAACAAATAAATAATCCAAGATGGCGGCTCGGTGACTTGAGGTACATGGTTATTGTTCGTGACTGACACTATTTAGCTAGAGTTTAGCTTCCTATGTTCAACCAATCACATACTCTAATCTTATTAAATTTTAAAAATTTTCTTCAAAATCTACTTCTGATTTTGATTTTTTACGACAAAAATGTTGAAAATATATTGAAACACATGAGGAATGTCAAAGATTTTCTGAAATCTTATCTTTTATCGAATGGCCATAGGAATGTATATTAATAACAGTCTTCCTTATGTTTATGTAGGTAGTTTTGCAAAAGAAAAATACTAAATTGAACATTTAACGCTAGTATTAAATAGACCAGATCAAAGAAATATTCCTACATGATTTTACAAATAGAAACTGGATATTCGGAAGTATTTCCTATCTTTACGACGCATACCTTTCTAGGATTAGAATTTGTTTCTACTAATTCTTTCTAAGTGCCATTGATGAGGCAATCGTCTTTCGGAGACGTCAGTCCTAGTGGTTTTGAAAGACTGGCGTATGGCGAATCTTTGAGGAGAAGTGTGCCTGAACTAAGATAAAATCTGAACAACTTTGACAAGTTGGACTGTTTTAAAGCCTAACGGAGAAATTGTTTGTTTTTAACAATCACTATCACAACAAATTGTTTATTGACAGGCATTTCAGATGGTTTAGAGTTACACTCACAGTTTGCTTATAACAAATTCAATGACGCACCGTAACCCTCTTTTTGTTTTCTTCCACTTTCTTGAAGGATGTTATCGTTCATTGTATGAAATACTGACCAAATCTACCATTTCTCTTCTATTACCTCTAGTGACCAGTAATGACCACTGTACGCAAGGTGGACATCTGCCAACACTTCTATCCAAAGTCCGTCCTCGTCACACACAAGCACGTGCTGGTCTAATATGGGTAAATAGTTAGAAATGGTCACGATAATTCGCTATATTAACTGGATTAATAAGAAAACGTGCTAAATTTCTCCCCAGTAAAACATTAAACCTAATAGTTGTATAGAATCTCTTAGTAAGTTCCTGACAACGACAAATTGTATGTTGGGTTTGCTTTGAGTTTTCTATTTCATCATCATTGTGAAAGCAGCAGAAAGGAATCTTCTACGACCACAGTTGAACCACAGATCTGGCATCAGAATGAATAATATCACAACCGCTGTAAACAAAGCACTTCCGGTTGCCGCCAAACATTACTTTTTATATGACATCATTTTTCGTATTTTTTTTTCTAATACATTTATATGACTCATAAGATTTTTTCTTCTTTAGGTGTTACGTCATTTCTAAACAATGTTGTAGTATCTATGTCCAACCACCAAGTATTGAATGACACATAAATTTATTTCCGTCTTGATCGACGAGAGTAAAATTTACCCAATGAATATTTATATCTTGGCTGAAAGAGACTATTTCGATTTCGATCTCTTGTTCCACGACCGAATTAGTTCAGTTGACGAATTATTTTCATGGGTAATCTAAGACAAACACATCTTTGGTGGTATTTGTCTTAAAGCTATACACGTTAAACTGGAGTCATACGAGTCCCACCTATAGGGTATTCGTCTTAACAACGTCAATTCTTGGTTAAATCTGACTACGTGTTTCCCAGGTAAAGGATGGCAAGGTGTTGATCTCGCAGTCAACAACTGGTGATGAATCGATCCAAGGTGTCATCTTCACCAACTTTTTCACACGAACTTTAACCCCCGAACATTTACCAATCAGATAACAGACAGGTCCATGAAACCACGAATAAACTTTCATTATCAAGTTTCATCTTCATGATCTGAGACCATTTGAAACTCAAGTATTCCAGAGCACAGGACGTCACTAATTTCTATCACTATGATGTTTCATGGTTCACGGAATGTTCCCCTTTAATGGTAGTTTACTGAGATTTTATTTTACGAGAAAAACTGATAATTTTGGTACCTTAAAGATTATTGATATCTGAATCAAGGCCGCTACAAAGCATAATTTAGATATGAAGTGAAGACAGTATTTGGGAATTCCAATTTCTGAAACTGAGTATTCCAAAATCTCTTCGTGAACTTAATTTGAATTTCGATCTCTTTGGATTTTCGATCATATATATATATATATATATTTCAAAACGATTTCTCTCCAACTAACTAATGTAATACTGTTTTTTTTATCTTGATTATCTTATATTTATGTTACATGTACTTATCCTGAAATAATCGTCATCCATCCCGTTTACATAACCATGAAATTAAAATGATAACAGATCTGAATGTTACCTCGCTTTACAATTAACTAGAATATTTTGTTAAAGAAATATATTTGGCAAACTAAATAATTATTGTTAACCGCTTGCATTATCTTCCCCAATTTTAACGAAGATATGTCAACTTATTCTGAACTTGTTAAACCCTTCCGCCGCCCTAAGGATTATTCTTATTGGTAGAAGGATAACTTACCTTAAATATCATTCAACAGAAGAACTAGACTACATTATATACGTTTTTATTAGACAATTCGACATACGTTATAGGAACTTGAGTTATTCTTCTATTTGCTTTAAATTAATATTTAGATTTATATATATTAAATGTTCGATATTTTATTCATTATTAACAAATACAAGAATTGATGAAAGTTAACAAACGATCTGTCGTGCATATAGGCTATGGGTTATTAATTAATTTCTTTTTTATATTGTTTGCCTTTAAATACTGCGTCATAATGATTTATCACCATGTTCTGTATTTCGTATTAGCCTATATAATTTAATTCTGAGTCATTTGAATATAGAAATAGTGAAATTTAGTCACAGTTTTCTAACAAGGTTGGGGCATTGTCCTCATAACAATACTTATTTAATAAACAAATAAAATGTATGTCATTTCCGTCTTGGTGGTCTTGTTTCTACCAATTGTCTATTTAATTGTTTTCATTTTAAAGTTTTCAAGACCTTTACAAAATGATATGGTGTACAGTTTCGGCCCACTATACATAGATATTTTTTTATGTCAATTTTCTGGTTTATGTATTATATTCTTTAGGTAAATATGACGAATTTTAGAAACACTGCTTTATTCGAATCGGGTTTGAGTCTTTTTTCTTCTAAAAAAATGTATCGAATAAAAAAATCTCTGCAGAAATAAACAAAAACATAACATTCTTGCTTTGAACTTTCTAGGAGTCTTTCTGAAAAATGTCTTGCTTCACCCTAGATCTGCATGAGTTTGGAAATCTTTTCTATGCAAATCACATTGGAGCTTATCCTTATCTATTGAAAAATGTGTTTCTTTCTTTCGCTTTCTGCATTGGAAACATAGGAGCGCCTTCCAGATACAAAATTCAGACTGAATTAAGAATATATCAAGCAATATGTGAATATGGACGCAATCTATTGTTTACAGCATGCCTTTAATCATTCAACAAAGTCTTTAGAATATTATTTAGTCAAGTGACGTAGTCTGATTTTTTTTTACCATCCAAGGGAGACAACTATATTGATTTATTGGTGAAAGTTATTTGTGGTCAGCAGTCACTGTAAATACTTCGCCAAATTTTAGTATAATTTACTGACATTAATTCGACTAAAGTATATTTTTAGGTGATTGAAAAAAGAACCAAAAAAAGCTTATGTGATCTCTTTCCGGGTCATAATTCTGCCTACATGTAAATAATAATCAAAGTGGAAAGTGAAGTACTTTTCCTCTAATCTAAAAGCAATATGATTTAGATTTCACAATCATATATTAAAGATTAGGTAATGATAATAAAGACTATCAGCTATAAAAGTGACAATATATATGTTTTTAAAAGTTGTTCTATCCCCACTGTGATTTATTGTCTGCAGGTGTTCAGTGTAGGTATACTACTTGACTATTTTCTACATAAATCATTTTTACACCTTGATATTACACCTTTTATATTCAATACTATCCATTTCTTCACTTAGACAGGCTAGATCTGAAGGTATGTGAATTTTATACAATACTAAGACCTTAACTTAACATATCCTTTAAGAAAGATTTCATCATGCCAAGCTATATAAGTATTCAATACAAGTCGATACTGTATTACCCATGGCCTTGAGTAAATCAAATCATCGTTAATATCTAAAATTAGCATATTTGTTGGAAATTAAAATGTAAAGTTTCTTATATCACTTATTCATCAAGCGTTGATTTTGAAAGTTATATTTTAAATGTCAACCAAATAATCACCAACACGTTTAATAGCTAAGGGAAATAAAGTGGAGACAACTCCTACTTGACAAATCACCAACAGTTCTGCTTTTCTCACTGCTGGCAAACGTCTACATTAGACTTGCTACATGTATTAGTTTAATAAAAAAAACTTGTTGGTATTCACTGTTAGTACATTGGATATATTGGTCTCATGCATGGGGCCTATGGTAGCAAATTCACTCTACCGAGTGTAAACGAAAGCATTGAAGAGATTATAGCTAGTAATAATCAGAAGGCCACTTTGCCTTTTCGAATGATCCGCCATGATCATATCACTACCAGCAACTGAGAGCAACAGGATGGTAACAGCTTATAATCGACAATCAGGTTAATTTTTTCTCGAAGATGAACACGAGTAACTGACTGCAAGTGCAATTGTTTTAAATTCGATTTGAAAATCAAGTTCATCTCAAAAGTCAACAAGTCGTCATGGCCCCTCTTTCCTCCCACCAGAAATGTACATTTTTTTTTATTGAATTTGCTATGAAAGTAGCGCTTTGTTGTTTTAAATGCGGCGGTGATTTCGTGTAAAAACATCCAGTAATCCCTCGTGTGAAATTGTTACCAAATTATTTTTAATAAACACAGGTCTCTCCTTCTTATTTCTTTATTCACTTTATTTATTCTTTTGAATATAATTTTGGGCTGTAAACATTAGGCCAATGGTGAGAATGTTTCATATATTTCACAACACCCTGGATATAGTCATCCGAAACCTAACGGATATAAAAAATAACGTACCTAGGAAGGGTGTTTCCATTATTTTAATTTATCATCAATGGTTCAATTGACAAATAAAGAGCTACAGTAGCCAAGGAAGTCTGGGGCTGACATACTCTGGTGAATAATTTAATGGTTTTGCAAGCGATTTGCGAAATAGTTTGAATCAAACTGTGCTCATGTTATACAATTAAGGTTCCTTTTCACACTTCATAATACTCAAAAGCCAAAAGAGATGCAGTAAGTTAGGGTGTAAAATTCCTTTCTCTTAATATCTAGAACACATTAAAACATGTCAATACGGTGGTATTTAGCACGTCAATATCAAAATAAGGAGTTTTAGTGCGATTTCATTAAACATTATTGAATGTTGTTTTATCCAAACAAAGCAAATGAGTTTTTACTTTATGATAATTTTTTTTCTTTGCGTGAATATGTTCAAGTCGATTGGTGGCATTGATGGACATTTCGTTAGGACTGGAGTCCGCAACCTAAGCAAAGGCTTTCGAACTCTAATGTCGCGTGAACATTTTACAGCATATTCTGTGTGCTTGTGTGGGGAGAAAATAAACACCCCTTCTCCAAAAAACAAAAACTAACCAAAACACCAAAATTATGACGACTCTGTAAAGGACACTGCAAGTTTATTCCATATCATTATCAAGTCAGTTCCGAAATAATTGGGCAATACGACTAAATCTAACACGAGATGCTAAGTTTCTCAACCCCCTGTATTTATCTTCACTACCTGACCAATTACCTGTGATATAGTGTAAAGTTTCACACCCTGTGATAAAACAAGGCCTATAGATAATGCCTATAAAAGAACTTTTATTTTAATGTCTAGATAAACCATCATTAAGGGTTATTTAATACGTTGATCGCGAATTTGATATCAATTATTAGAGTATGGTTTGTGAACTGAACAGATTGTCTATTATTTTATCTTGACTCAATGGCTGATTGTCACTTTGAAAAACTTTGGTGATGGATCAATCATCAACTTGACCAACGATTGTATTTGTGTATCAATTTCATATGAGCTTAATTAGATTTATTGGAATTATTTTCAAACCAATTTTTGAGGAACTAAGGCAATATGAATCCGACACTAGCCTTGTTATGGACTGTAAATTTCACGCATAGTTATATAATAAAAATAATATTCAAAGTTCAAGGGAGGTAACAAATTAGATATTTTTCTAGAAGTGGGGTGGCCAAAAGAAAGTCAAGGGAGATAATAACAGAGCAATATTAACAAAAGTTGGTCAAGTAATTCACAAAAAATGTTAAATGTTTCCTTATGATAAAGATGAGGCAAACAAATACTTGTTGATATTTTTATAAAATATTGATCTTGGTAGCATGTTAAGGCTCTGAGATACATACTGGAACTTGTTTCATCTTAAAAAAAAAAAAACAGCTCTTCTTACATTTAATACCATCGGATTCGAGATGGACTGAACTCTCAGTCAAAACTTAAATTATTAATGTTGCTACTCTATAACTGTTAGAGTTAAATTGACAGTCTTCTTTATGGGGTTAATGCAGTTTTTCTCACTCACAGAATCTTGAAAATGAAATTTTCTCTTGCTCTGTTGACAGTTAGGTAGCTCATGCACTAACTACAAAATAGTACGGAGAACTTGATGGTTTGACCTAGAACAGATCTGAAATTTGATAAAGAGTCAATGATGGGATTTTATTTACAGTCTGTTAATCCAACGATTACGTTGAATCAGATGAGTGCAAGTCAACTCCGTATGTGTATAGGCCTAAACATTTCAGTCTAGGTTTATTTTGATGTAAAAAATATCTCCATTCATCTTCTTGTCTACATCAGGTGACTCCAAATCAAATTATTTGACTCCATTGGAATGTAGCATCAATATGGATTATACACTGCCACCGGAAGTACAATACTCACTTTAATTGTTTGGCTTTTATAATCAATCAAAATGAAGAATGAATTTTGTTGACTTGAGACTATCTTGTAACAATTTGACAACAAACTGTTGTTTATATCCAACACCACAATCAAAATCAACATTCAACTTTAATCATTTTCAATCGATTTGTCCGCCAACACTTCATTGATTTTGAAGACGATCCGAAATTCTGAAGATTCCCATGAACGTCATAGGTGTCTACAAATATGCCACTTGGTTAAAATATGTTCCTTGTAAACATTTGGCGAAAGAAAAATCAGATAATTTGAAGATTATGGTGACATCTCGTCGATAATTTGACTTTCCATTTGATATCACTTAAACTGTACCGAATCCTTTTTCTGTTCTCTAACAACTAGTATTACTTCCTACATGTCTGTAGCTTATCTTGATACCGCAGACTTTCGGGGGAACTTTAATGTGCACATCCCCAAAAACATGATGTTTTTTTCATGTTACCCTACTGACCTGCAGTACATGGGGAACGTGATAAAATTGCCATTCTCTAAGATTTTGAATGATTCAAAGAAAGATGTTATCTCTATCACATTAAAGTTGGTTTCCCTCATTAATTAGAGCCAAATTAAGATTACTAATTAATTAAGATTACTAATTGATTAATTGGGTTCTAATGAATAATCCATGTATTCTCAAGTTCAAAAGACCTATGTCGACGTAGAAATGCTTGTGGAATCCATTTGACTCTGATCTGCTTTGAAACGCTAACTCCATGTTTGTTGACGTGACCAAATGACGTCATATGAATGAAGGTGTATAAGAATTGATTTTGTATTTTATTATTAGTGAGTTAAAACTTATTTAAATTAATCCATATTGTTTTTACAAAGAGATATTTAACGGTTTTATTGACTTTTGCTAGATAGGCGTCCGGTTATGTACCGAATTAACAGACTGGATGATCAAAAAAAAAAAAACGACATTTGAGACTTGACGTACATAACTATGGTAGTACCCTACCGAGGGAAATCCCTTCATGTATAGCCTAATTACGAGTTAATTAAGGACCTGTGAGACCATCTGGTATTTTTGATCATTAGAACACCTCTACTTTCTATTGATACAAGTATTACCGGTCCAATTATGTTTTATATATGTATATATATGTAAATAGGGGAAACCAACTTTAAGTTTTCAACTTTTGACTTACAAATAACAGTTTTGATGGGTAGATCTATGTGTCCTTCCTGCCTAACAATTACACATTCATAAAATATTGTCTGTGATATATACGCTGTCTTAGACTTTAGGTTAAAAATTTCCAGAGGGTTGGTTCTTCGATGTATTTTCAAAATGTTTCCAACATTTCAGAAGAAAATAAAACTTGTTCTTGAAATAAACTTGCAAGTCACGATAGGTTTAAGGCATTTTCATTCAGATAAAAGGCGGATTCCCTGATTCAACTCATCTATGTCCTCAAGTCATCAAAAATAAAACTTCAAAGTACAAGAATATTTTTTTAATCATGTGAATAATACTTAATATATATGATTTAAAATAACCGAAATCAATGGTTTTCAAGATTGTGTGAAAATATTGAATAATGCACGAACCCAAATCGTGCCTTGGGGGTAACGTGAAGAAAAACCCTTCCTGCTCTAAACATGTGAACGTCCTTTGTGCGTGTTGCAGTACACAAAATTCATTTGAGATGCATTTCATTGTCGACTGCAAGCGTTATCGATGAATTCTAAACCACGGTTGCATGGTATTTTTTTTTTAGGTTTTTTATGTTTTTTATCGACATAAGAACATGCCATTGTCAACCCCCTGTCAATTCCCTAAGATATCTTTCATTTTTTAAATTTCAAAGACTCTATGTGTGATGTCTTATCGAATGTTTTACCTTAGTTACGCGATGTTTAACTATCTATGGTCAGAACATGTTATAGATAGCAGCTTTGGGTGCAATGCACCATTTTAATTGTTTGTGTGGCTGGTATAATATCTTAATGTTCTTTACGTAAAATGTAAAAAAAAAGGTAAGATTCTAATGTTTTCTTCAATACAGAATCACTTTTATTTTATCTACCCTCCTTGTATTGAAGTACTTGATTTGAACAATCATTAATATTTTAAAAGTCTCCACTTTGTATTGTTTATCGCGTTAATGAAATGTATAAATATTCACAAAATATATAGCAGGTTCTTAGGAATAATGTTAACAAACAATAAATGACAGAAGTGTCTGAAATATACTTTACTTTCCTGCTTTGGATTACGACCGGAAGGAGATACGATCTTACAACTGAGACATTCACAAATGACTGTAAATGTAGCTGTAATCGATATCATACAGTATAACATTTACTCGAGGTTCAGTTAATTTTTTAAGCCTGAATAAAGCATCAAAAATGAAATGAAATGAATAGAGTTTCACATCTTTCTCTTGGGCACTTTATATGCTAATAAAGACAGACAGTGCCATGCAGTGTGCAAAGGGGGTAAAATTTGCATATTAGGGTTACCATCTACTATCTAACAATACTATCAACCATTCTATAAACAACACACAATCTCGAGCATAAACAAAGTTTTACTCATACAAAATGATATCTGTCTGTGGGAATTAACCCTACCTTGCATCTGCGATTACTACTGAAATGTGATCATAACGTATAGCGTTTGAAGATAACTGTCATTCTTAAATGATCTGAAACCAAACCAGCATCAGATCGTCCACGATGTGAAATGGCCACCCTGTTCTAAAGTGATTCTAATGTTACCAAACAATAAAACAGACGTTTGGTGGTCTTGTGTTTTAACAACTTGATAAATCACGAACATTTCATTTGAATATTTTTACCTGACTTATCAAACAAGTTCAACTGATTCTACACTTTTTTAAAGATACTTGAAACTTTTCTGTTTGTTTTCTTCAAGGATACTTTCATCTGATAATTCTCTGATAGACTTATTTCATTAAAATATTTAGGATAATATTGCTTTTTGTTCTATTAATACGAATTTAAAGATTTCGAATGTTTACGTATGTCTCAAAAAATTTATATTGCATTTAAAGTGTTGTTGTACCATTGTTACATACAGTATCAAATATTTAATATTTTAGTATCAATTAAAGGTTCATTAATTGTTTATATTTTAAATTATGACCAGATTAATTTATTGAGAATAATATAAACAACCCTATTGTATTTACTTAGCACGTGTTTTGGAAACTGAAGAAAGGATCTGACAAGGTTGAATCCGAAAGTAGAGTCCACCCTGACATGAAACAATTGTCATATATAAAAGTTTAAATTTGTAAAATACAGAAGGATTTCTGGTATATTTGATTCTAAAGGTTGAAATACCTTATTATGTTACTGGTTTCAGGTTGAGAAAAGTCACCAAAAAAAAGAAAAGGAATAAGTACCAAGTATAAGTAATAGAGTAATTTCATTAGATGACATTCTTTTATGAAAATAGTTAAAATTGTCATGAAAGAATTTAATTTGTAATCATATACCAGGTACATTGTAAAACGATTTTGCCCGTTTAGGATTGCCATTCTAACAGGAGAGGCCGTACTAGGTTTAAAATTTCGCATCTGTTTGGTTTTGTATGTTTCCTGTACTAATTTTAAAACGCATTTTATTTATGAAGAGTTTGAAATCTGAAGGTTTTAATAACTATCTTAGTACGGCTCGGGGTCGTTTTGCCCTTAGTTTATTAGAATTGAGGATATTGAAAGACCTAATGACGTAGTTTGTATTTTGATATGAAGAGATTCAGTCAGCGACTAATGTACTGTTAGACGATATTAAACTGATAGTCGTAGATAAATATTAGAACAAGGTACCTCACCATTCAATTTATTGTGTTCTTCTTCAAACTTTTCTCAGCTATCAGATACAGATCATGGTAGCACACGGCTTTATATAAATACTTCTTGCCTCGTTCTCATTTGGCGCCTTTCATATCAACAGACGATATCGCCAGCAGGCGTGAATTACCCCCTCGTTATCAAAATAATTGTTGTTTAAGAGCCCCATTTTTCATTTAGGAAAGTTTTCATTCTCTTCAATTTCTCGTAAGTAGATTTTCAATGATTTTTCTATATGTATAAAGTTTATTATGACTACTTCAGGGATGAAATATAGAAATTTACACATGAAATAATTTCAACATACATATATGGTTATATTGTAAAATAATAATGATTTCATAACTAACTTGTTGATGCGCAGAAACGCTTGCACAAAATATAGATTTACAAATCCTGAAAAAAGCAGAAACAAATATATAGGAATTGAGTTGTTTAAGATAATAAATAAATATTTTCATGCTTATAAAAAGACTGTGTTTACCTAAATTAAAAAGATACGATATATTTTTCCAATGAAATTTATGTTTAAAATTTACCTAATTTTGACCAAACAAAGAAGAGGTTTAAGTAAATTAAATATACTGTTTAAAGTTGCTCAGAAATAATTTTATCGATATTATTTACTTTAGTGCGAGGAAATTCATTTTTAACAATATTTTTTTGTGATTTTTATTTGCTTATTAAGAAAACGAAATGAATTGTTTTCTGGAATTTCTTAAATTCTTAGTTTTAATATTTGTACAGAACTAGAGATATTTGTTTTTATTTTAATATTTAAATATTACGAATAAATTTTATTTATCCTTTAAAAAACAAAACAAACGAAACTATATGAATAATATGCTAACTACAACAAAAGAAAATAAATAAATAAAATTAAAAAAAAAAAATAAATCAATTTTAATATTTAAGCTATATGTAAAGTTGTATATATACCTCAATTAAATTTTTGTATCTCATTGTAATATTGAACAAATTTTATTTAATTAATTTTTTTATTCCATTAGGTTACTTGTGCTTTTCATATTCTAATTTTAATTTTCTACACTTAAAAAGATCTTAAATTAAATTTGCTACTCTTAAAAGTGCCCGATCACCCTAATATAACTTTGATGTACTCAAAAAGTTTCTAAATCTGACACTAAAAGTATTGACTTATTGGACATAGATACTGAAATATTGTAATAGAATACTTGAATTGAAACAGTTCTCTGTTATTTAGTTACACTTATTCGTGTTTATACATAGTTTGTATGTAATTTCGCACATCAACTTATACTATGGCTAGATGATTTTCTTAGTCTCGATTCATTCCTAATGGCTATAATTTTAGTCCCACATGCTTCACAACCCTATAGAATATTTGCAAAAATGAACGCAAGCGCCTATTTGGGCTACCAATTTCACTCATTTTCCGAAAAGTCAGAATATTATTTTTTCTGCTGTTTTTTCGAATATAATCAAGATATTGGTTGTCCCTTTTGAAAACGTTCAATAAAAATTTCGTGACAAATTGAATACATCTGAAAATATATTCTTAAACTAATGTCTGAAAATAAATCAAAATGTCTGAATATTTATAAACTTTATATATATTTTAATTTAAATCACAATTATTAATTGATAATTAAAAATATCTCTAAGATGATTGGCGACGTCTGTACCCAATATCAGATTTTAATAAAAGAAAATAATGGTGTCTGACAATATCTTCATATCCTACGCCTGGTTGCCTTGGATTCCAGTTCCATATTGCCAGCAAATCAATAAAATAATTCAATTGGTGATGTTATAATTGAATAAAAATAAAGATTATTATGAACAAGAAATATATTCAGGTTGATATAGGGTATTTCAGATTAATCTCATAATTAATCGTATAATATCACGAAAATTATTTTGTGCCCATTTTATCTATATATACTTTACCTTATTAATTTAATTTCAAACCTGCAAAAGCTCTTGCTGTGGACTACATATAGATGTAAAAAAATAATTATAAAATAGTCGCCAATTATTTAATTTGTCTGCTCAGTCAAAATAAATAAAAAAGATTTTAAGAGGAAATCGGAAAAAGAAGAAATAGATAATGTTGAATTTTTATTTGTTTTGTCGGCAGAGAAAATCTTTACTATCGAACTCAACTAAACAACTCTTTTATTTTTTATCAATCATCATTTTATAGATTTAGTAGAAAAAAGAAATATTCACCGATCACATTACTCTCTGAGATATTATTTTATAGTGAAGGGGTAATAGTTTAAACTTATGATTTTTTCCTATTTCACAATATGATATCACTCCAAATGTTTTTTTGTAACTCGAGTGAATATTTGGCCAATATCTTCCTTTCAAGCTTTTTATTTACTTATTGCCTTAAAAATTGCTCCATATTGTGGTGAAGTTTTGCCGTTCGTATTCTCTTGCGGTCAGGTGGTCATTTT
Source organism: Nipponacmea schrenckii (assembly GCA_030562195.1). Classification (NCBI taxonomy): domain Eukaryota; kingdom Metazoa; phylum Mollusca; class Gastropoda; family Lottiidae; genus Nipponacmea; species Nipponacmea schrenckii. Next base: position 50,126,382 of record JAUJPP010000003.1, on the reverse strand, counting down.
TTTTATTTTTGTCGACATGCTTTACGTTAGTTTGCATATCAGAGTTCAATTATGCATATCTATTTAATTACTATATAACAATATGTATTTGAAACATAAGGAAAATTGTGCCAATAAAGAAATACATTGTTTAAAGTGATGTAGAATCGCGACATAAATGACAATGCTCTGATAACTTACATAGTTGATTGCAAAAATCTAATGGAGTAAATGAAGGGAAGTAGAGTTAGACGCGAGTATTTTGAATTCCGGTAAATTACACCAAACAGTCATTAACAAGTTATGTCAATGATAGGATTCAAGGACGTGAAAAAATCGGAGTCGGTCTGACTGTGCCTTCTTGTTTAAATAAAATAAACAAATTTACATTCATTGTTTATACATTTAGTAGTTGACAAGCCATCAGAAAATATGGGAATGTTTACGCGTGAAGTCTCATCCCGATCATTCTTGGACTCCGAGTAAATATTCAAAAATTACTGAATGGCTTTCTGGTATTTCAGAAATTGTTTTAAAAGTGAGTGGTTGTTTTAACGTTGAAAGTAGATAAGTTATAACATCATCCACATGTATTTAAAGAAAAAAAATTTAAACTTCAAAAACTTTTCACGACGCTTGAAGAAAAAAAACATGTTAGCCTTAACCGCTTTCATAAAAGGTTTTCTTATTAACAGTTGGACATCGGAATTCGTCAATGCCTATATTTGAATTTATTCGGAGAGGCTTGTTAACCAGAATTGGCATTCATGGAAAATCTCCACCTTGTAACATATCCAGTTCTTTAGATGAATACCAATGTAAGATCTCAATTTCAGTTACAAAATAACTCAGTTTCTCTTCATTTCTGGAAACAAATTATTGGTCTCCTGTTACAGAATGGAAAAGTAATTTGTTATTATAGGAGATGAAAATGAGTTGACCAAAGACAAATAAAGATGGCGTCAATGTTTGAAGAGAGACCAATCTCATCAAATTGTTAAAGAGGTCCAATGTTATTGTCAGAGATGATATAAATTTAGAATTTCCTTCATCAATACTCGATAGTGTTAGCCGATACCTCTCATATTGTAACCCTATCTTTACTTTACATAACACAAACTGAATGTCAACCTACAATATTTCAATGACGATCATGATGGTGATATTATTCGGCTGGGCATTGCTTGACTCTTCTAAATTAACAAAGTCTGATCTATTATCAAAGTAAAAACTGTGCTGCAGCCTCTGTGAAATTATCACACCACAGATCATCTTTAAAAATTCATTAGGAGTTTATTCTTTGATTTAGTTTATAGTGTACTAGTATCACATTTGTTTCAAATTCAACCGTAATCTAATGCTAGTAAACCAAATTAATTCTGCTCTAAGTTTGTAGAAGTTCGGATCTATTCTGTTTTCACCGCATTCTGGTAGATGTATCATTATTCTTATCCGATATAGACATAAAGCTCCGTCTGTGTTTGATATTATTGTCAGTCTGACAGTTACGTGCAGATGGCATAGAATTCACACCTTCCTTAGCACTTGTATGGAAATCTATTAATCATAAAGTTATCATTAACCATCTTGTTCTTCAGGTAAAACACCGGCTTTCAAATTTTAAATCAAGTTAAATTATTTTACTAGGGTTAATAAAGGCCAAAATAGTCTATCCATAATATTGTTCTTAATTATGTAAAATTCCAATTGTGCTTTTTGATGCCTTCATTTATCACGAAGCAAGATACTATATGCATATCAGACAAAATACTTGTGTGAAATATTCCCAAATATCAATAATCATATCGATGACAACAATATATTTCTTATTGTTCATATATAGAGTAGAATATTCAGTAACAACTCTGCCTATCAGATTGTGTGAAATTTCACAGAGTCTCGTTAAAGGTAGATTATTGATCGAGATTTTCTCAGGCGGTAAACAAGAATTTTAATTAGTTATTTTCCCATTATTCTCTGTGTTATAATTGACTAATTTACATGATTGAACTGCTTTCCCACGAATTATAATACACCAGTCAACCTATAAATAGTCAAATTTCTTTTCTTGATTAAAAATTAAATTATCTACAAGAGACCTTGATATATCGTCTATTATCATTTTCATTAAAACTCCAGTCTTTGATTGCAAAGGGACATAATCAGTCCGTATCCGTTAATTAAATTCATTCACACGAAGTTTGTCGTAGAATTTTGGCGGAATTCACTGAGATTTATTGAAAATGGTGAATGAATGATTTATTGCCCATGGTGTAAAAGCTAAACGTGTGATTTGGTTCAAATAGACAATTCATGGATTTCCGTAAGTTGTTGAGAGCTTTGGCACGATCCCCCGTTGAAAGGCGACTAGTTAGGTAGTCCATAGTCTATCCATATTAAAATGGCAAGACATGAAAAGTACACAGTGATGTTAAAATATAGATAACTAGTAAATTAATGTCATTACAAATTACAGACCATGTTTACAAGTAGAATCAAACCATTACATGTTGACTATAGACTTGATCAGTCCACCGTAATTCCTCTTATTTAGTTAATTCATTCATTTAAGGTGAAGTTATATACTTATATAAATGTTTTTATTGCTGAAATGCCCTTCTTTCATAGAAATTCGTAAAAATTGAATATCTGTAAATACTTAACATATGAATATTATGTTGTATTTATAAATAACATCGTATTCAATATATGGAGTTTAAAGTATAATAATAAACATTTATTTTCATTTTATTTACATAAATTATTTTTCTTTTCTTTTTTAATGGCTTAAAATAATATATCATTCTAATATTAATAATTATGACTGAACTAAGTAGTTTAAATAGAAAATAGTGCTACTTTATTATATTTGAAATATTAATAATTTTTAAAAGAAATAACGAGCCAACTAAAAACCAAATTCCTTTATTTATTTGTTTATGAGGTTTATTCAAATTCAATAATAAATCCTAATTTTATAATAATATTTGAATGAAAAATAAAATTTGATATTCACGTTTGAAATTATTTTGGGAGTAAATTAACAAGAGTTTCAATAGATTTCTACAGAAATATGGTAAAGAAATTATTAAAATTGTTAGTCTTGTTGAGCAAATATTATGATAGAATTTGAATATTAGAATCAGAGGCGAGGCAATGTATCAAAGTAAAATTTGTCGATACGTGAACGATGAAAAAAGTATTTTGTTATTTTGGTTTGCTATGGATACAGGAGATAATGTTTAGAATGTAAACACTGTCATGAAGGGGAGATAATTAGAGTTGTAAGATAAATACTAAAGTAAGGTTATCATCATAATATCAATATTACTACCATCATATCAACCTAAGGTTTTCTGCTAATAAGGTTTATCAATTTACTAGAAGAGCAAAATCTTAGTTTTGATCATTGTAGATCATTGTACGTTAAATATCTATTCCTCTATATGTTCAATAATATGTTCTTACAGTGTATTGAGGCGACTCCTCATTTAAACAGACCTTTATACCTCAAAACTTAATATAATTTTTAAGGTGTGTTCCGTACAATACACTACCTTAATTACATTCACCACATTATTTCGTTTACAAATATAACCCATTCTTTCTTTATACGCAGTTCTGTTGATTTTTATATCATCAATGCAATTGAAACCAAGTATATTCGACATCAAACGAAATCTATGTAGAATTTTTACAAGTAAGATATTTCTTTGGCAAATCTGTTTGTGATATTTTATACTATATTTGCCTTGGCTTAATTAGATTTATTATAAATATATCTCTTTGTCAACATTCAATTTGTGATACACAGATTTTAATATCTGTTCAGTTTCGTTAGAAATGTTGGTTGATTTGCTTTTCTATCAATAAGAAAACCACTTACACAAAGTCTATGATACATGGGGTTGAGAAACATTTTATCCTACGTTTTAAATGTAAGGCATCGGTTTTTAATCTTTAAATGTGAAATAAAAACATGCATTTTACAGAAATACAGAAAATTAAAGAAGCAGAAAAGTGCAATAATGTTGCGAGAAAATGCAGCGGAAAAACTCCAGCTCTGAGGAAATGATTAAAATGTTAACTAAAAGGTTTCTTGGTAGAATTTTTAATCTAAAACTTCATTAAATAAGAGAAGATATCAGGACTAAAATGACGATGAATTTGGCTGAAAAGGTCAAAGGGACCAAAGAGAAGAATTTCCAATTTTACTTGTAAAACAGCCGAACCTAACTTAACCACGGCATTATATTACATTCGAACGTGAGTTTTCCTCATTTCACCGCAATTAGTCTAAATTGAAACTCATTTCGTCTGTCCGAACTTACTCAGACCGAAATTACCTCTTTCCTGTTGTAGTTTGCCGCCATTCTTTATCGGTAAGATTAGAAAGATGGAATGGAAATTTATCCGAAGCGAAATAATAAAGTATTAATTTAGTCGATATTGAATCATATAAATGTAATGTGGTTAATTAAGAATAATATTACTAAATTGGTCATCATAACTTCAGAATGTGTTAGTCGAATCTTATTTAAGCCAATTTCGTATTTTTGTTGACCTTTATTATTTTCTTTTGTATTAAAGGAAAAGGTTGGACAAACATCTTGTCTTTAGAGCATAATGATCTTGAACTGAACAAATCCCGTATAAAGTTAAAGAGTTCTGTGATTTTTTCCCTTCAGAAGCTAATGACCGTTATACAGGTATAGTCTTCAGTAATAATTGAACAAAATTCGAAGCAGAACAGTCAACGTTGAAATGGAAACTAAAACCGTGTCGCATACTAAAATATTGTGGATGAGTCTGAAAACAGATTTCATTATTCAGGTATTTTTCCACCTGTTTACGTTTACATTTTGATAATCTGAAAGTTATTGAATATTAAAAGGAAATTGGATATCTATACAACAAAAATCCCAATCAAATAATTGTATTTCTTTTCTTGTTTGTCAAAGATTCTGTCTTTTTTATCGTAATTTTACAGTAAAATTATTAAGGAGATTATCTTCAGATTATGATGTACAATAGTATTTTAATTGAATATTATTCAAATAGGCCGTAAGCCTACGAACTGGTTCCTGTCAAAGCTATTCGGGTCTTGTGAATATCATCATACCATTCCCTTACGAGTGTTTGGTATTGGTCTCAAATCCACACAAGTCTGAAAATTGTGGACATTTTTACTTATAAAAATCCAACTAACATTCATTTGTGCAATTATGATTATTTATATTTACCTCGTAATTGCGATAACTTGAAAATCTATGACAAGGTCAAAGTTCAAAACTATGATACAATGATCCGGATATAGTCCATATCGTCTTCAGTCTCTTCAACAAAATGAAGATGACGATGGAATAAATATTCTATATTGACATATGATAATGTAATTTTCTGGTAATCATCAGCCGGTAGAGGACAGATCGGGTCATATTTCCTCATCTCTGTCAACTCTAATCATTAAACAAACAATACTAACTATTAGAAAATTAACTGAAAATAGACCAGCTATGAGAAATTAGATGGGAACATGGTGGATTGATATTATATTGGGTTGTTCTGAGGTTTAGAATGACAGCGCCAGTGATATTACTTCTCAATCTCTATCTAATTCCATATTGAATGGTGTCTGTTTTCAACCTCCCTTTTTCCCCCATGTTTTCTTAAGAATTTTTGAAGCTTAGGAGAGTTTCAAATGATGTACATATTTAAAAGATGGGCCTAATTCTTTATACAAAAAGTTCTTCATCTATAACAAAGAACTCACGTAGTCGAGATGTGTCCTAGATGGTGATCTACACTAATTTCAGATTGTATCTTATCGGTGAAAATGATTTTAAATTCAGCTCAATAAGCCGGATTATTTGCTTTTTAAAACTTGATAGTACTTTTGCTAAAATTTGGTGAAACAGGTTGAGATTCTAGTGAAGTTTAATTTTGTCGACTTTAACACTACACATAGTGAAAGATAAAAGAACAAATAATAAACCAATGGTTTTTGTTGAAGATATCGATCCAACCGGAAGTTATGCAACAGGCGTATACATATAGTTGACTATGGCAGTGATAAAGTGTGATATGACCTAACTGACATTTTACACATAATTACTATAACGTCTAAGTTACGCTTTCTGCCTTCTTCATGATGCTACATTTTCCAGAGAATTTGAAATATTTTTAATTGCGTGTTTAAATTCCAAGTTATCTCCCTTGGATTGGAAACTTTATACTATAATGATAAATTTGGTACAGATTCCTTCCATAGCCGAAAAAAACAAAACAGTGTAAGCAGGTTAAATTATATGATCCAAAGACTTGTATAAAACAAAATATTATAGTAGTTGTAGTTCAAATTGAAGAAGTGAACCAGAATGATGTTTATGTGTTCGTTAACGGCCAATCATTTACATACTCTTCTCCAGTATAAATATGACGGACGTGACAAACATCATCTTGCCGCAATTTCAACCAAATACCATTTGTCATGTTAGACAAACGATTTCCAATAATAAGTCAATTTCACTTGTCCGAAAACTTTAAATTTTTCATGTTATAGTTTGTATTCTGTTCTGAATTCTAACTGTTGTATTTGTCCGGTCAATACCTTACTGTCATGCTGTTTGTTAAGGCTAAGCGGCCTGTCCTACCAGATTTATAGGTAAGTTCGAATGAAAACGTTGTTATAGTCTCTTCGTCAACAAATTATCTGGGTTAAATACAACTTGAGTTAAAAACTAAATGATAAGGTAATTGAAGAATTAAGCAGACATTTTTCAAGTCTTTGTTAAGTGACACAGAGAAGGGAAGTTTTGACAAGTGGACGCTAACTGACCGGTAGTGACCAGAGGCTGGTCTTCAAATATTCTTTCACACTACACATTTGTTTCTAACACCTCTCTGATATCAACTCTTTATTTATGTGAAGAGACTCATCACTGTTGTATGCTTTGTGGTTTTATTTGATAACAACAACATTTTTCGTACACCCCATGAAATTCAGTAAACAGAAAAATAATCAAGTACTAACGACCCGAACTGCAAAACGAAATTCGATATCCAAAATAATAGTTTGGCAGTACTATTGTAACAGCAAATGAACTGTTCACTCAAATAAACTTAGGACAATGTAAGTTTGAGAGTTTTAGATACAGTTCACATCCTTCTACAATATCGATAGCAAGCCAAGGATTGGTTTACAATCGTACTTAAAGATTTCAGTGCCTAGGCTTTCAGAAAGGTTCTTCCTGTCATTTTCAGACGAACAAGGTGGGCCAGCTCATTAATAGACAACTTATTCAAATTTATAGGTTCACATTTTAGACAAGAAATATAATAAATTATAAGACTATGACTGTTAATTCGAATTTGGTTAATTGATATCGAGCGTATAATGAGGTAGATATAATTCAAGTCAGCTTAATGTTTCGCTTTATTCTGATTTACTTTACATATTTAATAAGATTAAGATGGTCAAAAGCTCTCGAAACATTCAAATATTACCCTTTAATCTCAACTCTGACTAAGCAACTTTCGAATTAAATTATTATCTTTAAGCCACGTTTGTAGTATTCAATGTAAAAAGGTCAAGATGATGAAATATATTTTAAGCAAGCTACACCATAAGATTCACATGGAGTACATTTATAGATGAAGTATATTTATGAAATGAAATGAATGGAGTTTTACATCCTACTCTTCTCCATCTTATGGTATAATGAAGAAGTGCATTTATGAATACCTCACAATATTCAGATGATGAAGTATATTTAAGTAAACCTCACTGTAAGGGTGACGAAGTATATTTAAGTAAACCTCGCTGTAGGGATGACGAAGTGTATTTAAGTAAACCTCGCTGTAAGGATGACAAAGTATATTTAAGTAAACTTCGCTGTAAGGATGAAGAAGTGTATTTAAGTAAACCTTACGTTGCTTAGATGATGAAGTATATTTATGAAAATCTGACGGTCTATATAATAAAGCATATTTGTGAAATATCATTTTATTTGTAAGTAACTCCAGTGATCGTATAAGGGTTATCCTACTTATACCTGTACTCTATGCGATAATGAAATTAACAAAACAGTTTAGTTTTGATTTATAAAAGTGTTATTATTCTACTGTTTTGCAATCATAAAATGCTTAAATGTGCAGATGTTTCACGTGAGGATTTTAAGTCCAATCTGATTTAGACACTTTTACAGGCTTTTATGAGGAAGTCTACGCTGAAGGATATAGGCCTACCTGAAGATGGTTGCAAACCTGAAAACCTTCAGTCATGACCGATTAATGCTATGGCACAATTTGGAATCTGATTGCATAAAGGTATACAACAAGTTACCAGATGAGGACTTGTACATTGTCATTTTTAAGGATGGTGCTTTATTTTTATACGGTAAATTTCCAAGGGTGATTGTGTATATCGAAGTGTTGCCACTTATAATCACAATTCGATTTATGTAGACTCAAGACCCTTTAAAAAATCTTTAATCTAGATTAAAATAGTCAAAATAGGTAGTTTAAGATTTTATTGAAGGTTAATCCATAGGTAACAGTTGGCTATTATTATTAGCTGTTGTATATAGTAATCTGATTGATTCCCATCATAAATCGATCAGATCCATACATTTTCATGTTTAACCTAATTCTATTCAGTTCTTTACAATGATCGTTTCAACATGTGTTTTCAGATTTATTTTTTTTATTAATGGTAAATTTCTTGTAGTAACGCTTGACATATTTGTATAGTCACATTCTGAAAATTTCCCCTAAATGTTAATGGACTCGAAACATGTTTTATCGTGCTCTGGTGTTCAGATGCTTTACGAAATGCTTGAAAACAGATTCCGGTGTGTCCAATCTCATTAGTCCCAAGTCCGAGAGAGTTAAGATTTCATATTCCAGTTTCTAAACGTACTTTTTATTGCCTTTAATGAATGTATTTGCTATATGTAGATATACTTAATCAATTATCTGGGAATCGATATACAGAGGGATTACCAGTACCGCATGGCCTTTGACGTCATTTGGACTATTTATACAATTGTATCTGAACAGGTGTTACGAAATCGATCATTTCTTATAAACCATGATCTGAACCTTTTAACAAATACACTACATCCGGACTTCAGATGGTTTTCTTATATATTATACTTCATCATCTGAACATAGTGAAGTTTTAACACATACACTTCATTATCTGAGACTTGTGAGGTTTCCATAGATATATATACTTCATCATCGTCATCTGACACTTCAATATTTGAGACTTGTGAGGTTTTCATATATACTTCATCATCGTCATCTGAATATTGTGAAGTTTTAACAAATACACGTCATTGTCCGAGACTTTTGATGTGTTCATATATATACTTCATCATCATCATCTGAATATTATGAAGTGTGAACAAATACACGTCATTGTCCGAGACTTTTGATGTGTTCATATATATACTTCATCATCATCATCTGAATATTATGAAGTGTGAACAAATACACGTCATTGTCCGAGACTTTTGATGTGTTCATATATATACTTCATCATCATCATCTGAATATTGTGTGAACAAATACACGTCATTGTCCGAGACTTTAAGGTTTTCAAAAATATATATCATCATCAGATGCTTTGCCTTTGCAAAAACCTATTGTCTCGTCCATTATACTTTTGAATATTGACCATAGGAGATATTATTCTATAAAGTACATAAAGAATTAAATAATGTAATATGTGTCAAATACAATCAATTGGTGAATTTCAATAATTTTAATTGTTCTAAACCGTATAATAGTTTGAAATATTAATCTTTTTCTCGTGTCAAATTTGACTGTGTACATACTTATTGTAGTAGTGCTCAGAACCTTATACAAATGTCTTCACAATTCACCTGTTTATTTATTTTATTTGTCAATTCTTGCTTTGTGGGTAACGAGGATTTTTAGTTTGGATTACTGCGTTTCGTAATAATGAAGTGAACAATAACGAGAGGTAGAATAGAGCTCATGAAAATGGCAAGCAAACATTGAATTTACATTTGAATAGTAAATATATTGTATTTTATGGTTTGAACGACCAACGCTGCGGTAGGGCGTACGGCTAATATACAAAACACTATACAGACAGGGTAAAGATTAAAGTTGGCCAACAATTCAAAATCTGCTAGACTATTATCATTTCTATTCTATTTTGTGTATGAAAAGTTGTGTAGAAAGAACTGGTATTGTTCGTTATATACAGATCGAATACATTCCTTTCAAGATTAACTCGATAGTTTGTCGTAATCTGTTCCTTTTCGCTGAGTTGTGTAGAAAAAGATGAGTCGACCAAAGGGTTGTACCTTATCCAAATAAACATAAAAACATCTTTGATCTTGGAATGATTAATAGATGTCTTGTTTCGGCCAACCATCGTCTTAGATTTATATTGCTAGCATTTATAATTCAACGGTAACGTATTTTGTTCATTCCGCGCTACTTAGACTGATTTGTGTTCCTAACACACCTGTACATGCGTATCTAATGCCTATATTGACTGGGACAGATTCATAATTTGTAGTAAGATAGATAGTAAGATATCTACATATCTACATGAAGAAGTTTAGATCAACATTACTTTACAGACTTGTTATAATATAATTACAGTATGGCTATATTTGGATTATAAAATACATTTACGATGAAACTTAAAGAAAAGAAAAGAATTCTTGTCGGCTTCCTTATTCCCTATTGAAATGTAAATTCTGCTATATCCTTCAATATAGTGTATTTGATTTTAATTTTACAGATATCAATTTCTATTTGACTATAATCTGCACTATAAGCCGATCTGTATCTGCTGTTAATACAAAACTCATAGATTGTAACAGTCGAGTTTTTTTTTATTCTATTCATCTATTTTGTTCGTTTGTGATTTTAATTATGTGTTCAATGAGAACATATATTTTTATCTTTCTCGATACACTCTGTTGGAATATGAATTAAGTTCAAGTTGAACGTACGTCTGTCTTCTCGACTTTACAGACATCTATCGGTACACCAACTAGCCTACCTGGCTGTTTCTCCGATTAGATTAAGATGATCTTAACACGAATTGGGGCGGTAAATCTAGGCGCACATTCAACAGAAACGGTCAATGATACATTGATTTAGTCTACAAGATGGTGTCATGAAGTCATTTATTCCTCCAAATTTTATATTGATCTTGTAAAAGTTGGGGGTTGAATGTCAATGGTGTGAGCAAACCCAATTGGTGATTTATGAGCCCTTGTCATTTCAATACTAGATGTATATAGGCAAGGATTGGTTCTTTTGTATTACCGTGTCCATAATTTTGAAAAGATGTATTTGTGTATCTGAAAATGTCTGTGTTGTCCCCTGTCGGTCAACAGTGTTTGGCACTTCCTTTACAACATCGGAACTGGTATTGGTAAGATATTCCGTCTTGCACAATTGTTACTTCTAATGTGTATAATTCAAAATTGTTTTACATGTAAGTTTGTGTCATTTCTAATACAATTGTGTAGCCACCCATTCAACTCAAATTCACGTACTCAATTTGCAAAGATTTCGCATATTTTATACTTATTATCCATTCAAATTTAAATTTTCATACGGTGACATGTTGACAACTTAAATAGGGGTGTTACACTGATACCACAGCTTCCGGTCTTATTTTGTCATCACGTGATACACAGAAACGTCAACATTGTCCGCAATTACGTCAGCAAACATGTTTAACAAAGTACACAACTTTATCAGAATGCGTCAACGGGGTGTGAAGAGGTGTTTGATCACTTGGTAGCTAGGTAGATAACATTTTTCAAAATAAAATGTGAAATGTTTCTTAAACACAAACACGACGAATAATAAAATACAAACTTACCAATTTATGGTCACTATTCCCTGTACTTGCGTATTTTTAAACAAATTGTACGTGAAGTATTGTATATTTATTTTGTGGTCATGTACTTGATCGCCGGAACATAGATCTGTCCATTTGATGCACATGAACTTGTATATTTTTATTGAAGTATTGTGTATTTTCGCCTTTTTTTCTCTCAATGTATAGCCCCATGGCTGAATGTGAGACCAAAGCATGTCCTTGTGTATTGGGTCCAATTCTGACCCATGTAAAATAAAGAGTTTTATTATTATTATTATTAATCGACAATAGGAAAGGACCTACATTTTGCTTATAAATATATACATAGCCTTCTAGGTTTTGAAGCATATCTCGTGGAAACATCATATATATATTTCGCATTAATTGGTTTATTGAATTAGGGACATGTGAATTATTCCATGGAAGTACGATTCGGTATTATTCCTTCTTATAATACTTTATTAAATTTGACCCAGTTAAGTCAGTATGTTTGGAAACGGGAAAACGTTGCAACTTAAAAGCCGTTATTAGAACAAATGTGGCAAGGCTTTTTCCCCAAATGAGTACATTTTTGATCAGGTAGTACTACAGTTTAATCTCATTTTATAGTTTATCTATGATAAAAAAAAGTTGATACCCGAAACCTTCTTAGGCTTTACGTACTACAAGCGATCATTTTTTGATCCAATTCTGAATTGCACTTAAATCTTAGGGCCCTTTATCTGCTATGGAAAGTTGTTATCCAAACTCTTGTTATAGAATATAATGAGGTTAAAGCTATTAAGTTTGATGAGGTCTACTTGAGTAATTATATAGACGTATATAAAGGTGATATTGAAGTATCTATAGGGTGATATAAGCTATATAAAGGTGATAAGCTGAATTATAAAATGATAAGATAAATTGTTAAACAGATGTCTATGATGTAAAACTGTCTCCTAGAAATTTTATCTATCACCTCAGTTCCTGAAATTTACTCTAGTAATAAAATATAGATTGTTAAACTTATCTTTAATTTAATGACGCGGACCTTATAGAGAGCACCCTTCTTTTTACTCCCAAAAAATACTGATGGCATAGTATGGTTCAATTCTAAATTTCAAAATCTGTTTGAAATGCCTATTAATAAAAGGGTTTATGCCGAATGGTTTTTATTAAAACTAAACCGTATTATTGAAAAGTATACATTTTTATCTAAATATTTTAGTATAATAAACATTATTTTTTTATAAATAGAATTTATTTATATAGACCTCCAACATCCATTAGAAACTCCCACCACGGTTATAAAAGCATAATAAACGTATTATAGTACAAAAAACTCTCTCTCTTTGCAAAGAATAACATGGCCTTTAGTTAGACCACCGGGCTCTTTGGCAAAGAATAAATGGAATAGAGTAATAGCTTTCAAGAGAGACACTTGAACACAAGAAATGAGGCAGTCAACTGAGGGGAGTTTTTATATTAAGAGTGTTAAATCAAGCGAAAGTATTGTATAGTTGAATGTATTCACATTTTGACTTGGAGTAGATTTATTTTCTGAGTCGCTAGTAGATAGTTTTACAATCAAACTTCAGCACTATTCTGTTTAGTTAACGATTCGTTCAAAACTGATTTAAAACAATTTTCCACTTGGATGAACAGAAATTTAAAAAAATGAGAAAGAGGTTACCCTAAATTTCGAGTATGGACCGATAACTTTTGTGTTAGCAAATACTTATGAGAAATACGAAATCTTTACTGATCATAATCCATGATGTGCCTTATCTGTGCTTCAGACCTACACGAAACAGTCCAAATGAAGCTGAAGGAACACCTGATGTTGTTCTGTCTGTTACGCGGAACATTATTTAGATATATGCCTAATGTTCTCCGGACTGTCATCTCTGGATATTTTATCGTATTCTAAAAGTCTTCAGCTACAAGAATTTGTAAAGATGTGTATAATGTTAGGAGTGTAAAGAAATCATAAAACATTTCCAGCTATTGAAATAATAAATAAAGGGACATTACAATTGTCACATAAAATATTAAAGAATTCTTTGCATTACAATTTATCTGAAGAATAATAATTTAATAATGGTTACAAAATGCTTTAAAAATCTAATAAAAATACCATCTTTGAATTGCTCGTGCCGAATCATTCATATTCTCAACAAGAAAATTCATTTAATTTGTCTTATAACTTACTCATTTACATAACTCCGCCTCCCCTGTCAAAGGGTCAGCCCTACGTAGTATTATCAGCCAATGAAATTAGAGAATGTTGACATTTTTACATTTGATTGATTGATGATTGGATTGTAATGGCTGAAATTGTATTGTAAGTCGAAAGGCTCTTTTTAGATCGACTGATATATGGAACTCTGTGAAATCATTTGAAAAAGATGAAGGATCATTTTTAATTGTGAATTTTTAAGCCAAGAGTAAATGACTAGTGCCAGTTATTCTACAAACCGGTGGTGAAAGAGTTCCTAATATCGACCAAGGGACGTCACGTGCGGAAGATTACGGGGTTTCGATTAGAATTAATTAGTACCGACGAGAGGAAAGTAGCCGAAGGGCTGAACAATGTTTTCTTAACTTTATCTTTGATTTAACTAACGATCACGTATCGTATGAGTCTTTAAGTGGACATTGTGAACAATAAGGATAGTAACTAACTGGAGGAATAATTCTACCTGTGTTGAGATATCTCACGTTATAATACACAGCTGTATGTGAATATTACCATATCTTACTCACTGATATATTCTACTTTTCACCTTAATCTGTTTGTGTTAAGAGGATTATATCCACAGGTAATGTTCAGTTTGAATAGTTTTACTTGAGTGCCATAATATATAACATCATGAAAAAGGTGTATATTTCTTAAACTTTTGATTTACTGTCATATTGTTTATTGCCGTAAATTTCATCTCGATTTAGACGATCGGCTTTTCAATCATAACACGTTATGTCTTCGATTTCACCGAAGCGTCCTTTTGTGGTACATGCATACCAAATTTCTCCTGTGCTGTTGAGGGTGTTATGAGCAACACATGAGGGGTACTGTTTCCCTTCAGGCTAAAATAACACCCGTTTGTTGTCAGACAGTTTCGGGTATTCATAAAAATCCCAAATTGCAATCGATCTTAGTTGTTTTTTTGTCAGTTCAATACGTTAGAAAATGGCGGACATAGTTCGAATTGAGACATGCATTTGGCTCGTCTGATAATAAAGACTGTATATAAACATAAAAAAAACATAGGGTGTATAAACACTTTATAAACCACAAGGTTTGAGATACTAATTTCTATGGTTTTTTAGTCGATTAGCAAAATTCCTAATGTGTTCACAAATTGACATATATTCAAATATGATTAACGATGAATCATGCTTGAATACATTTTTAAATAATAATGAAAACAAACTGTATCGAGATACAGACAATATTGGCCTTTCTGAGTCACTTCCACATGGCATTATGTTTAGGAACTTGACACAATCATTGGTTCTTACAAACTAATATAAGTTATTATTTCAATATTCTATTTGTGACACATTGTTCAGTCAAGTACATGAATTATTCGCAATTCTAAGGTGCAAGACACTGAAACATTTTCAAAGGGTGATCAAAGCAAACTTATATCATTTTGCTTAACGTTAAGTTGCGATTAAAGTTTGAAGGATGTGATATACTTCTATATAAAATTAGTTAGGTTTCCAAAATGTCATCAATGTAGTTTAGAATACAAATTCTACATGGTACAGGTATATCCAACTTTAAAATTTAAACTTTAGATTGCTATTTGACAGGGCGTTGTCACTGTTGACATTATTTTAATGATAATTGGAATAATTTTTTACTTCAAAATATTTGAGCTCGGTGGGTGTTTTATTATCCATAATCAAACTAAATACATTGACTTCAATTACCTCCAATAGGTGCAAATATAAACATTTTTTGAATTATACCTTGAAGGTTATACCATGAATATCAAATATGGCCGGGTACAAACTCAAAATATTTCTCATTATTGTTTTTAAAACATTTAATAACAAATGCATTGCATACATTTTCTATTCTAGAAAACATGTAAACTATTATATTTCTTAACAAAACTTATTCTAATTCTCAAACAATAAACAATTCCCCAATACGTATGAAATGGTATTTTTAGGTTTAGAACAATAGTATATTTCATATTAAATATAATAACTATGCAATGTCATATTTTAAGAAGACAAGATTTTTATTTTGAATTATGTACTATATATGTTATAAAAAATAGTACATTCTTTTCTTTACAAAAAAAAACGTTAAACGAAAAAAACCAAATGATAACTAAATAAAACATATGAAGTAAAAATTATATTATATTAGATAAATTATACTTATTCATATTAATTTCTTAGCGCCTTATATATAAAAAATACTAATAATAAATCACAATAATAATATTGTATGGAATATTATAACGGGCTTTCCGGAATATTCAAAAACATATTTATTCCGAAAGTTCAAATAAAATTTCAAAATATACAATTCGTATTGTATTGTAGATGAAATATAAAGCTTTCGACAAAATGGTTGCTATAAAATTTAGAAAAATTACATTTTCATAATATATGAGATGTGATATATGATATGATATAACGTTAGTTATAATCTAAATAATTTGTTAATGTTAGCATAACAAAAAATTGTAAATTTTAGGCTAACAGGGGTTGTTTTTCAACTGAAAATTTTAAAGACCACAATTTCATCAGCATTGAAACTTTCATCTGTAACAATTCAGAATGATACAATAGCATTTTTATTGTGTATAATATCGGATTAATAAAATATACAACTATAAAAAATGTACACTTATTAGAAATTATAATTAGTAACCCTTAAAATATACAGGTATACTTTCGTTAAGTGCACTAACTATACAATGGTTAAATAGTTTTAACAACAAAACAAAATATCAATTTATTTATAATTTTGACATATCCAAATGAAAAATGGACAAATGTCACAAATACAATCGAATAAATTTGAATATCTTATTTTATGTAGACCTTTTACTTTTCGATTTTTTCATTTCCTCTAATGTATCGTCTGTCATTTCAGGTCTGAGGCCGGGGGAGGGGATAGTGGTTCCCCGGATACAGATTCCAATTTTGCAGAAAAACATGAAAGGTAAGACTTATTTAATGAAAGTACTAAACTACTTCTTAATTAAATTGGGTAACTATTGAAAATCAATTAAAATTGTCGACGGGTGGTTGAACTACATTGTACATGGGTTACTTGGTCATTCAATGACGTAGAAGAGAAATGTATTTTTTAATTGAAAGGTGCATATAAACATTCTATTTTCCACTTCCGTATAGACATTTCCAATGACCACAATTTTGACTTGACTGAGATTAAAAGGGATGTAGAAAATTTTCACATTTTACTTGGCAAGCACCTGTCGCATCTTGACAAGGGTAAGAATTCTAATACTGACCCATGTTATTGTTGATATAATCCGATTGTATTGTAATCCCAATGATTTATAACACAGATTACATTCAGTCAATATTCAACTGGTCAGTTCTTACCAATAATAAATAATGTCCAAATCACTCGGACAATACTACAAACTGGTGTCATAGCAAATGTAAATAGTGCCACATTACTGAAACGTTTCGTCTCATTTCATCAACTGTATTTCAACGGTTTCAATGATTCCAAGTCCAGACTTGTTATTTTACGCTTAATTCTTGTATATAGAAGCATAATATTCTTCAGGCCAAATGCTGTATACACATTTACTACATTGAAAAAAAAATCAGCTTTGCATAGGAAGTATTCTAATGGATTATAATAATTTTCAAATTAAGCCTTGAGTATTAATTTTTGACAAAATGCTCTTTCTTGCCCACATAATATTGTATCTGTGATTGTTTTTATATTCCGCATAATTTTCCAGAAGCACAATCAAAAACTACATATACAATAGTAGGTCTTTATTTATACAAAATTATATGGGGGGGGGGGGTGGCGGCCGGTTGGGAGGAATTGGAGAGAAATTATTATATCGGGAAATAATATTTTCACATTTTTTTTCTCGCTGAAGCAAACCCAAGACGACCTGTCATGCAATTTCCATCGTAAAATTTCAAACAGAAGACTATCTTGTACAGATAGACTAAGTATAAAACTCTAGATCCCCAGACGATTCGAGACGATATCCCGACTGAGATCGAGCCGTTTTGATATTCACCGAGAAAAAATAGGTTGTTAATGGTTTGAAATCCATTCATAATTTGACCAGCGTACGTTCAAGTCTGTTTATAGTAAAGTTGTAGCTGGATTTGCAATTTGTAATTTAAGCACGTTGGAAATTCGTGTCTTCGTGTCATTTTTGGGCCGACCTTGACCAAGACAATACTGGAGAGTATTTCTGCAACTGAAAGTTTCATTGATTATAAATATTTAACCTCAATCATGTGTCGAATATATTTCT
This sequence comes from Nipponacmea schrenckii, assembly GCA_030562195.1. NCBI lineage: Eukaryota > Metazoa > Mollusca > Gastropoda > Lottiidae > Nipponacmea > Nipponacmea schrenckii. Next base: position 50,108,034 of record JAUJPP010000003.1, on the reverse strand, counting down.
CTATTTTATTCACGTCGTCTTTCAATTTTCATTCATTTTCTACAAATTGACTTATTTAAGTAGCATATAGACAACAGAACGCAATAAATATTCGAAATAAATGATTAAATATTTAAACGGAAATAACAATATTTCTATAATGCATTTAATTTTTTAGTTATATTTCTTTGATTTCACATTTTGAAATTAGTTTGTGAATGTAAATTTATGAATGAAATAACTTAAACTGAAGAGTTGAAAATGCTCGAGTGAAATATTTTGAGTGGATATTTGCTTTTCTTCTTGGCTATTTGTCATTTGTAAAGAAGCGGAAACCAGTTTTAAAAAAATTGTTATAAAGTCAAATATTAAAAATAAACAGTGCCAAATTATACATGATTTTTCTTTTAAAAATTCACAATAGGAAATAGGATGTTTTAGTGCGGCAATTCGACTTTCTTGACATAAACCTAAACGCTAAAGTTAATTTTCAGTCAGAGAGTTTAAATAAAATACTGTACAATGTGGTTAATATACTAAAGGGCCCAGATGTCTTGTGTATTGGAACTAGGTACTACTCTATTCTGTCGTTTCCTCTTTTTTGAAAGCTTAGGTTTACAATTTATTCAAATAATATTCAAATAATATTTAAAGCGTATTTGTAGTGTGAACATCCCGAATTATTATACAAAAAACTTAACTAATGAACATTGTCACAAGATAACGTTGGTATTTATACAAGTCCTGATGCATAATGATTTTAGTCACAAGGAAAATTTCTTGCTCTAATAAAGTACGTATATATCGAAAATAATCTTCGATGGCAAATAATTCAGGTCGATGTTGACTTTATAATCAACACATTTCAAATTTCGCACATTATAAGTGAATACCACACCAAACATTATAGTGATAACTCATCCATTTTTATTTGACGCCATTATATGAAATTTTACAGAGATGTGTTAACTAACATTTTACTTGTTTCAGACAAGACACAATATAAAATTTGGTTGAGTTCGAACAGCGTTAATGTCATAAACGATTGATATTTTAGCATACGGTGGCAGTGTAAACCATCTTTATTCAAAATGGTTCGCTAACGCACGTAATGCATATGAGCACCAAAGAAACAATGAATTGAAGAAAATGATTACTTTGTAGTCGATGGCGTTAAAAATTCGCAATTGTGGTTGTTAGGACCAAAGTTTAAAGGTTTGTTGTGGAAGTTTACGATCTAACTCTTTATGTAATTTAACACAGGGACCATCGTTTGAAAATGATAAGCAGAAGGCGAATTATTCCCGCGTTTTAGTCTTAATACGAAATGTAAACGTGGGGTTAATAGGCTCAAATGAAGATGAAAGAGGCCGACTTGTTATGCGACCTTTCAAAGTGTATATTTGATTGTCAAGTACTGAATACTTCATTCACTGTTTAAGTATTACTGATTGTTTCTTTAATCCCCGCCTTTAGATCTTCAATTTCAGAATAAACTTCATCTCGTCATTGCTCATGCTAAGCTCAATTCAAATTTCTAAATATCGTCAAGAATATGAGATTAAGAGGATGAAGACATCGATGCAGTATATCATTTTTACTGTTTCCGAATAAAGTATGATGGTACAAGCAGGCATACTACTTGACTTGACTACTAGAGTAGAACATGGGTATCAAAACCATTTATCTAAAGACATTACACCTTAAATTATATTGACCTTCAATCTGAAATGCCACAAGTGACCTCATTCCTGATATTACCTAAACTTGAATGATATTTGCTAATGGAAAAAAATGTGTTACGTTATGCTAGCGATATTGCGAAACTGCAGTTCATTGTAATATGTAATACAATTAGTTTTTACTGTCCATGAGCAACAAGAATTGAATTCCACAGAGCTTACTTATCCGTTTCATTTAATCTCAAGTAAGATTCGATTTCTAAAGTTCCTATTGAAAGTAGACAGTATAGGTTATATAAAGATGGTGGTTTGATAAATGGTACTTATACTCTTATAGTTAATTACCTATTTGTCACCTCAATATGTATTTTGTAAACTTAGTTGATATTCAGTATCATTGTTGACATTATCTACATTTCTAATGAGTCCGAATCCTGGTTTAAATACAGTTTAAATATACGTAGGCTTAAATCAAACTTCACACTTAGAGGCTAGTCGTTAGACTGTCTATACACCTAAAATAAACCACGACTTGGCAACGTTTATGGGCTCTGGTGGAAACCTTAACTAGGCGTTTTAAATTTGTTGAAAATTCGCTTGGTTATCGTATCACAGAGCACATGCTGCATTATAAACCTAATGCGCCTTGTGCATTGACGATACAGTAGGAGCTGGTATTACAGACCAGGTAGTTTTTGGCCTCCTGGTTCCTTGGATGTTCATATCAGATGATGATAAAATAATCTTACGACACCCAAAAAAGATTTGAAAGAATTTGTATATTTAACCTCGCTTGTCGCACATTCTGATGGTTAACATGATAAGTTCAAATACTGTGAAGTTTATTTCAACACTTTAACCATCTTACATGTCTATCAAAAGTGTCGCTGGTAGAAACTTGAGACTACAGAACTTATTTTAGATAAAACTAGATAGTAATATACTCCTGTATATTTGTTTAAGTGTTTTTATTTTATCTTGGTGTCTTGGAATTTAAATTTGAATTCAAGATGTTACCGGAAATTACATTGTGGCTTGTATTGGATAACGGGGTTGATAACAATAGCTTATTAGTATTTCTCCAAATATTCCACATGGACTGATTGTTATTTAGATGCAATTCCACATTAGAGTAATGGAATTAAAAGCAGAAATTTTGCCCATATCTTGCGAATGTTTCAGAGTGTTTAATGCTTTGCCAATGATTAAAAGAAACCAATTTTTCTACCAATACGATTGAAAGGAATGAATTTGAAGCACTAATTTGAAACGATGTCACTTCGTATTATACTTTAACTTTTTGTCTACGTCAAATCAGATTAGCGGAGGTGTTGACCTTCTTACAACCAGGTTTGCCAGCGGCATTTCCTTGTCCAAAGATGCCCATTAGGCTACCAGTTCGGCTAATACCAGTAACTTCCCAGAACACTAATAACCCAACTTATACGCACTCTCCTGGATCTTTGTAAATCCTAAGCCTTATTGAGTATTGCACTATAGACGCTGATATATACCTTTTTAAAAATCAGGATACATATCATTTATTTCCTTTTCAGGGTCGAAGCTATGAAGGAAAAATCGAAAAATGCTGCTAGAACTCGACGAGAAAAGGAAAATGCAGAATTCTACGAGTTGGCAAAGATGCTTCCTTTGCCATCGGCAATCACAAGTCAGTTGGACAAAGCCTCCATAATCAGGCTATCAACAAGTTACTTAAAAATGAGAACAGTATTCCCTGAAGGTAAGCCATTCGTTTTATTATTCATTATTCTTTATTACAAATCAAATACAAGTTCCTCTCCCACTATTATTAATGATTAACATAAAAAATCTAGGTCAATCACATCTATATAACTTGCATTAGCTGAACTAAAACACGTGAAAAATTACGTCTCAGAGAAAACATGTATACACAGTTACATTCAGAATGTAGATAAAGCAGAGGATAAACCAATCATATACGAGTTGCTCTTTGAAACACAGAAATATATTAAATGATCTTTTTAACAACAGTACTGTTTTATCAAAGAATATATTAAAATTAACTTAATGTCAAAGATACTATTCACATAATATTGGTAATGGGATATATAATTTTAAACGTCTGTTTTATATCGAATAACATTAATATAAATGCAATATATATATGAATATAAAGCTGATACTCAATCAAGTATAATAACCATAACTAGTACAATGAAATACTTTCATTTACTTCGCCTTCAAAAGATTATTCAGATTTTATGGGAAATGGGAACAGCGGAAATATAAATGATACAGAATATCGGAAAAATTCTGTTAAAACAGTGCTCAATACATCAATACATGTAGAGCGATAAAATATAAATTTATGTATAAGGAATATCGAAGCATATAAAATAATATAAACCTGTACTAAATGCAATTATTATTTAAATTAACAAGATATTTTTTTTGTTTTTTTTTTCACAAAAGTAAGTTTTTGGCTTCAAGAATATGAGATTTGCCTAAAAGCATTTCATTGAATTCATTATTTTAAAAGAAAATAAGAAATATTAAAAGTAATAAGGAATTTATCATCAAAATTATTAGCTTGAATTAATTATAAGTGTATAGTTTGTTATGTTAGGAATGAATTAGACTAAAACTCGGTCAGATCCTAAAGAATGTGCCAGAATTGAACAATCCTATCTGAACAGACAAAGAAACAACACAGGAAAAATATAAATCACTTAAGAACAATACCAATACTGATTTTCAGAGCCATTAAAAATTAGTTCCGACACGCCATGATATCATTATTTAGAAATTTATCATTATTTCTATAGGATCAATAACTAATGGTCAGCAGAAAATTCTTGCTTAGAAAATCTTGCAGGACAGCCATCAGAGAGTTACTTCATGCTATCTTATTTTTTGCGATTTAGTGGATTCCTTTGTATACTATCGATTTTGCGATCATTTGGTCAGACTGATGACATCGGTTCACATTTACAAAGCGCAAGACGAACACTTGAGTTTATATGGTTGGATGTCGGCATGCAGATGCGATTTTTTATGTCTCCTAGGCCATAATCCCGACCTGGTCAACGTGTAACAGCCACAACCACGGAGCCAACTTAGTCTGGTTTTGAACCTGGGGTTTAGTGAGAGGGAATGTGAGGTTTGAATAGAAAATAGGTAACCTCTGATCTAAAGGGATGTTCGGTGCGGATTGTTTTTTAATATACGTGGTCAACGTTAAAGCAATATAATATATCGTGCATTCTTATATGAACTTGTTTATCGATACTAACAATAGAATATGATAATATACCATAGTAAACAAATAGATAACATTTACACCATTTGCTCCATTTCTCACAACAATGTTCAATACACCACATTTTAGCCACCCTGGATTGTTGCTGTACAATTATAAGATACTGTACATCATATCCTGATATATGGCATTTCCAAAAGTTCTTTAAACTTCTTACAACCTCGGCAAGATAAAATGTCCCTAATCTGAAATGTATAACATACTTTGATATAGTTTTGGAGTGTAAATACATGGTCGCTGGTCGCGTAATGAAGGTAGTTGCTAATCATTCGTTAATTACATTGAAAACTCGTAGAGGGGATTTTATTGTGGTCGTTTATTTAAGGTAGGCTCTTAATTAAGGTGGTCGTGTGAGCAGGATATACGGTGAGTTCAGAACCAGACCATGCTCAGGTCATAAATTTGTATTCTACTGTAGTCACAAGAGATCAAAAAAGTATAATATACATACAGTGCTTGATACAGCACCATGTTTTGTTATCAATTCTATTTAATTCAGATAAAATTGATGGGTTGGGATGGTGAAGTCTGTCTACTCGTTACGAGACTACTGATAAAACCGATCTATTCCCTTTTAAACCAAAAAGCCAAAAAAAAAAACAATGATCAGCTACCAATGACGTGATCAGAAGCTGGATCATTTCATTGGTTTTTATAACGATGATTTCAGAGTATCAAAAATAATTTTGGGGAATTTTTTTAATGTTTAAGCCTTGAAGATAACGTTACTGACAAAGGGGCCACATGATAAATTTAGTAATATGCTATATTATATTCACATGGGATTACGAACAATGTCTCGGAGGTGTATTAATTTAAGCGGACTGTCTTTTATAGAAATAGACTTAATATCGAATTTTTAATTTCGCTACATTCATTTTTTTCTCTAAAACTAATAAACCGTTGCCGATATTTTTCTATGTTCCTGTATTAATATTAGAAGTTGACATAAGATTTTGTGTTATTTTAAGAACTTGATAAGAAAAGCAAAGGTTTTGACTGTTCGTATAATTTATTTATCATACACAGTTACCCGCCCCTTGTAAACAAACTCTGTTTTTAAGCACTGTTGGTGATGACCTTTGTGTTGTTTTTAAAAAAATAAAAAGAATTTTGTACCTATATGTGAAAGCTGATAACTGATACATCGTGTGTCAATTATTATCCTGTAGTGTTAATATTTATTTTACTATTGAATTAGATATATTGATAAATGTTCGATAAAATATTCAAGCAAATCGAATGCGGAAGGGTTTACCGTGATAAGATTGGTACACATAATTTGTCGCAGATCAGATCTGGGAATATTGAGCATATTGAATTATTCCATTTGTTTTCAAGCAGATCAAATTTGAATCCATTTCTGCGAACTACCAAATATTTCTTACTAGATGAATTTTAAAAATCATGATAGGTTTATATGAGCAGGTACTCTGTATTTAGCGAAGTCAAGGCTCTCTGAATATGAATTATCGTTTCAAGCAAACACAATTCATTTGCTTTTGAATAACCTAGGCCATTGACTTACTTGAAATATTCACAAATCGAGCTAAGGAACTCTGGGCTTTAATAAAAGGCTATTGTTTCATTTAGCAGTGTTGCCAATCTCAGGGACCAAATTATGTTATGTGATTGTTATTGATATGATATTTAAAAAAATATTTCTGTAGGTTCAAGATGGTGGATAGTTTGATATTGGTGGTATCTGATGCAATGTTAACCTATTGTTATAGGTATTTTTGACACTCCTAAAATTTGTCCTCTCTGTATTTCACTTTAACTACACTAATTCAATGTTGATCTAAGGTTATTTGAATTACTACAGTTGGGAAAGAATTTAAATAATTCATTGCTTTTGATGTCATCTCTATCACTGTGTAACAATTTCTATATCAACCTACTTTTTTCTTTCATTTTTCGCGAGTTAAAAATAGTCAATAGCCTATCTTTTGAATTTCGTTAATTGATGAACAAATTTTTGAGAAAAAACCAATCGTTTTTTACCTTCTAGTTTTTGCGTATTCGAAATATTCAAGTTCTGAAACTAACAAAGCCAAAATAATTTGTCATCCCATCGTTCTTCACATTTTTTAAATACTTTATCTTTGGGATTTAATTTGGTGTGTATTTTGCAAGGGTTATTGGAATTGTTTAAATGGCAATTAGCATTATAGTATAACCAATATTTGATACCGTCTCACTTGAGATACGAAAAGGATCAGCCAAGCATATTTCGAATAAATTGATTAATTCTAGTATAGTATACATGTATATTAACAGGTCGAAAAGGAACCAGCCAAATGAGTTGTAGACAAGAATCTAAAATATATTTTACTAACGACTCCCATTAACAAGATTAATAAGCATCATTTATACCCCTGGCTTTCTACATGGCTTGCTAAACAAGTCGACAATTTGTATGGAGTGTGTTACCCACTAGGTGGTTGTATTTCTACACGTCATTAACAGTTCCACCATTTTCCTCTCAATTAATTTCATGAATAGAGAAGGGAAATCCCCCCAGGCCTGATATTAACTACTAGTTTTAGCTTCTAGTGGAATTCCAAATCCTCTTTTTAACTTCCGGAAATAGAACAGATATGTCGTAAAGTGGTCAAAATTACGAAATTTTCTTAATTTATGGAAAAAAGGTTTTTATATCTGTTTCCGGCTTTTTGGTACAAAAGCCTGATTGCATTTGTCTACTGCCCAATTCTTACTTGAGACAAAAATCGTCAAGAGTCAGAAAAGTAGAACGACCTTCATGCGTACCTTCTGCAAAGTTAGAAAACTGGAAATAGGTACTTGCTGTGCAATCTTAAATGTAAATTGTTATGTAAAATGTTTTTTAAGTAATAATTAGAATTGGAATTCAAATTAAAGAATCGAACATTCGATATCTGGATATAAAACCATCAAAGACTAGGTTAGAAAGAATTCGCCTATTTTGGACCAAAGCTGAAAGAATATTATATTGGATATGGCATGATGATAGTTTTCTCGTGAGTTATTTATTTTAAAATTATCCTGACTACAGCACGTGTCCATGGTGCCAAGAAATAACATAAGTACGTGCCATATCGACCAAATTTTACCAGTAACCAAACGTTGTAAACAGACAATTTAGTTGTGAATAAGAATCTGTCGTCGTTTGGTGTATCGTTTGGTTTTAGTCTACTCTTGTATTCTTGTTTTACGTCCGAATTGGTCAAATTTCATTATCATCTTAGGGAATATTATAATATCGTCTACGACCGACAACAAGATATATGTTCTAAAAGGTGAAATTGTAAAAAGGTTTCCTATATTTTAAATTATTAATTGAAAAGAAATGAAATGAACTTCTTTTTATTGGACAGTGGTCACTCAATTTGCATTTGCAATCAGCTTAATAATTACTAATCAGATTATGACCAAAGGTGTTTGAGAGTCAATGATCCATAAGGAGTTAAGATGATTATTTAAACATCTCTTGACCACTGGTCATCTACTTATTAAAGATAAGTAGATAGGGTGTTACAGTGGTCAGTAATTTCACGCTAGATGTCACTGTAATAATACTTGTAATATGTAACCGTCAAGTCTTCAACCTGGCCTTTGGGGACAATATGTCTTCCGTAAACTGCCTTTCTTTTGACATCGTTCAAAACATGAAAATAAAATATGCATGTACAATGATTATTGCCAAACCAACAACCGTTTATACTCTTTATATTGCAGATATATAGTTAGTTATGCACATCTTGATCATCGTTGATGTAATTTTTATCCTTAACACTGTGTCGATGGTCATAAGTTTATCCCAATGAATACCATAAACTATATTCTGTAAACCTCAAAATTTCCACTGCACATTTACATGGTCTATCTAAAATGATAATAACAAATCTTAAGTGGCCTCATTTCTCCATGAATCGTATTGTTTGCTCATTATGTTAAAATCTCATTCAACCTTTATAATTAAATGGAAATTCGGCAAGAGTCGATACACGTGTTAACTCCCTAGCGTTCCACCTCATTATTAATGTTTGTTATAATTTATGTCTGAAATACAGGACTTCAAAAATTGGTAGCTGATGTTATTCGGTGGACTGCTACAGAGAATGAAATGGAGGATAAAGTTCTAATTTTCAAATAGTGAAGAGTGTTCTGGCCAGGAGAGCGAGATCATCATACATGTACTTGATCTTCAACCCGCTCAGCCTTTATTTCAGGAAAGCCCGGGTAAGTGTGGCTGTCATTCGACTTACGTGTTTACAATGACAGCTCATCAAATGTACGGAGAAGGGGACCTCAGTGTAAAACTCTGTTTCAACCCTCGAACAGTCCTATGTCCAACAGATTGTAAACTTTAAAACGTAAAATTTTCGGTTTACAACTATCCTGGCCAATAATGTTAGCCTTCAGTTGACCGATTGAGGTGATAAAGACACGTGAAATAAAATTTCGTTTCATTTGTAATTTCTATCTATTTGACAGTTTGTCAGTACTATTGAATGGCGGTAGACACCTTGTAAACATTGACTTGCCCATTGCCGTGTACATATTAAACTGATGTTCTAAAAACCCGGCGAGTATTCAAGGAATTTAATAGTAATTACAAGTGTTGGTTTACTTTCATTTTCCTCATAAATATGTATTGAATATTAGTTCAACCTGTTTACTACTGGAAAATATGTAAACGAAAGATTCGATGTCCCGAGCAAACACCAAAGATTAGATTTGGAATCAAGTATATTTTGTCAAAACACTATAATGCAAATAGAGATTTTTGTCTATTTGTTTAAGCTATTTGAATGTTTGTGTCGATTCTTTTTCCGCAATGAAATTGTATGGTACAATAAGTTATTCAGGTTTTAGTGAGTAGGTTAAAATATACCTAAATTTCATTATCTCTCTTAGGTGCTTTCAAGTAGATTACTTTCAATTAGTTGTTATAGTTAGCAACAATTCTTTAGATTTAATTAGCACACAATTTGCTATGGTTAAGTTATGTGAAATTATTTTTTATTGCTGCTAAGAGTATAGCATTACATAAGATGAAAATATCGGGGGAGGGGGGGGTTGGTAAATGAATATCAGATTCGGTGTTTCTTTGTTGGATTTTCCGGTCTGAGGGTTTGTATTTGTTTTTCTCAAAACTTGAAAAAGAAAACGAAAAGCATGTTAAGGGGAATAGGTTTTATTGAAAAATTTGAAATATTATTAATTTCGTGACATGGATGATCTGATTGAATTTCAGTTCCGGTTCGAGCGAATCTGAAAAGGTAAAATGGACAGAATGAACAATTGTTAAGAGTTGTTAATATATCGTGATGTCGACCATACAATCTTTTTAATTAAGACTGTCAACTTGGGAGACGTTACAGAGACTTGAGAGTATGCCTTTATTAGGCAAAACTGGCAAAACATACAGACAAATTCGATATTTAAATACTTATCATCTGTTAAAATATTTTGGGTCTGTCCATAGAAACATACCATAATTTGAAACCTATCGTTTCCTGTAGACTATCTATATCCATCTATTACGATACATTATCTATGTCGTTAAACAGGATTGTTTGAAGTATAAATTAGATGATTAAGGTGAGAAATATTAATTACAGGTTAATTAAAAACTCCGTCTTTATCATAATTTATTAACTTTGGTGTCTTATATGAGATTATTCTTGTAATGAATATCTTGAAATATTTAGTTGAAGCCCTGGCATACACCAGGATGTTGTATATAATAAACGATTTTCCATTGTGTTGTGATTTTCAAACTATAAACATAGAGCGAACATCATTCCTATAATATCTAATGAAGTTTAAAATAAGTGGTTCTTTTAAAGAAACAGATCTTAATATTATCCTCTAAGAATGCATATGTACAATTATTGAAGGTCGCGTTTTCTTTGCAATGGAGCTACTTTGAAATGCACCCTTTTATGCATACATTGTTTAAATTATTCATTAAATATATTATACATTATTTAAATTTTACAGTATTAATACAATGACGATGGCTTAGGAAACACTTTCTTTAAATGCTTACAAAAAACATCCAAGTAATAATATACGAGTAAAATATACAATCAAACAATTTGAAGTATGCAATATCAAATATTAGTTTAGATAAGAAACTTGAGGTACAACCTACTGAATATTGACAATTTACCTTATCTATCAGCCAGGTGTTCGATATGTAATGTGAATATGACCGTCAAATTGAGCAGTAAACAAGAATGTTCATCTAGAAATATTTGCCGAATATTACGTCAAAATTATTTTAATCATTATTGAAATTGAAAAATCGATATTTTTTAACTAAATGTAATTTTAGCAATCGGAATCACCCAATGTGATTTTCTAATTCACAGGTTTCTGTGGTTAAAATTTATATTTATGAATTGTAATTTTGTGTGCTGAAATGACTAAGAATAACCATATTATATAAAATTGGTTGACGAACCTTTATGATTTTCTTCATGCACTACTTTTCGAAATATCACAAGCAAACTCTAAACAGCACTATTTCTGTCCCTGTTATATTTTGTTTCAAAACACCAAATATCATACCATCATCTGAAACAGGAATTAAGTTTCTGGTCAACTCACGGTTTCTATAAAAGTAATGTCGCTAAAATACAAAGGAGAATTTTATTGCCGAGACACAGATGAATTGGTAGTTTATATCCATTACGTCTTGACAACCCCATCTTGTATGTTTGTTTATCCACATAATGAATGAAGCGGAAAACACTTATGTCAATTATATAACTACTTTCAAATTCAACACCCCTCTTCTAACTTCAGTTTAATTTCTCAAACCAGCCATGAAATTACAGAGAATGGAGAAGAAAACAATTTATTCAGATTATCGCGACTCTGATTGTTATAGCTATTGTAACATATGGAAATTTCTATTTAGATAACAGTCTCTTGTCATGTTCCCTTCTCCGACACTTTTGTTTGATTTAGGCCGTCACATTTCTGAGTTCAATAAGAGTAATTGGGAAAATTGATCAATTTTTCGAAGGCCCCGATAATTTTTGTTGTTCTGTGTTTGAGCTATCATACTTGACTACAAATGCCAGAATAAGGTCCATACTCTGTTCAATTACGGCTTCATGAAATTTCAATTTCAAACTCAGAGCTGCTATGATGGGTTAACGGAATAGATTGCATTATTATGTATTATGTAATAAATTACAGATAATTCGATGTTTTTTGAGATATTTTATCTAAACTTTGACACGGATATCAATTATTAATATACTTTGATCCAATACGAATTGATCTTCAATCACTGGGCACAATTTAAGAATCGCAGTATTGATTTTTTTTTCCAAATGTTTGTAAATTTTTAGTGGTTATCGAAAGAAAACAAAACAATTTGTAATAAATATTGTAGGAAGAGTGAAGGGTCAAAATTAGCCAACTAAACGATCAATGATAAGATAATGAGACATGATTCTCATGGGTCTCCTTGTATCACATATATCTCTTAACCAGTTAATGTGAAAATCAGCCTCGCCATATGCCAAAATACTTGAGTGGTATTCATGTGGAACCAAGCGGTTAACTATTACGTATAGGTTTATAAGGAGAAAATAAGGGGTATCTATTACATTGAGGTGTTGAGTTTGAGCTCTAGGGGTGGTATACTTGTTATCCTTACATTTCACACTTCACTGCCTTTTATTTGACAAATAAATTAGCTTATAAAGAGATGAGTGTTTATATATGATAGAAATTTGTTTAGAATGTTCGTCAAGTGATTGGTTTAAAAGATAATTTCTCTCCTAGACGCAGGAAGGCAAGGTAATAATCTTCAGCTTTGTAACTTACCGCCAGAAATATGTAAAACACACGTGCGTCCTCTTCAAGTGGTTAAAACGTGTTTTAAGTACCCTACAATAAATTTGTTTTCGACAGTTCGGTATCTTGTGTTCTCACCTTTGTAAAATCCTACTTGGTAACCGTGGTAGTAGGTAAATTTACACTGAGCGGTCTGTGTTCAGAAGGTTTTCATTAACTTGTTCAATATTAGTCAACTATATTATTCACTTATATAAACTAACAAATATTGAATTTATAGGGGAAAATCATTGCCAAATATTTACCAAATATCCGAATTTTGTGTAATTTGCCTATGAGTGCTTGGTTCCTTTTTTAGTCCTAAATAAAGGAAGCCGAAAATACTAATGCCGTTCTTCAACTTCAACATTGTGGTCAGTATTATGTTTATAAATTTAAGACTTATGATAAAACATCCGAACTGTCGTCATTGTTATCCATATAATTGTGTCCATATATAGTAAATAATATATTGTCGTGTGTCGCTAGTATATCTGATGTTTGTTCTCACTGTATTGAGAGAAATGATCGTTCTGGTATCCATGGCTGAGAGGATGTTTCTTGTAATCTTATAGATAATATTCTCTTTCTTTCTCCTTTATTATGGCACACAGTAGTTGGCTCTCATTTCAATATATCAGTGAGTGAGTGTGTTTCTATTTCATTGTCATCCTGATATCAGAATTATAGCCAAATAATCAATGATGTTTGTTGCATTCTGGTCAGCATTCTTGTGATCCAGTCGGCACCAAAAGTCGGCATATTAATCCAAATATTGTGTTTACCCCACCAGGAAATTATGTTCCTTGTAAAATTATCTCTTTTTTATCATCTAACAAAATTATATTTGTTGCATTTAGGTTAACATATTTCTTGTATTCTATTTAGATTCTTGGCATACATAAAAAAAAATATTGAATAACGCTTTGTTTTGTAATTTGTCTAGTTTATTTAACAACCAAATTTCATCTGAGTCGAGAATCGCGATATTTATTTTGACATGATGAAATAAATTGAATACAGCTTCTGTATTTATTTAAGAATAAAGTTAAGATTTTATCAGAAATTGTCTGAAAGATATTATACACCTTTATTAAAGTAGTGGTCGTATCATATTGCATGGGAAAAATAAATATTGATATATGCTTGAATATGAACCTTGATCACCTGTAGATCTTGTTCACTAATTAATCTTGGTTAACAAGACGTTTATTGTCTATGATCATCACCTGTACTGTAACTAAAGATGGTTGAATTTGTTAGCAGGATTTAGTAGATGAGGTTCACTATGAATCATAATATTATTATCTACATATCAACACAAAGCATCACATAAACATATTCGATAAACTTTATTTTCTGACTTTTAAGGGATTAATATAAACGATATATGGAATAAGTAGTACCATATACTTTCCGTGGATATTAGTTTAATATTACATTTATATTTCTTATTTCTGAGAAACGAACTTTTTAAAATATTGAAAGTTAAGAAATTAGATAATCTAAATAAATACTTTCACATATATTTGTAAGAACATTTGGTCAATTGATATATTAACATTTCCGGTATTATTGTCGCTTATCTACTCAGAGACAAATTGTATATAATATATATTGAACTGAAAATAAAGTAGGCATAGTTTATGCAATTGTGGATACTGATTTAAAATTTATCAATGATGGGTGCAGAAACAATAAATATTTACAGTTATAAAGGTATTGATAGTGAATATTCTAGGTGGTATATGATGAGTTATAAGAGGAAACAGTGGGTTTAATATTTATAAATATTGTTTTAACAGACCACCTTCAAACTAGGCGTCAGTAATCACTGTTATTAACAGATAACAATATTACAAATATACAGGAAATGGGTGGTTTTCTCTTTTGATACAACTTTAAGATTTGAAATCCATGAAAAAAAGAGGATTTTATCATGTCAGCCGTAATGCTGCAGTCGTGAAATGGCAAATTTTTAATCAAGGAATATGGTTTTAGAATTGTGTAATCGTGGGCAACTTTTCAACAGGCTAGGCTGTAATACATAATGGACAATTTTTCAGATTTCAAAGTCTTTGCGAGCATTTTATCAGCCCCCAAAATGACTCGGTCAAAATGACGTCCATATAGTAGACTGTTCTTTTATATCACAGAGTCAGTAAACAAAAGATGTATTTAGGTTGACTTCTGGAGCCCTTGCTGTGTCACCTACAAGGTTTTAGACAAGTGAATCCTCAAACCAATTAGATTTTAGGGGATTATGTAGAAAAACTGAATTAACGTCCCTGTTTGTTCAGTTGAAACCTTTGTTTGAGTTTTAGTAGGTCATTGCGTGTTGGGTCTCCTGACTACAACAATTTTATATCTAAAATAACATGGGTAGTTATTTTTATGTGTAAGTTGGCAGCGTCCGCACCAAGAAACAGGCATCTCGAAATTCATAAATGGAACAGCATTCAAAAGGGGTTCATACAACACCACTCATCATGGGTCACCGGAATTGCTTTTAATTTTGACTAGACTTATAATATTGTACATGTACATTAGAAGTAAACAATTTACTTTTAAGATGAAATAGGGGTGACTATTAGATAAACGCTTGTCTCGTGTCATGTGATAAAACACGAGAATTACTATGATGACACGTGCCGAGAGCGCCATTTTCTTCTTCATGTCAAAGTGTATTATATCAATATGAATATTTTCTTTCGTCTGGTTTTATAACTTGTATAATTTATTTACTAAATAACTGGTCATAAACAGTCAATAAAAACTCAGGAATGACCCGACTTTTATTTCCGAACTGGGCATGAGTAAACATGAGAGAACTGTTATAGATTATATTATATATAATGTACGTATTTCAAAATGCGTTCAATTGATGAAAATTGATCACAAAAATGGCAGCTACGCAAGTACAGTAGCCTACTCTTTAGAATTAGAAGAATACGGAAGAAAAGACACTGAAACGGCTTGTATAAAGCTACAATAAAAGCAGCCAAACCTTTATACATTTTGCATCGGTTGAAAAATTAGAAGAGATCAATGTCCCCTTCAAGTCCTTAATTAGTTTATTCTAAATATTGAAGGATAACGTTAAAATCTTGTTAAAATTGAACCAAGAATATCATATCTCTTCTGACCTTGTATTCAGTTCATCATGATATGGATTTATTTGCTCTAATTGCTATCAAGTTCATTCTATCTCTTAGTTTACAGTCAATGTTAGCATAAACCTTATTGAACTCTATCCACTATTGAATTCCGTTTTCTTTACAAATTTCAGTGTTCTGATATCTTAATGAGATGAAATGCCCTGTGGTTAATACACAATTCAATGTCTTTTTTTATTACCTAATTCAACATGCTAAATGCGGTAGAAAATTTCTTTAATCTGTATTATTTTCCTATTTTGAATACCGCATTGTTTCCTATTTCCAAAATCACGACTTTTCAAGCAACTTTTATTCACCATTAAATTCAGTCAGTATGGAAATGTAGATTTGATCAATATTGCTCGTATATGCATTTAATATACATTAACATTCCCCTTTTGTTTTATAAATTTAAATCAATCTATAAAATATCACTCAATTAAACCAAACATTTTCTGTGGTAGGCATAGTGATATAAGTACTCAGCCAATGTTATTAAAATATAAAATAAGTGATCCTAACCACACGGCATGTTTAACGCCCAATATTTATTGCTTTTCCAATAGGCACTTTATTCTTCTTATTATATTGTAATCATTAGCTCTTCATACTTCTTTTTCTACCACGCCCATTCCTTTCTTCCCTGTGTTTGTCCATGAAATATGGGTCAATAATATTCTTTTAAACATTTCGTGTATGTTGACTTTGCTATAGAGATTTATACAGAGGTTTTTGCTTCCAACAAAGACTAAAGTATAATGGAATAAAGGCCGGTAGGAGAAAAATTATCAGTTTAAACATTGAAAACAAACAAAGCTGAACTATTGAATAGACTATATAGAAATACAACAATATTATTTCTCTTCAAGATTTATTTTAGTTAAATATAAATCAATTGTTTTGTTCAAAGTTTTGAGAATGAGTCCGGATGTTCTGTTAAAGGGACAGGAGGTTTGTGGATTGTGTTCAGGGAAGCCTTCTGTACCACTTCAAATTACCTTATCTGTGGGTTTTTTTTTTATCTGGGATTGTATATTCATCTCGTCCTGAATCGTATCCGGGTCCTTACTTCCCCCTTTCATCATTCTATTATATAGAGAATAAAACAAATAAATAAGCTTCATAAATCTTATCTTATCTTATAAATATATACAGAGAAATTTCAAACATTGAGATAATCCCTTGATGCGTAAAGTTAAATTTTCAATTTAACATTCCGTATAAAATATTTCTATCTGAAAGATAGAAATAAGATTTATCAAAATTAGACGTTAACAGCCATGCTAAATGCTGCGAAAGACGAAATGATACGTAACAAATTTGAAAACATCTTAATGTTATAGAAGATGGTATTAATGGTTTAAAATTGGTTTCTAGCTATCATAGAATTACATTACCTCAGGCACTTAGTAATGAAATATCTATTAATCGGTGATAGAAGTGCCACTTGCGTTTCTTGTTGACTTGCCGAAACCCATTTTTATATCTAATTCAAAATTCTAAATCAATACAGTGAAAGTTTAGTATTCCTTTTAAAGAAAGTTGAAGTAACAGTGGAGGATATTTTTAACATGATAAAATTTGATGACAATTAACTGAGATGGAGGGAACCCTGCCGGCCAAACTGTTTTCTCTTCACGTCACTAATGAGCGAGGACTAACGGAATATCCTATCAACCATGTGATCGGCTTGTTAGCTTGCCGCGACCTTTTAAGACAAATATCTCATTTGAAGCTGGCACTAAACGATGTATTGAAAGAGAAAATGAATTTTATATGGTCGGTTTATTAGATTTATTAGCAAGTAATGAATATTTAGTTATTTGGACATCCGCCATATTCACATGCTGATCTTCAAATCCAATTAATACTGTTGAAAACTATTGAGCGAAATAGGAGATGAGATCACTGCTGAGCGTCAAAAAGACAAAACAATTGTCGCAGTCCTCTCCATTCTTTAAAGGCTGCAACACTTAATTAAATAGCTCACGTCATTTAAGCCTTTTAAGTTCTTAGCGACCAATATTGCCTATACTGTTAACTGTTTAAAATAGCAACAAAAATATTGCTTTCACCAAAGTAAAAGCTGAATTGATCTTGTTAACTTTCACCTTTCATCACAGTTTTCAACTTGATATCCGTCAGACTTGATGAAAAGCTTTGATAATGTAAAAGGAATCTATGTAAGGTTTAGATAGGGTAATACTGTAGCTATACGCCTGGAGATTTTTTACTTTCTTGATGACAGCTTGAATATCAGATCAGTCAATAAGACGATAATACTCCAGCTCTTTACCACGGGAAGGACATTTAGTCCTATTACTCGTATCACATTATATTACTAAGTGACATATTCGATCATACCTGAAATGATAGCTTGAAATTATAGTAACCTTTTTATTGTCTAATTTAAGGAAAATCCTAGGTGGACATGTATTTCTAAACAGTATTTGTGGGTATTATGGTCCAGCTTTAGTCCAAAAGAGGGTCAAAAGAATCACAATTTTAAACGCGTTTGCTGATAATTAACGTCTAAAGTAAAAAATTACGGACTTGGGTAGGAGATAAAAACCAAACGTGTGCCAACACCTCTAGGTTCGTTCCTAAAAAATGACTTCTCTATTTCAACAACAGAGAGAATAGATTCACAGTTGGTTCAGATCTTATGTTGCCAAACTACATACCCCTTCCCACAGATAAACAATCAGGATGTGAAAAGAGGGCGTAGAACTTGGAAAAAAGTTGAGAAGTGGAATTATACAACAAGTCGATGAAAAACAACAAATATTATTTTATTTAATCTTAGATCAGATCTTACGATTTCGTGGATGGTTTGGATCAATCACTGATCGTTACACATGATCAATATTTAAATCTTACATCAGAAAACTAACATTCAAACTCCAACTTGTGTTGACAATTAGGTCTGATCAACTCGACTTTTGTCATTTGTTATATAATTAAATAAACGGTATGGAGACACAAACAGTCGTGTAATGTTTGTAAAGTTTGTCTATAGAAGCCTTAGTGAAACATCTTTCACATTCTAGATCTTTATATTTCCTTATATTACACAACTTATATAGATTGTTATATTTATATAACACTGAAAAGACGAAAGTCAAACTTTTTCCTCTCAATAATGAGATCAAGTCCACAAAGATTTTTTTTCATCTCAATAGGGACTGTTTCAGATTTCTACGAAAAAAGATTTTTTTTTTTTTTCGTGATGTAAAGTAAATTAAAAAAGTTCAACCTATTGAAATAGCGATTGAAGATCTCTGTCCATCTCAAATCACATCTTGTAAAAATTTAATTACCTCTATTCATATTTAATTTACTCTTTTATGTCTGACCTTCCATACTACCCTACATGTTTATTTTTTTTCCTTTTTACTGTGGACTGTTTTTATGACTGTATTAGTATAATGGTTGGTGTGGTCTTTAACACCTTCGAATTAAGACATCATACTTGTACCAACTGATGGTCTATAATATATTATCTATTTAAGGTATCTATTTATATCCAAGTTTTTAAATCTTATGCCTTAAAGTAATTGCTTGTTAAATCTTTTGATTAAATTTTTGAGCCGTGAGTTATTCTTCTTCATGCACTTGAAAACACTAAAATGAACAAAATTGTTCCTGATTTATTGGAAAATTGATAAAATCAGTGACAATTCTTTGAAAATCTGGTGACATTATGAGACCATATTCAGTTATAGACCTTCCAGAATGTAATTAATATTAGGTCTACTTATTATGTATGAATTGGTCTGACACAGTGAATTATGACATACTGTGCATTGAATTTTTAAGTGAATTTCAAGGGGTAAATTAGGGTAGCTATATACATCCCTGTCGTCTGACTCTCCTAATTAAAACTGAATATCCTACTGCAGTCTGCTGCACACACAAAACTGGTAATATATAATGAGACATCTTGTTATTATTTTGCTTCTTAAGATGACACGGTGTCAAAAACAGAGACATATTGGGTGGTACCAGACAGTTTGAGTGTTACCCTCTGTCAGTCGCCTGTTGTTCTGTGGTCACCATCGTGCCCCTGTATTCAGATTCCTGCAATATCTCAAGTAGTAGCTCACTGAATAGGCAAACAATCCATAACAATTTGATAGCCCTTCAATAGGCCAAGAAAGACGTTCGCCTTTATACTAAAGCCCTTGTGCAAACAGTGAATGGTCCATCGTGTAAATTAAGAATCGTATTTCGCACACACTGTTAAAATTTGAAAATGTTTGTCAAATTTGACCTAGTATATGAGCGTTGGGGAGACAATATTCACTGTAATTGATCCTAGAAGTTTAAAGAGTTTTTAAAATAAACTCTGTGTAAATTTAGTAGTAGACAGGGTAGAGATGTAAATAAAGAGTAGAATGACACAATACAGCTTGATATTTGATCCAACTAGTATCTAACAAATCTTATTAACAATCCCCTATATCAGAAATCATATGATATAATCACTAAGGTATTTTACCAAATTCATACGGAATCTGCGGTCTTGCAATCGAACAGAGCAAAAATAAATAAAAGAGCAATAAAAAAATATTAAAAATGAAAATGAGAGAGTCGGTGCAAAAAAGAAAAATGCCCAGTTTCATAAACGCTTAAGAGATTAATTCTCTAAATTTGTATTTTTCTCATAAAAATTTTATAGGACATAAAACTCTTAACTTCACACATAAAACTAGCAATAATACTTCATATAATATCATTACGGAATCTTATTCATCTCATAAACACAGTCGTAAAACACCCACCAATCTCTCATAACATGTGCTTCAAGTCACAGCGATTTCTTCCAACACGATTTACTTTATAATCATATCTCTCAGACAACAACATAGAAGAACAGAACCATACAAAATGAAAAATCGACTATTTTACCATTCACGAAAGATAACATCGCTTTTCCACTTTCAACTGAAATAACAAAGTAGAACAACTTTTTATTCTCAGGAGGTTCCTGGACCTTCGGCAATGGTTTCTAGGTTAATGAACATTGTCTTTAGCGTAGGTTATGATCTTTTCGTACGTACATATATTTTTCATTATCGAACTTAGCCACCTGGTGTCATTCTACATCTGTAGCTTTTGTTCATCTTTTTCGAAAATTCAAATTAGTAAATAATCAGAAATAAAATTGTATTTGTTTTTAGCCCCGTTCGTTGGATTTTAGCAGTAAAGAAATATTGCAGTACTATTGATATCTGAATCCAAAAAATGTTTCTCGTTAGAACAAGTACTAGTACGCAATAGCCTCTCTGTGTCGGATTTTGTGGGAAAGAAGTAATGAATTTTGGAAAATATTTGGAGAGGTCGTGTTAAATGACGAAGGTTATCGTTAGACAATTTTATCGTTCACTTGGATGACTTCAATTACACCTTCCTCGACATTCTGAAGATGTGATTAGAAATTGAGGGGTAAATGAACAATAAAAACATGATTTTACTAACTACTTTCTTGAAAGATTTATCTTCTTCTCGCCCACTGTGAATATAAACTTTAGATTATTGATAGAAGAACGGTAGAAACATGTAGGTCTACCCTGTCTTATTCTACCCTTCCGTTATTTTATGATTTACCAGAAGATAACCGTCATAACGCGCCAATAAATTCGAACGAAATCTTAACTTGTTACTAGTATCTGATTCATGTCTTTTCATCTTTCAACGAGCTTTTTTTCCAAGATAAAAATTGGTCTGGGTGCGAAAAGTTATCGTTTCATAGATTTTTTTTCTGCACGTTAAATAGACTTGAACATTTCAAAAATGTTTTTTGTTTAAAGCAATTTGAAAAAAGTCTCTCGGATAGATCTAAATAGCTTAAAATTTCTGAGCTCACAACGGATAAAATTAAAACATGTTAAGATAAAAGAAACTCTTCTCATTAAACTTATACTAGTTAATTAACTGTATAGCACGTTAAATTGCATTGTCCGTCTTTAGAAGCCGTAATCAAATTTATAGCAACAGTTATATTTCATTTTGAATGATAACATTTCGGATCACTTCGTTTATTCTAATCTGTACCGTAATCGACTCTATGATCAGAACGAAATACGATAGTCGTTATTCTATTGTCGCAAACACTTTCTAATTAAAACTTTGATCATTTTGGAAATGTGATTGCTTTGTTTCGTTAACATGGAGAATAGAATTATCGAATAATCTTTTGTAAATAAAGATAGTCTGTCTGCCTTATGTTGATTTTTCACTATTTGTGAAATGACTATATTGGGATTTTATCGAGGTTTCATAGAGTTTAAATAATTATCGCACCAGTCAGATATAAAACTCTTTTCGTCTAATTTGCGTTGATTATCATTTTGACACAAGAGAAATTTCCACCCTGAACGACAAGTTATATTTTGATAGATAATTATATATTTATTACATATTCAACTGATCATTACAGTAACATAGGCTATATCTGAAATTGTTCATTTTCTGACAAACAATATGATACAGTTAACAACTTTAGATCACAGATTCAGGCTTTCGATTTTATGTTCATGAATTAACAATAATGGCTTTCATATCTTTATTTTCCGGAAGATTTGGATTTGAATATTTTGCAAAGTTTGAATCCACTAGCATAGTTTCTTAAGAAAAATAAAATTTGATATGATCACGTAGAGAATACATATTTTATGATTAAAATACTCCATGAAATATTTTTTAATTTTATTTTCAGGTTTGGGAGATGCCTGGGGTCATAGAATACCACCAAGAACACGATTGGAGAAGGAATTAGGATCTCATTTACTTCAGGTATAGAGTCTTAATTTATGCAAAAACTATCAATTTACATCTCATGAATATGTATTAAGCTAATAAATATTTGCATGCCTTTCTACATCTGTATGTAAAATGATTAAATAATAAGGGAAATGTAGCGATAATGGCTGTAACTTGAGACGGCGTTTGAAATATCACCATAGAAATATCAATCATAATAGATCATTATTACATTTAAAAATATCAGAGATACAGCTTTTCATAATATGGGTGTCTTGTCTTGAGAAAAATTGAGCAAATGGTTGTACATTTTTCAGTAGATTTTAAAGCATTTGCTGGTCTTTTTATTTATTTGGAATATTTCAATTTATTTATTTGTATAGGTTTTGTCGCTTTAAGATATTTAGATTTTTGCGAATATTAGTACAACCAATTTTCATTACGTGAACTTTGAACAATCTGAATAATCAAAATGAATATTCTGCTTCCTCTTGCATTTTTCTTTGAACTGATTGAATAAATATGTTCACTTCCTGATTGAGACAATTTAATCTGAATTCAATTGACCAAATATTTACAAATTGGACTCATGGGAATTTTGTTTTAATTATATTACATGTATTAGAATTTGTGCCATAAAATATAATAAAGATTAGAAGTGATTTTAATGAAGTGAACGAATTAAAAAGTGAAGAGATGCTGTCATGTTTAAACGTCTTTAATAACACTGCAATATGACGTCAAATCTCTCAATAAGATGCAAGATCACGACGAAGATTTCCAACTTCAACCTGCTCAATTTTTTCTTCATTTAACTTTCGATGAGATTTGAGTGGGTTGTCGGATTTAAAGAAAAAATCCTTGTTATGTGGCGAACGAGATAAACATTTAATATGGACAGTTTTATTAAGAATTGGACGAATGTTGTTGAAAATGTCAATCAAGGGTTAGGGATTAAGAGAAACCCTGTCAATACACTGTCTGAATTACCACAAACAATCATCGTATTTGAAGATATAATAATTTAAAATGTGTTTGTCTTTCTCTTATACGTCGATAACATTAATCACTTGAGTTCGGAGGCGAAGAGCTACCAAATGACCTGATGAGTCGCACGTGAACATTGGCGGACAATACTTGACAGAAGTTTTATCGTGAGGACGACAGACCAAACGCTACGTGACTTGGCATCACTTCTTCTTGTATTCCTGCAAAATTACAGACTTTTAAAATTATCTATTCATGAGTCTTTTCCTGAACTATTTGTTCTTTAACAAGTAAATGGATAATAATCAATACGGAAAGATAAAACGAAAGAGGAATAAAATAGAGAAGTAATTTTCTCTAAGATTTCACTTGAATTGACAGATTTGAGAAAATATTATCTCAAGAAAATGTCAATTTTAAGTTTGAGAAATGAATTAAATAATTTTGAATTTTTACCAGTTACCAATATGCCTAAACAAATTCCCTTGTTTTCTTGTTGGTAACTTTTCGGTGGCCGGAAAAATATAAAAGTTAATATTAATGATCATTATTTTCAGACTCTAGATGGGTTTATATTTGTAATAGCACCTGATGGTAAAGTGATGTATATCTCTGAAACAGCCTCAGTCCATCTCGGTCTTTCTCAGGTATTTTTTTATTTACAGCCTTCAAATTTACCTCTTTATTATATTTTTGTCCTAATATTTCTCGAATTAAGGATAAGTTCAGAAACAAGTATCCAGTACATGTACTTAATTTTGCTCAGAATCGATTTTTGTCTTATATCTTTAGATAACTTGTGTATATAAATAAAAGTTGTATTTATTATTATGAATATTGGTATTAATTACAGGTGGAATTAACTGGTAATAGTATTTATGAATATATACATCCAGCGGATCATGATGAAATGACTGCTTTATTAACAATACACCATCCATATCATACTCATATTTTACAAGGTAAAAATCTTAATATATTTTACATCCACAGACATACAGAAATTCCAAAAGCATATTATGCCATTTGAAATAAAACCTACTAAATTGTTTCAAAATATTCTACAAAGAACCAACTGACCAAAAGCTGTATACAGCTGGATAAAGTATCATTATTTTTTTTTTGCTGTAAAAAAAAACATAGTTTTAAATAGCAATTTAACGTTAACCGAGATAATAATAGGCCTAATTCAATTTTTGTTGGTCATTTACAATTATTTCCTTGTTTTTCAGATATTGAAATTGAAAGATCTTTTTTTCTAAGAATGAAATGTGTTCTAGCTAAAAGAAATGCTGGTCTAACTTCCGGTGGTTATAAGGTTTGTATATTTTATATTATTATACTTGAATTAAAATCGCATGAAAATGCAGCATTTTGGTGATCTTAACGTAGGCGTAAAAATAACTCTTTATTTAACAAACATCACGTTTAACAATAAATATCAAACTCCATTAAACGATTCGTCCTCACATTTATCTAATACCTAGAAGCTACCAGCCATTTTACACTGACCTATATCTATCTACAGCCAAATAGACACGAACACACGTTACTTGCATGGAAAGTTAGCAATTAGGAGGGGATTCCCCAATATTTTCATTCATATTCACAGTTTCCCGTTACCATAACAACGACATCCTCGAGGAGCAATATATGCAGGTTATCCAATCCCCAATTCTTTAGCAGTTTGTTGATGTCACGTTTTCTCTGATGTGAATAAAGGAGAGGTGTGACGATGTCGTTAATGATTAAGTTCAATTTCCAGTAGTTGTTCATGTTTGTTGGTCACTACAACTTGGGTGTCACATTGACACTGCTGATTAGCTAATTTTAAAATATTACTATTAAAGTGTGCCATCCAGTTCGACACGATATTTTTGTATGCATTGGCTGCTGTTGCATTAAAAAATAATTTAATTGGGATCAATAACAATTTACAAATTTGGGAAATTAACAATTTCTTATCATTCTAGTTCCCCTTTTACAATGATGCAGAAACAGGCTGAAGTAACAAAATTTTCCCCTTAAAAATCTTAAGTTATTTCATGTTCTTCTTAATCGAGTGGACTTTGGCGCACCATTCACCTCTTGTTGTGATTTAATTCTTGGCATACAATTAAATATGTTTCAGGTCATACATTGTAGTGGGTATTTAAAAATCAAACAGTATACTATGGATGTATCACCGTATGATGGATGTTATCAGAATGTTGGATTAGTGGCTGTTGGTCATTCTCTACCACCTAGTGCTATCACGGAGATTAAAATGTTTAATAATATGTTCATGTATAGAGCTAGTCTAGATCTCAAACTTATCTTTTTAGATGCCAGGTAAGACATTGATAGCTTTTCATTGTATAAGTTGTACCTATTCTCTCAAAACAACTTAAATGTACAAGTTGTAGTGCAAATTGGTGTCGATTTGAGCAATCCTCTTATACCTCTTTTATAACTGAAATCAGTTGTTTTCAAATGACTATCACCCACTGAGTATTCACTTGTCATAAGGCGATTTCTATCTACATTAAAGGTTTACAATTTTATTGTGTTTTGGATCATTTCAGAGTGGCAGCTTTAACTGGTTATGAACCTCAAGATCTGATTGAGAAAACTTTATATCATTATATTCATGCTTGTGATATTTTACATATGAGATATTCTCATCATACATGTAAGTATTTCTAAAAATGGTCTGATTAAATGTTGAAAGCAAATGCTTTGTTTCATTTACTTTATGTTGTTAACAATCATATCCAATACTATAAAAGTCTAATTCATTACATACGTGGACGTTGTCCTTTTTACCACTTTAAGAAGTTAGTGATGGATAGTGGACATACTTTATTTTGTATCTTTGACATATTTAAATAACGGATCGTTGGCAAAGTTAAATAACGGATCGTTGAAATAGGTTTTGAAGAAAAGTGAATTACCTAATTAATCTCCTTTACACGTATCAGCAGAGTTGATGTCTAAACTTGACCCTCAAAACTATGTGAGCCTTTTGAGCTCTGTTCTCCAAAACATGCAAAAGTTCTTCTGTAAAAATTTTGATCTTTATTTTAAATACCAATGCATAGAAAAATAAAACTCTTCGAGGTTTAGTGGTTCACAAACACAGGTGTTAAAAATTTGAGAACAAGGGAAAATTTATCTTGTCTATCATATTACAAGGAAATCACCTGAACCTTGATCTTCATATACATTCCTTATTGGTTATTGAGGATTAAATGTGTCTTTATATTATCGTCTGTGTTGAAATAAGGATTATAAGGGGATATTTAAAGTGACGTGTATTCCTTGAATTAAAATCTAACAGTGAACAGCCCAGCCGATAGTGTCATGTTAAATACCTCCGTAGCAGTGATAAATTCAAAACTTCAAGTTTTTGCACGTGGCAGATGAGTTAAAAGATTAAGTAAATCTTATTAAAGGGTGGACAATAACAGTCAATAAAAACAGCCTGATTGTATAGTTTGAAATAGTACTGAGTGAATAAGTTCTGACATTAAGATCTACATCTTACTTGCCTTTTGAATATACAAGAGAAACTGGCTCGGAAATTGGATTTCAGATATCTTGACTTAAAAGCAAAATTCTCAAATCTTGAAATCGTTTGGGCTGATTTATATTTTCGTTTATTTCAGTATTATTAAAGGGTCAAGTTACTACTAAGTATTATAGATTTTTAGCCAAAGATGGAGGTTGGGTGTGGATGCAGAGTTATGCTACCATTGTCCATAATAGTCGTTCATCAAGACCACATTGTATTGTCAGTGTTAACTATGTTCTAAGGTAAGCATAGAGCCTAATACATGACTATGACATACATCATACAATGCGGTGTGTGCCAATGTAATGCATCTGATACAGGGAATTGTCTTATCAGTATGTGTATGTGATCAGATGGTGTGCACAGATATCCAGAAATAGATAATAGCCCATAGAACTATAAAAACCCTTCTATAAAGATGAAACTAAAGAGTATAAAAACTAAATATCTCCAATTAACAATATATATATATATTGTATATATTTCATTTTTAATGATATATGAAAAACGAAAGGGACGGAAGGTACAAGTACACCCAGTAACAGAATGGTTCAGGAAATTTGACCTCAATAACTTCCCAAGTCAAGCACACTATGCTACAGCCACGTGAAGGGTAGGCTATTGGAGATAGTAATATATATTACATTACAAGATTTTGAGAATCGAACTGAACACCATGCTTTTTTTTATTTTTCAGTGATGTTCAATGCAAAGATCTTCAGATTCAACTCGAGCAAACCCTTTCATCTAAAGAAGTGTCTCCGTTTTCGTCCATGCATGAAAGAACTAAATCAAATGGAAAGGTTCGACAGCCACGGAATAAAAACAGACGATCTCCTTATCCGCAAATGACGGAAACGACTGAATATACTGCCCCGGAATATCCGGAAAGAACGTTTGAGTATCCAACGGATGTATCCGTCCCAATGCAGGGTTATCCTAGTATGGTGTATCCTCATTCTACTGAAGGTATTGATAGATATAGCGCCCTCTATGCTGCTGCACCTTATGCTCATGCTGGAATGTCTATGTATCGAGACGCGGCAGCGGCGGCCTGTGTTTATCCGTATCAAGCAGCAGCTCACCAAAGATATTTAGATGAAAGAAATCCGTACAGGACATATGAGGAAAGATATTATCCTGCAAGAGATCCGGCGAATTACCCAGGCTACAGTCAGTCTCAGACAACTTCACAATCTCGTTTAACACATAATGAATCGAGTCGGGAAAGTTCTCAAAGTGCGGGACAGCAATATGGCGACTTCCGCGCAACGGGGCAGTGTTCCAGGAGTAGTTCGCGGGACCCTTCTTTTAATACCTCACATTATCAAGCACCGTATAGCAACCGTTCCGAATCGTCTGCATCGGAAGTCGATGTCGGAAGTGAAGAGTATGAAAAACGGCATTCTAGTGGACAATCTCATAGATCTGAACGTCAAAATTCTAAGTATGAACCTCTTATAGATGGTGCGTCACAATTAGTTAAAGACGAGGGATATAAATCTCAAGACCAATCAAATGGTCCGTTACAAACACTATCACCTCCACGAGATTCAGTGCCACAATCTGTAATTATTAGAAGACAATCAAATCATACATACTCTTCAACTGATGTTCGAAATTCAACAGAGTATCCAACCTCAGCTTTTATCAAATCACCTACATCCGCTAATCCTAGTCTCCAACCCGATGTTAGAAAGACATCCAATACGGTGTCTGAGAGCAACCAATCAAATATTTTAAGCGCTCCGTCTGCTACGGACACGAGTGCAGGTGATAAACTTCTAAACATGAGACTTCTTCATGAAAAATCTTTAAATTCTCAAGACTATACTCAGTGTTTAAAAGCGGCAGCGTGTGGTTATGACAATTATGGTCAAAACGGTATGTATCAAACTACCGCTATTCAAAACCAAAGAACTTATCCGGTCATGCCTCAGGCTGGGTATACCAGTGTGATTGTAGAACCACAGCAATATCATATGGCAAACGGCTTTGTGCATTAATAATATTTGTGTGTTTTTACTGTATTTTAAACAATCAAGACTTTGAAGTGGGCATGTTTTCAGTATTTTAAAGCAAAAATTTCTATAG
This sequence comes from Nipponacmea schrenckii, assembly GCA_030562195.1. Taxonomy (NCBI): domain Eukaryota; kingdom Metazoa; phylum Mollusca; class Gastropoda; family Lottiidae; genus Nipponacmea; species Nipponacmea schrenckii. The sequence goes on along the minus strand of JAUJPP010000003.1, from coordinate 50,078,670 downwards.
GATGAAAGAAATACAAAAAGAGAACCTATGCCAATATGTATTTAACGAGTCACACTATGAATCCAAAAGGACCCAAATATTATAAGTTGCATAGCTATCTGGCATAAATTTGTATTTATAGCATGTAATTTGATATTGAAAACTCATGGAATCGTGTTTTCAAAAGTATGAATTTCTGCTAGTCTAGGGTAATTTTGAGTGAATAGTGTAGCCCGGTAATATTAAATATATGAGTAGAAATCATGTTTAAAACGTTGAGTTGATTTTAATTCTATATGTCTCTCTGTTATATTGTCATAATACTGATAAACAGTGTTTTAATTACTTGATGGTCACATTATTGATTGTTATTTTGTTTTTTCTAGGAAGGTGCTATCATTACAGTGCTCTGTGTCACCTTGCATCCACTGATCAATCTTCGCCATTGTCCTCATTGTAATTGTTTGAATCAGAAATTTTGATTTTTTAAAGGACATAAATTGCTTATCTTTTTAACTTAAAATCGAATGTTTGTCGAAACTGAGGAAAATCTAGTCTCAATCTCCTGTTAGTTACAGATTCTCCAAGACGAACCTTTGATACAGTTTGATAAACTTGCAGTCCAGTAGTTCGTTTTGTTTTATCCTTTTTGTGCTCAGTAAAAAAATCAGAACGAAAAGACGTACCAAATTATGTTGAACTGTAAAATATTGGATATGATATTTTGTGTTAAAAATGGTTTCATTTTGTAATTGTTGAATATCTTGGATTTATCATATTTTGTAGCCTATTTATGTATTTCACCTTTCATGAAATTCGTAATTTCAATTCGGTTCAATAAGTATAGAAAATTTAATTTGAATATTCATAATTCCTTTTAGGCGGATTCCTAATCAATGAAACTTTGTCCTAATTATAATTACCAATTGAGGTAATTAGCATCTCTTTGCATAATTTATGTCCTCAAAGAAAAGATCTATTTGCCAATTTTAAATATATTAACTTGTACACAATTTTAAGTGTCATATTATAATTATATTCAAATATAATTCTAGAAATCAATTTGTCTTCTTTCTTTACGTATGAAATACGTCACTGCTCCCAGATTAAAGAAGCTAACATCTTAATTAAAAATGATAATAGCAAGGATTAAATATCGCTCTTTCAACATCCTGATTCGTTATGACCATGTACTAATCATGGCGATCATAGCTACATGTAATTCACCCATGCTCAATATTTATCGATGAAGAGGCTCGCTCAAACACATATCGTAGATCGTTTTCAACTAATGAATAAACATAATGTAGATTCGTGTTCTTTCAGCACTGTTCACTATTCAGCACAGTTCCAAAACAATAAGTAACTATGAAAAGTATGGTTCACTTGTACTCACTATTTTACCATTCTGTACAGAATTAGACTATTTCATACATCTCAGTAGTGATCTCTGATGTTGCATAAATTTCATTCACAAACAAATTATTTATCCTATAAAATTAACCATCACCATGTCCTAAGTAACCTTGGTAAACCATGATATGACTCGTTCACTACTATTAGTACACAGTGATATTGCTCAACGAATGGATCTAGATTCGTAAACCTTTTATGTGTGGCTCAGTTATTTGCTTTAATTCCCAATATAAGTTAATTTCCTTTAGCTAGTCCTGACGTGGTTCGTTCACTAAAATGGTACATCAGTTTGAAGTACCCTTTAGGTAACGCTGATGTGGATCTTTTACCAGAATTCTGGAGATTTCCAAGTTGATGTTGATTAAATGTTACTGTTAGGTGTCAGTATCGGTGTTTATCCAGAGTATTAAGAATCCCTATTCCTATTCATCCTGCTTGGTATATTGTGTCTTGTTTCTCCACTTCACATCGCTAAGTTCTACCGCCATTTCATAAGATATAAGTTTTACGTCCTACTCTTTGGCACCTTATGGGCTTATAAAGACGGTCCATTTCATAAGAACAAACACACAGTTGCGGTTTAAAACCAAACATTAAAATGGGTTTACACCAACACCGCTACATGATTTCAAAGCAATGGAAATGGGTGTAAGAATTTGCGTTAAAAGTCACTTTCAAATCACCAGTAACCACTATATTACTCATCCATGCCTTTTATTACTAGAGATCGGTGAGTGTGTGTTAAAGGGATAATAGGTCTTAGAATGAACATAAAATTGAAAAATTTAAACTTGGCCAATAAGAGCTCTTTTCATTAGTAAATATACCTGCTGCCATAAGTAACATAAAAGATAAATAAATGAAATAATAAATAAGTATTCATCCCTAAATAATCATTATATTATTGAAAAACGCTTAATAAATTGATTAAACGTTTTTAAAAAAGAACTTAGTTTTGAGATCTTTCCAGATTTTTAAGGGATTCTGTTACTTTATGACACCAAGGAAGTTCACTGATGAATATATACTCATATTGACCATTTTTTGAGAACTAAAATTTTATGTTCATACTAAGACGTAGTATCCAAAACAAACACTTGAATTTTAATTATTTTAGTTACTTTTTAGTTGGTTTTAGAACCATATTTATCACCAATGTGTATAATATTTCTGGTGTAATCCATTTATGGGTTTATTGTTATGTAGATGGACTAGTGGACTGCTTGGTACTATCAAACCTATGCCATTACACTTTTAGAGTTCGTGGTAATAAAATATGTTTAGAAATTGAAAACAAATCATCATTGCCAAAGAATTAGTTTAATGGTCAAAAAGTCGATCAAATACTTTATCTATGGTTCTTGAGTCATTGAGACCAATGGTTGATTTGGAATCGTATACAGAACTAGCACTCAAGTGTATTGATCTTAGTTAAAGAAATCAAATTAACTTTCTAGTCTAAAGGGCCACCTTTGTTCACATCTAAAACAAAACGGATTATTGACGGAAGCGGAAGTTACCATTCAGTCATTTATGCAAATTTGGATTTTAGACGCCATGACACCGGAAATGCCAAACTGTGGCTCTCAGCTTGTGAAACAGGTTTAAAACACTGCTAGTTTGACTTCCGCTTTATTGACATAGCTCTCTAATATTTCCGAAATACCGGAAGTAAGATTGTCTGCTGATATGACGTGTTGTATTGTTTAATAATTTGCTTATTCCAAACCTTTTGATTTTGATCGGATTTGTAGGCCTACTACTGATGTGGATTATGATAGCCAAGTCAGTCCAATTTACCTTTATTGTACGTAACCTCTTCCAAATTTTCACAGTTCATACAAAGATCGTGGCTTTGATTTGGAGTTTTTGACCAGATATGTGAAGCTACATTTACAACTTTTATCTAACCTTTTTGAAAGTGGAAACCGTTGTAAAATATCATCATATCATCGAAATATTATTGATAGTAATATATATATTTTTAATTCATGACAGAACGTCTGGAGTTTTAAAGATATATCTTAATCTAAGCCTTATGTGAATAGTATATAAACAGTTTTTAAGGTCTTTTGCACTCATTATTTTTTAACTGCTGAATAAATCGAGAATGGGTTTGAATCATTATTGAATGGAATGGATCAGTATTATACCACATTCACTGATAGTTTATTTTCTTTAACAGGATTAAATTCGATGGAATCAATCCTTTTATATTTTATTGTAAAAAGACTCTTTTACTGAGTTTAAACGAGCGAAAGAAAGAGGAATAAATTTAATTCCAAATGTTAAGATTATTTGTTTGGTAACAAATAAAAGACCAAATGGGAATGGTTGACAATCAACTAATCGATAAGCTTTAGAATCAAAATGTTGAATTTTTTTCAGTTGAATACAGAATCGGAAATAATGTCCCTTTAAGTCAAGAATAACCTCCATCTCTTTCAAAGAAGTGGCAAGCGGAAGTACTCAGATGAAGAGGGGTGGGAAATGGCCTTTTCATGTTTTCAGCACATCAACTTTACATTATCTTTATATTAGCGTCATGTAATCTCAAGTTATTCTCAAATAAAACCTGATTAGCCTGGCTTGTAGGTCAGCTAGCCTATCTTTGTTCTGAAGCTAACATGAAATTTAGGAAAGTATGGTGTCATCAGTTTGTTTTCTAATAAGGCGTTGACGTTTATTACAAAAGAAGATTCCAAGGGGCAGCTAGAAGTACCACAAGTATCTTTGTGAAATTTGTTAACCTCGCTATAGGGTTTATGTTTATTGGGTGTATCATAAAGATAACTTCACCAACAAGTATCTTGGAATTCCCGTTTGGAAAACTGTTTTCTTATAGGATACGATAAGGTAGTACAATAGTTACACCTACCTACTAGACAAGTTTTAAGCAAAAACATTCTCAAGTGGAATAGCAAATTGCCAATACGTAGATTTGTACGCTTGTTAAGATATAAGATTGGGTTAATTAAATGGACTTCTTGTCAGTTTCAAAAAGAAAAAAATGTTCCAGACGGGCATGAAGTCTCGGTTGTCAAGTATAGAATGAAAGACATGCCCAAAGCGACAGTTGGCTGATTAGCTTTCACAGTAAATAAAACCGGATGTATAGCCCGGACAGACCAAAAGAAATTAATTTCAATCAAATCGTTTTAATTGACAATCATAAAATCATCATGCAAATTATGTAAATAAAAATCTGCATATAGAAATATGAAATAATAGAATCAGAGCTGTTAATATCTTTTGAAATACTTGAAATAGTCAGGTAATGAATAGATTTTCTCATTTGTCAGGACTCTTAGATTAAGTGGATTTAAAAGAAAGTAAAGATATCAACATGAAGGACTCTTGTTTTACAATAAAATGAACAATGACATACTGAATTTCTTTAACTCTAGACGAAGCCAAGTGGCATGTATCGCCGTCTTGAGTGTCTTGCTCTACATGAGAGCAAATTTAAAATCAATTGAACAATTTGACAAGATTATTTAGCAAACAGTACGAGTCTCGACCATCTGACAAGGGAGGTAATATTCCTTGTCTTTGAGTACCAGTTAAAATTGCATTTTCCTTAGTACATTGATGGAAATAATATCTAAAGTAACTCAATCAATAAAGTAGGTATAAAAATATTCAGTATGTATTATAATAGCAAGTTATGGTTGAATAAGGTTGGTTATATATTGGCATATATAGCTATGCTATCAAATGACTAGCATAATTGTATAGCCTACTTATTACGTTTGTATCTCAAAGAAGAGATTTTCGCGTTTCTTCTGGTGTAGATTCTTGGAAATTGAGAGGAGAAAAAAAACTCTTTTAATGGTATGCTATTAAACGCAAAATTTGATGGTAGCTGGCAACGTTCAAAACTACAGTAACAATCCAATCCGATAGCTTGATAGGAAGTTCGATTTACTGCAGTTTCAAAGGATAAAAAAGAAACAAGCCATTGTAGAAGAAATACTTGAAGCCCAAACTAAAATTACTAGAGCCGATATGACTGTATTTGTTTTGTCTCTGATCGGTTTACAATGAATAATTGTCAAGGAAAGAAAAGAATGTCTGATTCTTCCCAAGCTAACCATTAGTCAAATTAAACCAGTCGAGCAAATTTATTCTGCAATTGATCGAATTCCAGGCATAGAATTTAACAATAACACTTGAAAACTAAGAGATATGAGTGTTTTACATTGTATTTGGATCTGGTTTGATGTGAATGTTGTACATTGGTAGCCTACTGGTATAACCCTTGAGAATCTGGTTTTTATTCTGTGTACCCTTTAGTCTTAAAAATAGTAGAGGAAATCAGTTATTTAAATTTTTATTGGCATGTCCAAAAAATTCAATGGCAAAATGTTCCAGTTGTATAGCCTAATGAAATGGGCCGAATCGTTTAGCCCCTAATGATTATTTTGACTTGCTATGATGCCCCGGTATTTAAACCTGAAGTAAAAGAGAGTGGGAAGAAAGGAAGGGGTGATGGGAGATGGTAGAGAGGGGGTCAAGATGAAAGAAACAGTGAGAAAAAAAAAGTAAAATAGGCCTAGCTAGATAAGAAATTTCGGACGACCAAATAGGAAGAGGTGAGACTAGAGAAGAATTTTGGGAGAAGGCATGGCTATTCAGTGGGGGGAATAGATGGTGAAAATAGGAGCTGAAAAGAATAAAGATTCACAGAAAAAGCAGAAACAAAAATGGTGCCTCGTAGAACATAATATGGGTTTTCTATAAACTTGTGATACATAAACTTCTATCAGCTGTTGCACAATTAAGGGGACATAACTACATTTTTCATTAAGAGAAAATGACGGTTGTCGTAAAGACCTTCTACAATCAACACAGACGAAAAGGGAATAAACCACGAGGACTGTAAATCTTAATATCAATGCCTCATAAAGACTTTTACAAAAAGGTCAGGTCAAAGGTATCTTAATCCGGAAGAGAAATATATCATTGCCAAAAGTGAGTATTTCTACATCCGCCATCTTTTATTCATCCACACTTTTCGTAGTTCCAAATACATCTAAAGTAAGCAATATAAACATCATTACAAATTATGTAATTCCTAAGACTTTTGAATTGCGTGGTAAAAAATACAGGTAAAATCCCTTCATGCTTTTGATATTATAATAAGTGAACAGATACCAATCGGAAAATTAAATTCGCTGGTGAAGTGAGACTACTGAAGGAAGTGAAAATTAATAATTAGCACATGAACATTATCATTACCGTACTAGGCTAATCACCTTGCTTGATCTTTCCAGTTTATCTGTGTGAATGTTCGAATGCTGCTATTTGATTTTTAGGTTCGTTTTATGACTGTTTCTTGTTACCAGACTGGTGAAAGTGAAAGACAGAATTAATAATGTCTTCATTCATTTTTTAAAGATAAATGAAAATCCCCTTTAAAGTAAAAATAGATCATTTGACCTAGTTTTTCATTTTGCAGTGAAGAATTAATCTATATCAATGAGAGTTTTAGAAGGTGAAATTATCACAACCTATACCATGGGTAAGAATAAAAAGCATCGATTGAGAAAGAGTAAAGAGAATGAAGGTGGTTCAGATACATCTGATGAAGGAGCTGCAGGTATACATATTTCTTTCCATTGCTTTCCATCATGTAAACCTACATCTTTTATAGAAGTATTGTTTTAAACCAGTTGATTAAACTAAATTCTGACCCATCAACTTATATACAATGTTAAAGGCTTCACATTATTTATGTTATCTTGTGTTTTTTTCTATTTATTACAGCTCCTGTAGGATGTCAACATATCAATAAATCAGTTAATTTTGCTTCTATGAGAAGAGTTATTTTAAAAAGTACTTTTGGAGAATGTGTTGTAAGTAAACTTTGGTGGTAAAAACAAATTAAGGGGACATGAGGCTTTTGTCTAAAAAGGTTTTTGTAGTTATGACATAACAATATAAAGATATGTTTCTTAACTGTAAGTTTCAGAAAAAAAATTGATTAAAAAGAATAAAACCATGGCTTATTACTTGAGCATATTGACTGTTTTTATATCTGTTGTGCAATGTTATATATGGCAGGTCTGTTAGCAATACACAGTTCAAATGGGGCTCTATTCAGACATCTTCTATGTTGTTAAATCTAAAGCTATAATGATATTTTGTAGGCATGTAATAAGGATAATAAAAGTAGTAATAAAGAGAGTACAGTAGGAGCAACAGCAGTAACAACTGAGACAGATGAAATGATGGACCATGAAACTACTATTTGGGTCTGTCTTCAATGTGGGAACCAGGTATGTGGTACTTGATGCCACTTTGAAATTAAAGTATTGAATGTGGTTAGAGATAACATTGCTGTACTGGCTATACTGGTATAATTATTCAAGTATATTTGTAATGTATCAAACAGTCAAATGTCTCTTATTTATTGATATAGAGATTTATTTGATTTGTTAAAGAAGAAATTGTAAATCTGAATGTCACTGAAATTAAAATTAACCTGTTCTTTATTTAGTATTTTTTTTTTAGGGTTGTGATCGTAATTCTAAAGACAAACATGCTTTAAAACATTATGAAACACCACATTCCCAATGTCATTGTATTACTGTTAATTTAACTACATGGGCATGCTGGTAAGTATGATGTTTTTTGTTTTTAAAGTCTTCAGTCTATTATTATCTGTATTAATCAAAGTTGAATTTTTCTTGCTTTATGCATCTGAAAAAAGTTTGCCATTGATATAATAAATCAAAAAAGCAATTACCACTATGTGAAATCTCTAAAGTTATGACAAACCCAGTTGAGAAGTGTTATGAAAGGTAGGTTGCTAAGACTTCTGCCTGATAAAATAATATGATGTACTTGTTATAATTTTAGGTGTTATACCTGTGATGATGATGTTGCAGTCGAAAATTCTAAAAGAATTCAAGAGTGTGTAGAATTTTTACGTAAACAATCTGGTCTTCCTAAATCTGATCAAACTTCATCATCAGGTGAGATAATCTTGAATTTCTAACCATCTATAATACCTCTATAACAGAACTGTTTACATAGTTATAGAACTATCTTTATCACTAGAGGTAAATCTATTTATTCAAAACAAAATAATAATTTATTACCTTTTTAAAGCTCTAACACAGTAGTTCAATTGATTTAGATTGTAAACACTCGATTTTACAAACCAAAACTTTATTACATTGATTGTTTGAATAGTCAAATGTCTGGTATGAAATTTCGAATTTATAAATGCTCTAGATTGTATATGATTTTATTGTTTTTATTCTAGCAAGGAGACCATTGTCAGTTTTGAATATCTCACAACCTAAAGTGGAGCCAAGTTCAGAAATCACAAAAGAAAAGTCACGACTGGTTGTTCCCAAAGCTTCTTCATCTGTTGTTTGCCTAAAAGTAAAGGTAGGGTTGTCTGTTCTCTGAATCCTCTTTTTTTAGCAATGTAATTTGTCTTCAATATTAGGTGTATGATGGTTAATTGGGGGAAGCCAAAATACACTCCCATAATTTTATAACAGTTTTTCAATTGCTATAATGTAAGTTTTCTATTTAAATCATTTTATAGTATTAATTTCATGATAATTATCTTTCAGGGTTTATGTAACCTTGGAAACACCTGTTTTTTTAATGCTGTGATGCAGGTAAGAATTATTGATACTCAGATATAAAAAAGCATAAAATAAGTGATAATAGTTTATTATCATGGTACGAAAAGGCAGAATTTTTAATTAAAACATTTTTTTTAGTTAATACTGTTGGTGTCATAAATAAGAGGTCAACACAAGCTCAACCTGCTGTTGCAAAAATGAATTGTATTTTAATGAAATCTGTGTTTCATTTTCTAGAATTTAAGTCAATCCCATAGTTTAGAATCATTATTAATAGAGAAGACAGAGAAGGGTAAAAGTATAAGATTACCTGGTCATACTATAATAGATGTGGATAGTAGTGGTTCTAGTGAAGAAGATGAAGATGATATTACTAATAAAGAACTGGTAATTATTATTTCAGTTCTATGATTATGTCTCATGATTTTTGTATGGCAAGATTAATGTTACTTCATGGAGTTAATGCTTTTGAGAAATGGATTTTGTGCAACTTGTGTTACCAACCACCCCTCAAAAAAATTTTCTTTGGGTCTTTGAAACACATATAGAATCCATTTATTTATTACAGGCAAATATAGATATTGTACCTGCTGAAGCTGGACCATTGACACAATCATTACTAGGTTTTCTACAAGATATGAATAAAACTGGTAGTAAAAGTAGTAGTAATAATATTGTTAATCCATCTCCTTTGTTTGGTCAAATTTGTAAGAAGTAAGTAAATGATTTCTTATTTGTTAGGTGTCCATTATGGTGAGGTATTACATTTTATGGTTATACCAGATGAAATTTTTGATTGGGGTGGATTTGATTTCATTTGAATCAGTTTTATCTTTATTTCAATATTTGCTGGTCTTCAAGTGAACTCAGTACTTAACTGATAAACATTTATTTTTTGTAGAGCACCAAGATTTAAAGGTTTTCAACAACAAGACAGTCATGAATTATTGAGATATTTATTAGATGTTATTAGAACTGAAGAAATTAAGGTTTGTTCAAACACATAGTGTCAATTTCAGTTATCTTTTGAATCCACCCCAATGTTCATTAAACCAGATGTCATGTACTTGTTTGTTGCTTTTCCCTGTCATGTCAAAAGGTTTCTAAAAACAAGACAAGACATTGGAAACCAGTGTGTGCATCTATAGTGGTTTTTGATAATACATATTTCTGTTATGAATTACAGAGATTTCAGACTGGTATATTAAAGAAATTCAATGTCAATCCTAAAACAGTAGATGATGAAACCAAAATGAAAGTGAAAGGTAAAACAATTTAAATTTGTTGCGTATTGAACAACACATGGATGGCATGCTGTTAATATAGGTTAGAATGAAACACAAATTAGTGTCAGAGAAATAGGATGGGATAGTAAAAAGGGGTCTTTGCTTGCTTCAGCCTGTACTTGTAAAAGATCGCATTTCAGTTCTTGATTTAACTGAGAAAGCTAATGCTACTATTGGGAAGGAATTGCCATCATTGTGAAACTGCATAGTGTGGCAGAATCGTGTTTTATATCCTCATTTGTTAACGCTTGAACTTTATGGCATCTATTTATAGCCATGTTCCTTTTGTGAATTCATGTATGTTTTATTATAGAATATGGTCGTCAAGCTAAACATACCTTTATAGATAGTTTATTTGGTGGACAATTAGTTAGTACTGTTATGTGTGAAGAATGTAAACATGTTAGTATTAATTTTGTTCTCTCTACAATTTATTAACAATGAAAATATCATTGGGGATTAATGGAGAATATTTTTGTACTCATCAAGATTGTAAATAAGTTGCAAATATATGTTACATCGCTAACAACTATATATAGCTATCAGGGCTGTTGATTCTTCTTTTTAACAATTATAAAGTTGACAGAAAGTTCAATTTATATATCATTGGCAAGTTATTTACTATTGAAATTTTACTATTCCTTGCAAAAAATGTGCGTAGCTATAAGTTTTATCGTTCTTTTCTGCTTACTAGTAGGATATGAAACAGTTACTATTTATAGACAAATCGGAAAGACCGCGAGAAAATTTACCGTCGTGTTTCTCAGTATTGGTGTCATTCAAAATACTTCGTTTTTCTCATGTACATCGTCGGTGAAAGTTAACTAAAAATCGACATTTGTAGCTTCGTAAAAAATATTAAATTTAACTGTAAATATTTGATGATCGGATTGTTTTGTTATTGTGATGTGATGTATGACGGTATGTTCAGAAAGTTTGAGTTCCAATTATGATGAATATTACCAAACATTCATGACATTGAAATACGTTTTACAGTTGGATACTAGTTGAATAGAACTTAGTGTAGTAGTTTTGACATCAACAAAACATCGTTAAAAATGTCTGGCTGGGAAAAAAATAAATCAACAGCCCTGATAGCTATACCAATATATTATTGTTTCATTACAGATATCTCAGATATTTGAACCATTTCTGGATCTGTCTTTACCAGTAACTGAAGAAAAGGTACTTTGAACTCATGGTTATTTATATTTTATTATTTGATCTGAGAATATATTATCTCTCTGATAGTTTTAGACCAAATAATCTCTAGACAACTGGAGTATTTCAGTTATTGTTTTAAATGAAATTTGAAAAGTTTGACAAGTGTGCAGAATAAATCAGAGTAACAGCTAATGAAATTAAATAAGACATTAAACACCTCTGTGGCCAAACAAAGTATGTTTTATGATATAATTTGTGATGTATGTATTTTTATAGCCATGTAGACCTAATTCAATGATTGGAACTAAGAAGAAATCTATAGATGAAGTTGATGATTCCCAAACTAAAGCTGTCGATGGGTTTGCTGCTAAAGATAAGCCTACTAAACCTTCTAGAAAGGAAAAGAGAATGTCTAAAAAAGAACAGAGAGTATGTGTGCACTTTCACACCTTTGTAATTTTCACATTTTGAGTTTTTATTAATAAATTTGAATATACTAATAGATATGTAGGAGTGGTGTTGATTATTTAGGGCTGAGATATTGGACTCAGTACAAGGGGAAATTGGTTGATATGTTGACACATTATCCTTTATTGTACATTTAATTATTATTTTCTTATAGAGGAAAGAAAAAATAGCTAGAAAGGGTGCTAAACAAGAAGAGCCAGTTGACAATGATATAGTGAAAGAGGCCACTCCAGAGGAAGGAAAAGGATCAGATGATGGACCTATTTCTGATGGTAGAATATCAGAATCCGCTGATAATATTGAGAAGGAAGAAAAAGAAGATGACCATGAAAATTCTGGTAATTTGATGATTTATTTTGATTTAAATGGAACAGGAAACAAAGAATATCACATATGAACTCAAAAGGCTAATACTATGTCCTGGCAAAATGTCATACTATTTGACTTGCTTGTAATCTCAGAAAACAAGATGTTAACTGAAATCATATGCAAACAAGCTTATTATTTACCAATATTCTTTAGACTGTATGTTTGTTTAGTTTGTTTTATGAGATTTGTCTTCTGAATACTATTATCTGATTATAGATGCAGACATCGAAGATAATCTAGAAAGTGATGCTTCCAAATTATTTGGTGGAGCTTCAGCCAATGCTAGCTTGCTAGGACAAGATAATATACACCATAGTAATAATATAGCAGATCCATCATTAGGCAGTTCTAACAATTTAATAGCTTTAAATCAGACTAATCCGGAATTACAAAATGGCGCTACAGTGACAGAAAGTTTACAATGTCTACCTATAGTTAGGACTGATCATAATAATGATAGTAGTATTGATGCTGATAGTAGTTCTGTAACATTAGTAGATAATGAAAGTTCTACATTATTTACTAGTACTGAAAGTTCTTTAACACCAAGTACTACTGGCAGTTCATATAAAACTAGGAGTACTGATAGTTCTCGATCAAGTACATGTGATATTAAGGATACCTTGGATGGGAACTGTCTACGACGTGGATTATCAGAATCATTAAATGACTTACATTTAGAAGATTCCCGATCTAGATTAGGTGCTACTGGTAATGATGTTGTGCAGGATTTAACCAAGAAATTAAACTATTTAAATCTGGATATGTGTCATTATCCAACCAATACTGATGATATTCCTTATATTGATGCTGATGAGTCACCAGAAGGTACTAAGCCGTCCGGTTTTCCATTGATTAATAAAGAAGTTTCCCCTGTATCGGTGGACTGTAATGGTCTTTCAAGAAGGAATTCTACTCACCAAAAAGCTCGACAAGCCTTACGTAGAGAAGCTGAATACAAGTCTATGTCGACACTATCAGCACGGTACCATTCTGTTGGTAAAGAATGTTCTATAGCATCCTGTTTACATCAGTTCACATCAGCTGAATTACTAACTGGTAGTAATAAAGTAACTTGTGATAATTGTACCAAGATAAAAATGAAAAAATTACCAAATAAAGGTGAGTTCTATCATTCTTTATTTACATCTGAACATTTAAAGTTTTTATTTTGAACCAATACAATTCAGTGCATGTCCAATATTACATTATGACCTAGCTAAAAATCTCTTCAGCCCATAAAATCCATTTTCAATGATCATAGTTAATTCTTTTGCTGCCTTTATTAGATTATTGTGTGAAATATTAATAAAAATAGTTTGAACTAGTATGGGTTATTATATTGCAGATAAAAAGAAGAGTGAAAGTGTATGTTCTAATGCTAATAAACAATATTTGATATTCCAACCACCTGCTGTATTAACTTTACATTTAAAACGATTTGAACAGGTATTCTATCATTTGTTTAGTAGTTAAGTAATGATGCAATGATATTCTTGTGCAATAATTCCCCTTAAAGTTTAGTCTAAATCTCTTTACTTTTTTAAGATCACCACAATTTCCAATATATGTATATAGACAAGGTTGACTATGAAAATGCTAGTAACAACCACAAAGACCTATAATGTTATTTTGATTTAACCAGATAATTTTACATTTATTGATTGAACATGGTGAGACACTTTCTTTCGTGTTTTCAGATTGGATTTGCTTCAAGAAAAGTGAATAGGCATGTTGATTTTCCATTATTATTAGATTTAGCACCATATTGTAGCTCACTATGTCAGGTAGGTAACTTACTTTTTTTACATCATTAAAATGTAAAGGTTCGATCTTAAATATTCTCATGTGATTCACTAGGAGGCTGTACTAAATATTGGAAATTTAACATTTTAAATTGTTGGAAATTTATTGTATACTCATCTTTATTTTTTATTTCCTGCTTATCTTTCTTATCAACTTTGGTTAGTTTTAGAAAAATGATTCCTTTGTATTTAATTGTAGGGTATTGAACCAGGTCAGAAGAAAGTTCTCTACTCGCTGTATGGTGTGGTAGAGCACTCTGGACGTCTATCAGGGGGTCATTACACAGCTTTTGTTAAAGTTAGACCTAATATGAACTCAGTAGTTAGTTTTATACATCCTAATTACACCTTTCCTAAAGAATATATACATCGGTATGTTGAGCGGTCATTGAATGGACCCAAGTCACCTGATATAGATATAAGTGATAAAACTATAGAAAGTTTAGTACCACCTGGTAAATGGTATCATATTAGTGATAGTCATGTTCACGAAGTATCTGAATCTTCAGTACTACACGCACAAGCTTATTTGTTATTTTATGAAAGAATATATTAGTATATAGAAAAAAATTATGGAAAATTTGTATCTTAAGTGCTTTGAAAATTTATACTTAGTAATTAGTAAATTACTGTATTTGAAATACATAATATATACATTAATTTATGTTAAATTATAAGAAATTTTGGTGCCTTTTTTTGTTCTATTATCAATCCTGTACCCCTTTGTTCTCTAGATGGAGGCAGTGTAAATCTACACTAACAGTACTTTGAGAAAACCTAGTGAAACCTGCAATTATTTAAGAGAAGCATAGTTACATATTATTTATGTTATAACTAACTCCTTTGCAATATGAAATGAGATTATGGTGTCATTTTATTTTTGACACCAAACGAATTATCATTTCATTGCTTCAATTTATTTCTTACAATAATCAAAAAGTTCAATTTTAAACAGTGCCTTCAAGTGTAGACCATATTTTCTTGAAATCAATTCTTTTTGGATTTTACATGGTTGTAAGTGGTTGGATATATCAGGTATTTGAAAGTTTTCACGTTGTTGATTGAAAGGAATTAACATGTATATCTGATTTAGAAATTCTGTTTAATAATGTTTTTTTTTTTAGAAATTTCAAAATCTACATACAGTTTTGAATAGTTAATATATACAAAAATTGATTGGTGTAATCTTTTAAAGTACAATCATATTATAAACTAGTGTCCAAAAGAAACGATAACACCGGTTTGCAACGACATAAAAGAAAAACTAAACAATGCAGAAATTTAGGATTGATGCTTTGCTTTTGAGAAATCCTTTCACAACATCTGTACAAAGATTCATTTCAATAAAATCTGTACAATCAATATGGCAAGCTTTTAAAGATGGGTGGGGTCTGTCAGTCGTTTTATACAGTTTATATGCACAAAGGCCAGAGAGGGAAATGTCACTTTCAAGAAATTTGTTTTTATACCGGAAATGATCGAGTTTTCCCGGTATTTTTTATCGACTATGCGATGTTTGAGATGTGCAATACACATTGGCATGTTTTCTTATTAAAAAATTCACTAAGTAAAAAAAAGAATTGAATATACGTTGGTATCGTTTCTTTTGGACACTAGTTTATTATCCAAATATTGTTTACTTTGCTTTGCCTTCTTTCAATCATTCTCTATTGAAGTAGTTATATCATCATATAATCCGAATTTTTGTTCTAACCTGACCTTAAGATACACAAATGTTTGATTCATCTTATTTTGACTCTTACTTGTATTTGATTTTTAATGGTGATGAAACTTATAACTTCAGTCTTATGACTTTAGTATTGTAGATATAGAATAAATTAATGGAAAGATTATGAAATGTTGAAGTGCTAGTTAAGTCACTAAAATTGTTATTATAGAGTGTTTGTTTTTGAGGGAAAATCAATTATATTAATGTATATTACATTATTTGTTACTGGTTTTATGGAATAAACATTCATTTGTTATGGTTTTTAGTTTCCTTATACCACCGTTTTCAAAGCTTCTTATCCAAATTAGACAGTGACATTTTTATACGCCAACATTATAATGTGCTCGTATATTGTCGTCACACCTGTCCGTCGATCCGTCCGTCCACTATTGGCTTGAACGCGATAGAGACAACATTTTTTCATCTGATTTGAAGAAAATTGGTGTTATATTGATGAGATCTTTGACAAGTTCGATAGTTAAAACTGAAATTATACTTTAAAGTCTTTTTACAGAAATGGTTCTTTACTGTCTAATTTATCTGACATACATACTTTTAACCAATGGACTAGTTACAAATGAAGCATAAAATGTATTCTATCCTTGAAAGTGTATGTAAACCCTACAAGGGTATCCCAGATAATATAACCTTGTTCATAAGTTTACGTGGGTATTTTTTCTACCATTAATTATTTATTACTGTTGCGACGTAGATCACAAGATAAGAAAAAATTCAGACCTAAGTCTTTTACCTGATAAAACATACCGTGTCGGTACTATTTTTTTACATCTGTCCATTCCCGCCATGTTTGCCATCAAGTTTTTGTTTCCATTTATGGTCTTACTAGTTTCTGTTGATGCCAAATACCATTTCAGCGTCAAGGACTGTAGTAAGTATTTTTAATTCCTTTCAACTACTTAACCAAACTGTGTCCGATGATTCTTCCATTTGCTTTTAATATTCACCGAATTCTCTGTCATGGAGTAAATGATTCCGGATTAACGGAAACCAAACAGATGATAATGCGGCATATATGTATAATATATTACCCTCCTTTCCATTCTCTAATCTGTATTAATTTCTATTCCTTTCTCTATTCATTACCTTCTATTTCCATACGCCTTTTTCAGTCTTCCACATTAACTTCTTTTTCTATTATCTGTACCATATCACCTTCCATTTCTCCATATTGCCTTCTATGTCAACTCACTATTCCAAATTACCCTCTATTTCCATTCTCTATTCAAATTATATCTTTTACATGTCTTTCCATTCTCTATTTCATATAACATTATTTTCCATTGTCCATTCTTTATAACCTTCTTTTTTCATTATATTTTTCGTATTACCTTATATTTATCGAGTCGTTTTGGATGGAATAGTAAACCGAGGCCCCGTGTGATTTGGGCTGTGTTAAAGATCCCTCGACAGTTAGAAATCGCAAAAAGAGTAGGCTAATGCAGCTGTCCTGGCCATTGCGCACTGCGTGGCGTTGCCCATCTTCATTAGCCTATAAGGTGCATTCATTTCAGCTTCTATTTACATCCTATATTCCATATTACCTTCTATTTACATTCTATATTCCATATTACCTTCTATTTACATTCTATATTCCATATTACCTTCTATTTACATTCTCTATTCCATATTACTTTCTATTTACATTCTGTATTCCATATTACCTTCTATTTACATTCTATATTCCATGTTACCTTCTATTTACATACTATATTCCATGTTACCTTCTATTTACATTCTATATTCCATATTACCTTCTATTTACATTCTATATTCCATATTACCTTCTATTTACATACTATATTCCATGTTACCTTCTATTTACATTCTATATTCCATATTACCTTCTACTTACATACTAAATTCCATGTTACATTCTTTTTACATTCTGTATTCCATATTACCTTCTATTTACATCATATATTCCATATTACCTTCTATTTACATTCTATATTCCATATTACCCTCTGTTTAGATTCTCTATTCCATATTACCGTCTATTAACATTCTGTATTCCATATTACTTTCTATTTAAATTCTGTATTCCATATTACCTTCTATTTACATTCTCTATTTCACTTCACTTGTTCCCATATAATAAATTTTGTATTGCAGCACCGAGGGAAAATGCTTCTGTTATATTCAGTGATTTTAAAGTTACACCTGATCCTGTAGAAATACCTGGCAATCTAACAGTATCTGGTGCTGTTATATTTAAAGAAGCTATAAGTGGAAATGTTTCTCTGGAACTGGCTATTAATAGATCCATGGGGTTCTTTGATTTAACTTTACCATGTATTAAACATCTTGGAAGTTGGTGAGTTAAAGTACCTTAACTTTTATGTGACCAGAAATTATTGAGTAAATTGTATTAGTTGAGAAAAGTTGAAAGAACACATTTGAATTTCGAATTGTAACAATATAATTTCAGTAAATATGACGATGTATGTACCATATTGGATCAAGGCAATGCTTCATTGGGTTGCGCACCTCAACTGAAAGAAAATGGGTTTCCGTGTCAATGTCCGTTTTTAAACGGAACTTACGATATAAATCATACAATATTTGTTTTACCAGAAGTTAAGGGTATTTGGAAACAATTTGCCAAGGTAACTATTTCCATTTTTAACTTTTCCACCTGTCTTTAGTATTTATTGTTAAAATGTGATTGACCCCTTTCGCTTACTTTTCCTGCACTATAGTTTCTCGTTTTCTCGTATACTATTTCTGTCTCAATTCATTATTGTTTTTATTCCTAAATTGTGAAACAATCGCATTCCTATAGGATTTTAACATGGAATAATCGGTATTTTTCAGGGTGATTATGCTATAACATTAAAACTGGTAGATGAAGATGCTGGGGAAATACTCGGATGTCAAGAATTAACTTTTTCTTTAGATGAACCACATCTAGAAGGTGTCACCAAAAAACCATGCAATTGGCTTTGTAAATTAATTGGATAATTATATTCTCCTAAATAAAAATTATTTTTATGCCTTTTTGTACGAATAAAGTGTCCCTAAAACCAATATATCTGTTTCCCTCCATCTTCCTCTCAGTTTTATTGACAGGATCTGAAATGTTTTTGTATTTATGGTTTTGGACAGCTGCACAGCTGGCTTCAATTCAAATCAAACCAATACTGTCGCGTAATTATAATAATAATTTCCTGTAGTATTGTCTCGGCACTTGCAATTTTACCTTTAAACAATAAACAAAATATAATAAAATATACAGACCATAGGGTGAAATAAAAATATCCTCCCATCATTAGCAAATTTCGGTCATGGGAGAAAATTTTGTTATAATCCTATAACGGATGAATTTTGCTCAGTGTTAATAAGTCAAGTTAATAAGTCTTAACTTATACCATTGAGTCCTGATGATCGAGTTCTTCCTAGTCAGTTGGAAACTTCTTGTTTGGGTAGCTCGATTTGTCTAATAATATGCTTAGTTCTGCAAATAAGTACTATTAATCGAACAAATACGGTATATCTCCACCCTACTGTTTTAACCAAGCTTGGAGGAGACCTGAGATCGTTATATGCAGAGGTCGTTAGGTAAAGTTGCCCAGTATATAAAAATTAGGTATGTTGTTGTTGATATTTTCTCTATTCATTAAAAAACGCATATTCAGCATGGACTTTTGAAACCGGACAAGAAAAAATAGCCGGTAAATTTTTCTTCAGTTTTCATTGTATTTATGTAGATGTACACAATTTCCAGATATGAAATTCTTGACTCTATTAGCCACTTCCAGCCACGATCAGGGCTTATTGTCAGTACTTCCAGAACGCCCAAACACAAAACCCCAAACTTGAAACGAAATACTTACATTCTTACTTAAAGTTTATTCAAAGAAATTTCATTCAAGTACCAAGAATTTTAATTATATATCAAAATTATAAATTATATAACAAGAATATAAGTTTGGTCTCAAGAATTTCGATTCCCCCAAATGTTATAAATTTCTATTATGTTCCAAGAATTCTTGAATTTCTTGAATAAAATGTAAACTTCTTGGTGTATTTATAATTGCATTTACTTTGGTATTTGAATTTTTCATATTGAATTTTTTCCATTTTGGCATTCCATCTCGCACATATTTTTAAAAAAATTATTTTTTTTTTTTTCATTTTGATACATCTCCTAATTATACATAGCCATTTAGTACATTTATTATCATTATAAGTTATATATATATATATTCATTATTATAGAACTCAATTATACATAAGCACAGAATATATTGATATATAAAAATTATTTATATATTTAACATATTATTTATATATACCTTCATACAAAGACTATGAAAAACAATGAAGATCGCTCACGTATGCCTAAATTAGAATTTTAGAAATATTCTAAATCTCCAATTAAAAGCATATGTAAGCGGTGGATATGCTAAATAAATGTTTCCACCATCCACCATAAGCTATAGATCTGAGTGTGGGTTGGTTTGGGGGATTAACATACATGAATGTGTACTATCTGATAAGATAAGAGGTTAGGGTATAAAAAGTCGGGTCTTGGAATACAGCATGTTCTTTGTCACTACTTTCAATATGTAAGCACTTATTCCTCTGGCAGTACTACATTCAGTACGTCCTGGATTCCATGGTAGTGGTAACTTGAAATGGAGGTAAGTTATTGTTCCTTTTATAGAATTTTAAGTGCATAGCCTGCAGCACACTAGGCCTTGGTTTATTTATTGTACCATACGACTATACCCCGACTACAGCCCCTCAGACCTGCATCACTGATGGGGAAACCAAAAGCTCATCGCGACCATTGCGGGAATGGTATTCTGGACCTTCTGGATCAAGTATCGAACTCACTGAGACACTATAGCTGTCTAAGATTCATGTGAGGTGTGGTACCGATAGACCGAATAGCTACAATCCCACCTACCACATCGACAACAATAACATGATTCAGGTGACCAGAAAAAAATATTACTAAATGGTATTATTATTACAGATATTTACATACCACCAATAGTGAGGTCTGGAAGTTGGTTCCATGGTTCAAAATACACTAATTTTATTGTTCAGGTTACATTGCATCCCTCTAATTTGTAGGTTATTCCGGAAATTCATGACTCAAGTTAAATGAATTTAATACTTGGTTCCATGAGAGTCACCTTAGACATTAATCTAAGTCTCCAATTCAAAGATGCTGTCTCTATGGATGTCGTCATTACGAAGGAATTGTTAGGTGTTTTTTAACCGATGTTGTCTGTGTTAAAGGTGTTTGTACTTGGTAAGAATTATTCAGTTACTTTTAAAAACACTGCCCATTGACTCAAAATAATGATTATGATCTGAGGATGAAACAAGTTAATCTTCCAATTGACTGTAATGTTTCGAGTGTTGGAGGATGTCCTAAACAATTATCAGATAATGGATTATCATGTACCTGTCCATTTAACCCATCACAAATCAAACTACCACCAACACAATTTGATGTAAATCAGGTTTCCAGTGAATTGTCTTTCTTGGCTTCTCTTGCACAGTTTTCAGAACACTTGATACCACTCTGCTTTGGTCATCAATACCGAAATTCCACGAGCATGCCGTTAATCGACCTATTGTTGCTCGTGAAAACGAAATTCTCGAACATCAGAAAAACTTTCAATCACAATAATTTTCAGGACAAATTAACGTCACATTCTTTGACAGCTTACTGTTGTGAAAACATAAATCGAGGTATACTGACAAAACCAGAATGAGTATTCTGTATCAATTTCAAACATTCTATCTTGTTTATATTTACAGGGAACATACCATATCAAAATCTCCATGACTGAGAAAACCAGTAAAAAAGTTAGAGGGTGGATGTATTGAAAGCTACTTGAAATTCAATTACTAAAATATTTATATACATTGAAATATGTTTTAAAAACTCTTAATTAAACACATACATTTCCACAAGGCTATGCTAACTATAATTTTCTGAAAAGAAATGACGGACTTCCTCCTTTGAAGTGTAAACAGAGTTTTTTTCTTACCAAACGTTTACGTTGAGCTATGGATATTGATAGCTTCATCTTCAAAATTATCAAAATGTTTGCTGATGGAGATTGTTTGCTTTCCTGCTTCGCAAACAATGTATTTCAACACTAATGATTTAAAAGAGAAGTATCGTTATCTGGTTTTGATTACCAAGCTTTTTACATGTTCTGCTGTTCTGTTCTGTGATAAGATAAGCTGTAGTATATAACATATTTTCATCAGATTCCTATCATTGTGGTGCAATATATTACACAATGTTTGCTGCTGTCTTCCTATCTCTCGTAGCCACCAATTTTGCTGCCCATCCGGGATTCACAAGTACTGGTAATGTAGAATGGAGAAATTGTGGTAAGTCTTGTCACATGCGTGGTCCCGATGGCACTCGGTTGTTGAAAATAAACACTAATTGCATAGACTGTCAAAAAGCTCCATTATTGCTCTTTATTTATTTTAAAGGGATATAACTCATTTGACCAGCCTGGATTTGGATTTGGATTATAATGTTTCAGTCTCTGTTCTGTATCATCAGCAAATCTTGCTACATAATCAGGAACTTTACGAATGTCCGGATTTCTTGATAATTCACCAATTATAACACCTTTTAAAGTTCTATCCATTATACACTGTATTAATCTATCTGTGATTCTTTCATTAAATTTCTCTCGTCTGCTTGAATTCCATGTTTCCCTGTTCGTCGAATCCTACAACCTCATGACTATAGGCCTGATAAGTCAGACTTCTTATTCGGTCCATAAAAGTCCAATATTTTTCTTCCGTCTTTAGAGTGATTGTAGCTAACATTTGACCTGCATATGATTTGTCTGTTTCTGTACAAAATATTTCTATAATCTGACGTCTGATCTGACGAACCTGGCTGGTTCCACCAATTGCAAAACAAATAAACTGTCTTTTTTTGTAGTGGGCAAAATACGTCTAACTTTACATTCTTCCTCAAAAATTTTGATAAAGTGAAGGATATAATAGTATGATCATCTTTCTCAATATTTCCAAAAAGCTCCATTTTCGCTCTTTATTTATTTTAAAGGGATATAACTTTAATTCTCATACACAACAGACAACACATATTCAATACTACTAGTTAGTTTCTCACAAGTCTTCAGTGCTTTTTTAAACCATCCTTGAATTTGTAGCTTGGTACTTGGGTTTAAAGCATTTTCAGATTTATTTTAGTCCTACTAGGCTACAACCTCTATACATCGTATGTACTTGAGTTGGAATTCTGTGTTTGTAATAGGGACTAAAGACTGAGTTTTTCTCTCTTTGTACTGTAACATAAATTCTTCTACTTTAGGTAACCCAGCAGATGACTGGATCTCTGTCAGTAAATTTGATATTACACCAACTCCTATCAAAGTTCCTGGCAAAATCAGAGTTGATCTTGACAGTAAAATAACGCATGAACTGAAGTATGCTGCTTTCAGTGTCGATTTTGTATTAGAGAAAGATTTATTGGGTATCTTTACCAAGATTGTCTGTGTTAAGGACTTGGTAGGAACATGGTAGGTTATTTGTTAGCCGTTCAAATCGCCCATGGAGATCGAATCGAAAACACATGCTGCATGCAAAGAATCAACGGGAGATTGGTGGTTATTGAATTCATCGCAAACATTTTTACATATTCGTGGTCGCAATCGAGCCCTAGTTTTGTACTGTCAAAAATATAACTTATGAAATATTTTCATTTCAGTCACTATAATGATCCATGTCACTTCTTACATTCATTCAATGGCCCTCAGGGCTGTCCAAAAGAATTGGCCAAGAATGGTTTACCATGTACATGTCCAATAAGTGCCCAAGCTATCAAACTACACAATACTGAGTTTCCTGTAGACCTAAGCATTTTTTCTAGTGATATATATTTTTTAGTTACAGTAAGTAAACCAAAGAGTATATGAATGGTAGAAATAGGTTTGCAAAATCACAGTTTTCTGTGGTTAGCGCAATGAAGTTCTGAAATTTAGTCAAAAAATAACTTAGACATCACCAATGCCTTTCAATAAATTTTAGTAAATATTACACACGAATCCAATGCTCTTAGGAATAAGTTAATATGCATATGTAGAAACGACGGGGTTCGCATCGTTTACCTATGTTATTTAAATGTTTTCTCTGTGCAGGTTAATGTAATAGGACAATTTCACTTCCTTGTTTCCTCTACTATTGATATATTGATCTATCTGATACATGATATGTATTTTAGGGATCGTACCACATTAAAGTTTCAATGACAGAAAAAGCCACCAGCAAAGTAAGAGCTTGCTTTGAGACTTACCTAAAGTTCCAGCATTAACTTGTGTATTATCTTAATAATATGTAATTTAGTACCATCAAGATTTTAGTTTGTATTCCATAATAAACATTAGAATACAGTATTTACTCCTGAATTACTCCTTACTATATTGAAGGGATTGTAAGGAGGCTTTCTTAACTTTGTGGTTGTATTAGGAACACTGATAGCATTGATTTGCACCATTCCAATTTTACGTCAGACTATATACTAATATTATTTGAAAACCCTTTTCCATGTTGATATCATAATGGGATTACAGTGGAATTTCAGCAAACACAGACGTCCGAAAATTGGAACTGTGGATATCGTCCTATCAGTTTTCCCAAAAACACAACAAGTGGTTGCCTAGCTCTAAAGTTAATTTCTGTTTTTCTTAAAGCGGCCCAGGCTTTATTTGTTTCGGACAATCATCCGACAGCCTCAAACACATGAAATCTTTTTGTTAGCTAATCAGAAATAGTCTACAGAGCTTACCGTTGAAATTTGAGCCTTCAAATCCATGTGTATCCATAATTATCCGTGTTTGAAAAATCATAATGTCGTAAGACATTACGAACGTCCCGCCATATTGGAAAACGGTTCGTCTTGATAATAAAAGAGTTATCCTTCCCGTCGTGCATCTTTATAAATAGACTACAACGCATTTTGAATTGTAGACTTTGTCAACAGGACACACAATTTTCAGACTGACTGGAGACCAGCCGCGTACAGTACGGAAAAAAAATGAAAAGTGAAATTTTTTGTTTGAGGAATTTTTCAAGGTAATTTGCGATTTTCTTAGAGCTTGAGTTTTTCTGAGGACTGTTTAAATGTAACAAAGGCCCAAAACGACCTCTAAAAATCAAGCCTGGGCCTCTTTAAACTGTAACATTATTAAGGTCTAATCCCAGATCTAATTTATATACATAATCACACCAAATTGCATTCAAATCAAACGAAAACTGCAATCTCTATCATGTTCACAAGCTAATTTTTATGCGTTTTGACCACGTCAAGGGCAATAACTCAAAACAGTTTACTGCATAATCATCAATATTGAACTTGTTCAAGATTGCATCAATAAGAATAATCGCACCAAATTATATATAAATCAGATGAAAACTATAGTCTCTATTGCGTTCATAAACCAAATTCAGTGAGTTTTGACTAAGTCAGGGGCAATAATTCAAAAACCGTTCAGCAAAAAATCGTCAATATACAACTTGTCCAAGATTTCATCAATATAAATAATCACAACAAATATCATTCAAATCCGATGTAAACTGTGGTCTCTATCGCGTTCACAAGCCAATTATGACGCGTTTTGACTAAGTCAAGTGCAATAACTAAAAAACCGTTCTTTGAAAAAATCGCTAATTTTGAACTTGTCCAAGATCTCGTCAATTTAAATGATCACACTAAATTCCATTTTAAATCATATGAAATCTGTAGTTTCGATAGCGTTCACAAGCTGATTTCGACGCGTTTAGACTAAGACAGGGGGAATAACTCAAAAACGGTTCATCGAAAATCGTCAATATGGAACTTATCCAAGATCTTATCAAAACATGTTCACACCAAATTTCATTCGAATCTGATGGAAACTGTAATCTGTATCTTGTTCACAGGCCAATTGTGGAAGAACGGACGGAACGACGGATTGACAGACAGGGGTGGCGACAATTTACGACCACATTACAATACAATCTCTTTTAATGAAATATATTATACAGTGGTTAACTAGGTAAACAGTCTTCCGCTACATTAACCTACTCCACCCTTTCCAAGAATATTAATCATACAAACTTGCTCAATTTGAGATCAATGAAAGAGTAAGAAACAGAGTGAGCAGTTCTTTTACAGATAATTTTGTATGAGAAAGACTAAAACCCAAACTAGAAAATAAAAACATTTTGAAACATTAGATCTATTTATTGTGATTAATGAAATACAGTCAACTGTAAAATACTAGCACTGTTAGTGACATACTATCTGTAACTTCATCATCCATTAGATATTGATTCAACAATAAATCTGTCCTATATACCTTGACAAGAATGTTGCTTACTTATTACATATACAATAATTTGTTTACAATCAATGGACAATGATATTTTTTATTCAAAATAAAAATGATTATGCAGGTCATCTTAAAATTGAAAATCGTAACAAAAGGAAAAATATAAACAGAAAATTAGAAACAAGCTAAAAACTGATTTAAATAACCTAGTAGACTGGACAGTAACATGGCAAATAGAATTCAACTACGACAAGTGCAAAACAGTCCTCTTTGGATACAACAATCCCAGGTACCAATACTTTATGACTAATACCAAACCAAATCCTCTATAACAAATAGAGATAAATGCTGGCATAACAGTAGACGATATCCACAAGTTCATCAAACATGTCTCTGAATGTGTCAAGAAATCAAACAGACTGGTAGGATTGATAAGATTTAACCAACATCGATAAAAACATGTTCATACCCCCTACAAATGTCACGTCAGACCCTATCTAGAGTACGCATCAACAGTATATGATGCCCTATGTTCAAGAAAGATATCCTGCCTCTAGACAAATAAAGCGACATGCAGAATTCTTTTATACTTCGTGGAACGTGGAAACACATTGATTACATTGTAAGCAATAAGGAAATAAGGAATATCGAAAGGAAAAATATGAGAATATTCAATAGGATTTTCTCGGGAAATTGTTAACAAATTGCTCGTTAACCTGGGGGTCTAGGGTTCAATCCCGGCAAAGGTCGAGATGAACTTTCGGATTTTTCAGCCCGGTTACCTCTTGTTAGTAATGCAAGGGACTGAAATGGGAATAAGCGTCTTGTCGTTCGGATGGGACACAAATTTCCCTAATTGCACTAGCGCTTTCTATCTTCATTAGCCCCTAAGGTGCAGAAGAGTAGGACGTATATAGCTGATATTTTACATTATCCAGTAAATAATCAACTCAATTTTACACTACGCAGCACATATTAAGTATAACCATATTGTCCTCTCTATACCATATAACCTATTCCATTCTCTATTCAATATAACCTTCTATTTCCATTCTCTTTTCCATATAACCTTCTATCCTTCTATTTCTATAGTCTTTTTCATATAACCCTCTATTTCTATTCTCTATATTCCATATTGCCCTCTCTATACCATATAACCTTCTATTTCCATCCACGTAACCTTCTATTTCTATTGTACATTTAGCATTTTTGTTCCATTCTCTATTCAATCCCCTTTATTTCCATACTTCTTTTTTCCATTCTCCATTGATTCATGCATAGTGTTATATAATTTCAGTAAATATGACGATGTATGTAGGCCTGCCATATTGAATCAAGGCAATGAGAATGCTTCATTAGATTGTGCAGTATACAAACTTGTATGGATATATTTATAACAAACTTGTATGGATATAAAGATTACTTTAATAACATATAAGGCGACGTTTCGACAAGTGTTCTCTTGTCTTCTTCAGGCCAAGTGATAGGTGGAAGAGGTGGTGGTAATTGTTTTGTTAACGTTTGCTTCCAGCAATTGCTGATATCGCAAACTAGGTAGTTGCACTTTGGTGGTCGTTGGTAGTGGATTTAGAATCAATTGGATGATTTAGAAAACTGTTGGTTTGGTGGTGGGAGGTGGAAGAAAATTACAAGGACATATATACATAGTTCAATTAGAAGCCATATGAGTAATAGAACAACGATATACAATAACAATAATTGACAATGGTTTCAATAAGGATTAAAACATAAATAGGCTAATCAATTTTGTTATAACATACTTATGATCAAATAGTTTATAGATTATTACTTAATAAGAATTTATAATCGTGCCATGCTACTTTTTATTCACAAATAGATGATCGTATGCTTTAGACAGTGTGCACAGTGTGCACCTCAACTGAAAGAAAATGTCTTTCCGTGTCAATTTTTGTTTTTAAATGGAAACTACAATATAATTCATACAATATTTGTTTTATCAGAAGTTAAGGGTATTTGGAAACAATTTGCCGAGGAAACTATCTTATTTTTAATTTTTTTACCTGTCTTTGGTAGTTGTATTCTCGTCAAATCATCTGATACATATTACAACAAGAATACCAATTCGATTTGTTTTTATGTCTCAATTCATTATAGTTTTTATGCCCAGTCATGAAAACCTTAACTCCAATATCCGCTTATAAATACCTCCAATGTCTTCGTTCCATATTCAGATTTTCTATCTAGCATGGTGGGATTTATATTGGAAATGGAAAAAAAAAAGTTTTATAAAATGGGAGATGTATGTATTGGAAAAGAAATGGCGATTAGACAGTGACAAATTCTGAAAAATCTATTTCCTGTTACTTTAGTGAACTGGTGATGGAAGTATTGTCTTGCTATATGGGTATCTATGGGTATATGATGTGTCAGTGAAGTGCATTAGCTGGTACCTTTATTTGCGGAGACGGTGGGTGATTAACTCCCTTGGGTCCAAGTAAAGTGAATGTTGGACAGCAACATATCTATGTATATTGGAGCTTATTTTGACCCATGTAAAATTTGTTTAGTTTTATTAATACACCTTTCTCCACGGTACTTCCCTAAATAACTCGAGCCTGTCTTCGGGCCTGACAAATTACTCTTGAAAGCCGGAAGTGGCCAATTTATAGCTTAACCTGGGGAATATCGGGTGGTCAGTCAATGATAAACATGACCTGAAAGTGGACTATCTGATAAGATAAGAAAGGTTAAGGTATAAATAGTCAGATCTTGGAATCCAGGATGTTCTTTGTCAGTATTCTCACCATGTTGGCACTTATTCTTCTGGCAGTACTATCTTCAGCATTCGGTGCACGTCCCGGATTCCATGGTACCGGTAATTTGGAATGGAGAGATTGTAGTAAGTTGATATGCATTTAATAGAATTGCCGAGTCCGTTGTTTCCAAACTTTCGGATGCTATACAGGCATGTAGCCAATTGTTATTTAGATTTCATCTTGTAATATGTCCTAAGTCTACTTTTTTTTCGGGATATCAAAATTCTGTATTATGGTAGTGCCATTTTAGAACACTATGAGTACCTTGCTGGTGGTTTATGTGAACTGGAACTTAAATAACGCCGTACTCTTCTAATGGACTTATGAAGACAGGTACTCTCTGGAGTTCCTTAACGTGCAGTCTGTAGCACACTGGGCTTCTGTTAATTTACTGAAACAACCAAACGACTATATGCTTTTGTCGTGTCAGCCCCTCGGACCCGCATCATTGGTGGGGAAACCGGGTTGAAAAATCCGAAAGCTCATCGCGACCATTGCGGGAATTGTATTCTGGACTTTCTGGAGCAAGTATCTAACTCACTGAGACACTATAGCTCTCTAAGATTTATGTAAGGTGTGGTTCCAATAAACCGAATAGCTACAACCCCACCTACCACATCCACAACAATAACATGATTGTGGCGACCAGAACAATTGCTATTATTATGAGCGATATTTACATTTACCACCAGTAGCAAGATCTGGAGATAGGTTCAATGGTTCCAAACACACTAATTGTTCAGGTTACATTGCGTTTCTCTAACTTGTAGGTAATTCTGGAGATTCATGGCTCAAGTTAAATAAATTCGACATTTCACCATCACCCATCACTATTCCTGGTTCCATGAGAGTCACCTTAGACAGTAATCTTAGTCACCAACTCAAAGATGCTGTCACTATGGATGTCGTCATTGCGAAGGAATTGTTAGGTGTTTTCACCAATGTTGTCTGTGTTAAAGGTGTTGGTACTTGGTAAGAATTATTCTATTAATCTTTGACATGAAAAACTGCACGCTGACTAAGTATAATGATGAAGATGAACAAAGTTAATCTTTGACAGGAATGTTTCGAGTTTCAAGTTAAAAGTGATTTCCGTCTTTATGTTTCAGCCATTATGACGATCCCTGTCATTTCTTAAATACATTTAAAGGTGTGGGAGGATGTCCTAAACAATTATCAGATAATGGATTACCATGTACCTGTCCATTTAACCCATCACAAATTAGACTTCCACCAACACAATTTGATGTAAATCAGGTTTCCAGTGAATGGTCTTTCTTGGCTTCTGTGAGTTCTCTTTATATTTTTGCACAGTTTTCAGAACACTTCATACCACTATGCTTGGGTCAGTAATACCGACGTGACATAAGCATCCAGATAGCTTATAGGCATATTCTTGCTCATAATCCTCTATTCCCTGAAAACTTTTACTTCACAGATTACTGTTGAGAAAGCAATTATGAGTATTCTGTTTCAATATCAACGTCTCAAATATTCTATGTTTGTGTTTATTTACAGGGGACATACCATATCAAAATCTCCATGACTGAGAAAACCAGTAAAAAAGTTAGAGGATGTATTGAAAGTTTTTTGAAAATCAGTTACAATAAATTGGGTTGAGTTATTGGAAAATAAAATATCTGTATACACCACAATTTTGTTTTATAAACTCTCAATTAAACACATACATTTTTTAAGGACATGCCCTCTGCCCCTTTGTTTAAAGAAATCATGGAATACCGCTTTTAAAATATATCCGTTTTCTATTTGTTTATTCTGACTAAACTTTTACCTTGAGCTATGGATATCGATAGCTTCTTCAAAATTATCAAAATGTTTGCTTCTCTACATTAGTGCCAGTGATGAAGATGGTTTGCTTTCCAAACAATGTATTCCAATACTAATAAATTTAATAAAGAAATAGTTAGTGTATCGTTATCTGGTTTTGATTACCAAGCTTTTTACATGTTCTGCTGTTCTGTTCTGTGATAAGATAAGCTGTAGTATATAACAATTTGTCATCAGATCCCTCATCATTTGTGGTGCAATATATTACACAATGTTTGCTGCTGTCTTCCTATCTCTCGTAGCTACCAGTTTTGCTGCCCATCCGGGATTCACAAGTACTGGTAATGTAGAATGGAGAAATTGTGGTAAGTCTTCAATGCTTTTTTAAACCATCCCTGGATTTGTAGCTTTGCTTATGGGTTTAAAGCATTTTCAGATTTATTTTTGTCCGACTACAACCTCTACATCGTATGTACTTGTGTTGGAATTCTGTGTTTGTAATATGGACTAAAGACTGAGTTTTTCTCTCTTTGTACTGCAACGTAAATTCTTCTTCTTTAGGTAAGCCAGCAGATGACTGGATCTCTGTCAGTAAATTTGATATTACACCATCTCCTATCAAAGTTCCTGGTAATCTGAGAGTTGATCTTGACAGTAAAATAACCCATGAACTGAAAAATGCTGTCACTCTGGATGTTGTATTCGAGAAAGAATTATTGGGTGTTTACACCAAAGTTGTCTGTGTTAAGAGTGTTGGAACATGGTAGGTTATTTGCTGGCTTCCTTACCAACCAAAGCACGTACTGCACGCAAAAATCAACGGGATAATTTGGGTTACTGAATTCCTCGTTCTGCGGGTGCGGATCACCAATTATTGATTCCACCCATTTCCTTGTCCAAATGAACAAACTTATTTTTCCACAGTAACACGAGGAAAGCCATTTGCTTGCTAAAGACTGATAACAGGCCGAACTGCCAAAGTAAATCACATTCCATCCGATGATAACATGTCAATTGTTGAAGCGTTGTGTAACATATTGGTTTTGTACTGTCAAAAATATAACTTTTCAAACATTTTCATTTCAGTCACTATGATGATCCATGTCACTTCTTAAATTCATTCAATGGCCCTCAGGGCTGTCCAAAAGAATTGGCCCAGAATGGTTTACCATGTACATGTCCATTTAGTGCCCAAGCTATCAAACTACCTAATACTGAGTTTGCTGTAACCAGTGTTTCTAGTGCATGGTCTTTCTTAGCTACAGTAAGTAAATCAAAGTGTATAAATTATGAAACGTAAAACTAGGTTTGCAAAATGGCAGTTTTCTGAGGTTAGCACAATAAAGTTCAATGTTCCGAAAATTGATATCAAAACATAACCAAGACAGAACACAACCAGGTAAAATTAAGTTAATATTGCACACATATACCTACGTTACTTAAACGTCTTCCCAGTTCAGGTTAATGCAGTAGGACAATTTCATTTCCTTGTTTTCTCTACTTGATTTACATGGTACATATCTATTTATAGGGAACGTACCACATTAAAGTTTCAATGACAGAAAAAGCCACCAGCAAAGTAAGAGCTTGCTTTGAGACTTACCTAAAGATCCAACATTAACGTGTGTATTATCATAATAATATGAATTTAGTACCATCAAGATGTTAGTTTGTATTCCATAATAAACCGTAGAATGAAAAATACATTGAATTAGTCCTTATAATATGGAAGGGATTGTAAGGAGGCTTTCTTAACTTTGTGTTTGTATTAGGGACACTGATAGCATTGATTTGCACCATTCCAATTTTCAGTCAGACGTCTTTGGATGTTGCAATTCCACTACACATAAGCGTTTTAAGTCACTATCACAAAACCATGCTCATATTATTTAAAGACCCTTTTCCATAGTGAGATTATAAAGGGTTAAGATAAAGTGGAATTTCACTAGACGTACGAAAATTAGAACTGTGCATATTGTACCTTTCAGTTTTCTTTACAATCCTTTTAATGGTCTGACTTCATCTACATCGCCCTCTCCACCCTTTACCAAGTATATTATTCCTACCTATTTTGTACCTTGCTATATAAGCATAAAATCTCCATAAAGAGTAAGAAACAGAGTGAGCAGTTCTTTTTCAGATGTCTTGCTAGAATAATTTGCATTAGACAGACTAAAGCCCAAACTTGAAAATAAAAAATAAAAAGAATTTGATACATTAGATTGATTTATTGTGATTAATGAAATACAGTTAACTGTAAAATACTAGCACTACAAATTCAATACATTTGTTAGTGGCATACTAACTTCATCATCCATTAGATATTGATCCAACTATAAATCTGTCCTATATACCTTGACAAGAATGTTGCTTACTTATTACATATACAATCATTTGTTTACAATCAATGGACAATGTTATTTTTTATTCAAAAAATGATTATGCAGGTCATCTTAAAATTGAAAATTGTAACAAAAGTAAAAATATAAACAGAAATTTACATAAGAAATAGGAGAGACCTGAGAATGTTGCCATGGATCCTGATGGTTTCACAGAGTACAGGATATGGATGAAATGTACAGTCATGCTTAGTATATGCTGTAGGTTAATATCAAAGATACTGTGAAATGACTTGTTTTTAAGTTGGTAACCTAATTGCTACTGAACTATTTTTGCTTTTTATCATTTCACTTAGCCATCATACTACAAATAATGGCAACAAGCAGATATCTTTTATACTTCATGGCATGTGAATACAAATTGTGCCAATAATTACATTGTAAGCAATAAGGATGAAAGGAAAACAACACAATAATTACATGGATACAAAAAAAAAATAATAAAATATCAGAATAATCAACAAGCTATTCTCAGTGAATTGTTAATAAATTAGTTCAAACAAATATTTGTTGACTTTTCAATGAATTGTTTACAAATAAGCTCAAAACAAAGTTAACATATATCTAATTATAACACAGCAGTTGAATTGTAAACTTATTACAACAAATGGTTGACTTGTAGAATAGTTAACAAATCTAAACTGTTGAATAGTTAACATCAGAACACTCTGTTTTCTCACTGACTTGTTTTTGTTCATAGCTGTCAACATATTGCACACTATCTACCGTAAATCACTTTAATCAATATCAGCTCCTAGTTATTATCATTATAATTAATAGAGAAAAACAAAAACACACTAATTGAATAATCTAAAACTATAACACATAGACTAAGCCTGGGATTCTAAAGTTAATTAACAAAATACAATATACATGAATATACAAGTATTGAGATATTGCAGCTAGAAACATGAAATTCAGATTCTCTTATTGGCGATGGTTTTATGAAGTTTTGATAATGAATGCAACAGTATAAACCATTGATAAGACCAAAGTAGAAAATTAAATGTTCCTAGCAACAGGTACCAAATAATCAAAAACAATTACCCTCATGAAAAGGTTATATACTTTAATTATGCGTATATTTGAGCAGGGTTGAAATTTAAAATATAACGGGTAAAATATAACAGTGTATTTTATATACAGAATTCTATAGACATGACACAATACTATAATATAACAACCAATACTCTAAAGGAAAAAATCAACAGGAAGCTATAACATGGTAGACATTTCAAAATCAAAAGATTATTATAAATGTTTTAAACAACATTCACGAAACTTAGGTAGGTACTGAACCATAATAAAGGAACATATTTTTAAGGATAATAATTAATTTTAGACATCATGTTATTCTTATCCTGTGTCAGTACCATAGGTTGAGAGATCTGTTACCTTTTTAACACCTTTAAATCTAATTTAACATTGTTGATATTAGACCCTATTATCAAACATTAGGTACTAAGGTGTCTCATAAAATACAAAAAAGCTATGTTGTAAATGATCAATGGGGAATACTCGTAACAAAAACATAACAAAACAACATTACAAGTGGGTGATTTGGTCCAATATTATCACTGTATTAAACTGGAATTGTCTAGGAATCAAGCTATATGCTATTTAGCTATATATATAATGGAAGACATGTACTACACAAATTTTGATTTATTACATGGCTTAATCATAGATAAAAGAATTAATAAATCATTTCACTGATATATATTCTATTATTATCTTTATTCGTTATTTATAATTATAATTTTATTTTTTGCTTATATTTAAATCATAGAAATAAAACATCTTTCTTAAAATTTGGCGAATTTATAAGTTTTGTAAAAATACTTTATCCTTTATAAAATTTCTTTGTAAATATAAATAATCTATTTTTATTTGGCTTTGTAATCTGTTTTAAAATTAGGTTTCAGATCAAAACAATGTGCATCTATTAGTATTACATTTGTATCATATATAGTCAAATTAATGAACACAATTGAAATTTCATCACATTGCTTACCCTAAGATCATTATTTATTTTTAAAAAAAATTATGATATACATTAGTATACACATGAGATTCATTTACTTTGATCAAATTCATTAAAAAAAAATTAAATATTATTATAGCACTTCAAGACAATCTAATCATTATAGGTCATGAGAAATTTACCAATTGTTTCGTATGTTTTATCATGGTTTATCTAATGTAGAACATAGGTTTATCTTTTCAATCCTTTTAAAGGCTTGCTACTTAAAGGGATTGTAAGGAAGTTTTCTAAAATCTTTACTGGTTTTTGAGACAATGATATTATCAATTCATACCATTCCTATTTTCGGTCAGATTCACGCTTACAACCTCCTTACAATCTCTTTCTTTAACTTAAAGTTATACATTTTCACTATAATATATTCGTTTGGTGATCATGTAGCAGATCGGAAATTTTGATGTCTGAAACGCTTTAAGTTGACTTACTAATAATTTAATAGCAATTCAACCTTAATTCAAGGGTGTTATTTAAAAAGGACAAGAATGTCAAATCTTAAACTACAATGTTAAAAGTTAAATAGTTATTAACATACATACATGCAATATACAAGAATTGTGGATTTTGTTCTCTCTAATAATTGACAGAACTTTCTGTGTTCCCTGCTGTTCCATTTTTATCATTTTTTCTCCGTCGCAACGATTCCGCCTCCATTATAGCCTCTTTAGCTAAGTATTTCTCTCGTAAAACTTGTAGTTTAACTGTTTTAGGTATATCTGGTACAATGTAGGATACCAACCAGGAAAAGAAGAACACTAACAACTAAAAAAAAAGAAAAATAATTCATATTATAGTCTTTCCCACTTACTTTAATAACATTGTTAGTCTAAAATTGACACTAAAACGTTTTTATTAGACCTGTAATACTTTTATTGCTTTTATATTCCAATCATCACAAGATCTCTTACTTAGTGAAAATTCAAATAATTCTGGAAGCAGTGTAGAAAGAAGGCACAATTAATAATTAGCAGACTAATAAAGTATGAGTAGATCTGGATACTTACAATAAAGATGAGAGCGAAAGCCAATCTAGCTGCCAGTATATGCCAGAAATCCATATCAAAATTATAATTTTCATCTCTAAAGTCACGATATCTGAAACAATTGATAAATCAGAATATTATTATTGAAATCTTTCATCTATTTGATGAATTTTGAACCATACTTAAACTAAACTACACTGAATAAATGAAATGAATGGGAGTTTTATGTCCTACTCTTATGCACCTATGGGCTAATGAAGACGTGCCATGCCATGCAGTGTGCAATGAGGGAAATTTTGCCAGGACAGCAGCATCAGCCTACTCTTTTTGCGATTTCCAACTGTTGAGAGATCTTTAACATGAACAGCCTGTAGCTCACGGGGCCTAGGTTTATTGTCCCATCTGAACGACTCGACACTTTTTCCTTGTCAGTCCCTCCGACCTGAATCACTGACAAGGGGAAACCAGGCTGAAAAATCTGAAAGTTCATCACAATCTTGAACTTCACTGTATAGTAAACTACATAACTACATGATAATCCTTTATCATTATTACCCATGGAATATACCTGTTCAATCATGTCAAATGATGTTAATAGTAGAGCTTGATTTTAATGCTACATTTTATTCAAATTATCTTAACCAGTTGTATAACCAACTTACTACCATAAATACAGTAAATTAGTATTAACAAGAGTTTGAGTGAGGAAAATAAAAGATCAATTCTGCCAATATACCTACCTACACTCTGTAACTTCACCAAATATCTCGGAATTATTATTAGCAGGTCTACTCTCCTTTTCAAAATCTTTAACTTTAAAGGTAGATAAACTGAAGTTGACATAGCCATGTAAATCTTGGTGATTATAACCATAGACATACACT
The DNA here is from genome assembly GCA_030562195.1 of Nipponacmea schrenckii. NCBI lineage: Eukaryota > Metazoa > Mollusca > Gastropoda > Lottiidae > Nipponacmea > Nipponacmea schrenckii. The sequence continues at coordinate 50,041,608 of JAUJPP010000003.1, read as the reverse complement.
AACTTAGGTATGAACTCCGTAGTAAATGCGATAATCACTGACTGTAAAACAAAAACAACTATAGATGAAAATAAATTTAATCAAATTATGAAATTTATATTCTTTATCTTGGTCAATATCCAAATTTGAAAGTGAATGCAAAGAGATTTTTATAAACTTTTTATGTGAATCAATTTGCATGATTCCATGTTTGAAATGGATAACTGCAGCTCTTGCAAAGTGTTTTATGACCTCACAATTGCAAAAGTTACAAAAGATATACAAGGACCTTCGCACTAGTGACCTAAAAAAAGACATTAAATACAATTACAAGAACACATACACTTGATTGAAAACTTAGTACTATTCCTATTCTCTTAAAAAATATACCTGGTTAATCTAATGCTTCATTTCCATTTAAGTCATAGAGGCATCTTTAATTAAAATATCAACAAAATCCATTCAAACTACTTACATTAGTAATGACAGCAATAGCAGAAATACCACGTAAAATACCAAACCAAATACCAATGTCCTGAGCACGTATAGCTAATGGTCTACGCCACTGTGTTACAAATTTATAAGCATCAAGTCTTATTTCAATGATGTTGTTCAGTAAGGCAAATAATGGAGCAAGAGGGAAGGCTGCCACAAAGATGGTTACAAATCCAAACTGTATGACTGAAATAAACAAATAATCAAAGTAAAACTGGCGTTAAAATTTTAATTAAAATTAATTAATTATAGATGTTAAGTTAAATATATTCAAATATTACGTCGGGTTTAAAATCTGATTGGCTTAAAGATTTTTTTTACGAATAAGGGCTGAAAATAAACTACCGAACACAATTTTATTGTATACTAATCCTGAGTAATATATTGTACACGGTACACAATGTTTCAACAATTTACATTCTTATCACACTGGGATGGTATTGCTATTGTTTATTATCTATACGTGTGTAACATCCTCATTTCATCTGATGATGACAATGTGCAAAATAAAGTTCAGAGGGAGGAAACCAAAATAGTTTGGTCAGATATTTAATGAAATAAGCTTAACCTTTATAATTTTTACACCTTACAAAGATAGCCTTAAAGAAGACATTTAAGCCAAGGCACTCACCCATTTCTAGATATTCATCAAATAATCCCAATTTATTCATACCAGATAGATTATAGTCATCTTCCCATCGTGGTAACTTCTGTTTCTGTTCTTTAGGTATACCCCATGTTTTATAGACATTCATAATTTTACTGTAATACATAAATATATACAAACTTGAAGCCACTGTAAGGGGAAGAGATTACATTAAATAACTGGTCATAATTTTATGGTATACTACTCCTGAGTTTTATTGTACACAGCGTTTCAACAATTTACATTGTGGGAATATAAACCTAAATATTTATTCATTTAAAAGTGTCTGAAATGTGTTTTATTATAAAAGATAGCTTGCCAGGCAAGGTAACATACGCCCACTTCAGCAAACAGAATATTCCATGTTTTTTCATTTAATCAAGGGCCATAACTCATAAACCGACATCTGGAATCACACCATTTTGAACTTGTCCGAGATGTTAATAAGATGAATAAACATACCAAGTTTCATTCAAATCAGATAAAAACTACAGCTTCTTTGCGTACACAAGTAAATTTTAACATTTTCTCATTAAATCAAGGGCAATAACTCATAAACAGACATCTGGCGAGATATTATCAAGATGAATACACATACCAAGATTCATTCATATCAGATGAAAACTATAGCTTCTATTGCATACACAAGTACATTTGTAAGTTGTTCATTTAATCAAGGGCAATAACTCATAAACCGACATCTGGAATCGTGCCTTTTTGAACTTGTCCGAGATATTATCAAGATGAATACACATACCAAGTTTCATTAAAATTGGATGCAAACTATAGCTTCTATTGTGTACACAAGTAAATATTAACGTTTTTTCATTTAATCAAGGGCCATAACTCATAAACCGACATCTGGAATCGTGCCATTTTTGAACTTGTCCGAAATATTATCAAGATGAATACACATACCAAGTTTCATTCAAATTGGATGAAAACTACAACTTCTATTGCGTACACAAGTAAATTTTAACGTTTTTACATATAATCAAGGGCCATAACTCATAAATAGACATCTGGAATCGTACCATTTTCGAACTTGTCCCAGATATTATCAAGATGAATACACATACCAAGTTTCATTCAAATCGGATGAAAACTACAGCTTCTATTGCGTACACAAGTAAATTTTAACGTTTTTCCATTTATTTAAGGGCCAAAACTCATTAACCGACATCTGGAATCACGCCATTTTTGAACTTGTCCGAAATATTATCAAGATGAATACACATACCAAGTTTCATTCAAATTGGATGAAAACTACAACTTCTATTGCGTACACAAGTAAATTTTAACGTTTATACCTATAATCAAGGGCCATAACTCATTAACCGACATCTGGAATCGCGCAATTTTTGAACTTGTCCGAGATATTATCAAGATGAATACACATACCAAGTTTCATTCAAATCGGATAAAAACTACAGCTTCTATTGCGTACACAAGTAAATTTTTACGTTTTTTCAATTAATCAAGTGCCATAACTCATAAACCGACATCTGGAATCGTGTCATTTTTTAACTTGTCCGAGATATTATCAAGATGAATACACTTACAGAGTTTCATTCAAATCTGATACAAACTCTGGCCTGTATCGCGTACACAAGTAATTGTTGACGGACGGACATGGGTGATGGCAATATACGTCCACATTTTCATGTGGGCGTATAAAAAGTAAAATCTATTGTTACTCACGGTAAAATGATTTCTTTAAAGTTGTTGAGGGCTTGTTTTCCAACCATAACTATAGCAAGTTGTATACATAATTCTATTAAACACCCAGCCGGATCACACTATTCAAATATAACACACAAATTATACATACAGTGAATGTCATACATTACTCAAATCTAACACACAAATTATACACATACTTCTGACCTAGGCCAGTGCTTCTATAAGAAAATGTGTCTTAAACCACATACATTAACTATACACAATGAAACATATATAAAAACATTCTAATTTTATTCTGAAATTTCTCTATTACATATTTCATACAAATAATTGGTGATGTGGCAAGAAAGTACTGCATCCAGGTCAATTGACTTATCGTTACTTAATCATGTAAGTCTGGAAATAAAGGAAATGATATAAACATAACAATAGTACCTCTTCTTGTCTTTTACCATTTAATTCTCTGTTATACTCTCCTGGTCGGCCCAAAAATCTGAACAAAACAAATTATCAAAAAATAAAATAACTAATAGTGTATTTGTTGACAAACACCAAATGCAATGAAACTAACTAAGTACTGATCTCATTCCTACATGTATACTGGAGAGGAGCAATCCACAAATTGTACTTCATATGATACAAGGCTGACTTTCTCATAGAGGATGACCATTTTAACGCTTGAACAGAATTCTGGTTTACAGTTAAAATCTAATAAAAGAGACATACAAGTTCCGCAGAGTTTAGATGGTTTAGTTATAATCCATCTTCACAATGATCAAGGTACTACAAAGTACATGTAACAAAGGGACGATTTCATAATAGCTAGACATTGTGAAGATTGTTGTAATACTTCTAAATCTTTATTTTTCTTTTTACAAGGTGAACTTACTTTCCTTTGAAGAATGCTATATAGAATAGAGATGAATAATGGTTGATAAATTGAAACAAAAACATTTTAAATGTAAAACTATCTTCCCATTCTGTCTCTGTTCTATGCATTTCTGAAAAGAAAAACAAAATAATCTAAAGATATATATTTTGTATATGCAAACATGAAAATGATATCATAATGTTAAATTTTTGTATGGTAAGACTACAATAAGGTCACTTACCAAAGTTGGTTAAAAATTCAGCAATTCTTAAATAAATCTGAAAATGAAATAGTGATTTGATTGTTTACATTACATTTCATTATAACACACTTATTTTACCTTCCAGGTGAATGTAGACTTTTACTCTGGGTTAGGCTAAGTAATTTCGACTGAAACTATAAGAAACAATGTTTTCTCTTCATCAATCATCACGTTATGAGCTTGCTTCATTTCTGTCCAAGAGAAGTCAAACAAAAGAATATGATGGATTCGGTTTTCAGGCATATGCTTAATGTGCTGAAAGATGATGACTAAATTAATATAAAAAAATAATCTTACTAAATGAACCACACTGAGTGTTGGAAGTTAATCTTATTAAAAGAACCACACTGAATGTTGGAAAATAATCTTACTAATTGAACTACACTGAATGTTAAACAATAATCTTACTAATTGAACCACACTGAATGTTGAGCAATACTCTTACTAATTGAACCACATTGAATGTTGAACAATAATCTTACTAATTGAACCACACTGAATGTTGAACAATAATCTTACTAATTGAACCACACTGAATGTGGAACAATAATCTTACTAATTGAACCACACTGAATGTTGAACAATAATCTTACTAATTGAACCACACTGGATATTGAAAAATAATCTTACTAATATTGATCCACGCTGTGTGTTGGAAGATAATCTTACTAAATGGATGACACTGAGTGATGAAAGATAAACTTACTAAATGAACCCCACTGATTGTTGGAAGATAATCTTACTAAATGAACCACACTGAGTGTTGGAGGATAGTCTTACCAATTGAACCACACTGAGCATTGGAAGATAGTCTTACTAATTGAACCGCACTGATTGTTGGAAGATAATCTTACTAATATTGTTCCACGCTGAGTGTTGGAAGTTAATCTTATTAAAAGAACCACATTGGATGTTGGAAAATAATCTTATTGAGCCACACTGAATGTGGAACAATAATCTTACTAATATTGATCCATGCTGAGTGTTGGAAGATAATCTTACTAAATGAACGACATTGAATGTTGGAGGATAATCTTACTAAATAAACCATACTGAGTGTTGGAAGATAATCTTATTAAAGGAACCGCACTGAGTGTTGGAAGATAATCTTACTAAATGAACCACACTGGGTTTTGGAGGATAGTCTTACAAAAAGAACCACACTGAACTGAGTGTTGGAAAATAATCTTAAAATCTGAACCACACTATGTGTTGGAAAATAATCTTACTAATTGAACCACACTGAGTGTTGGAGGATAATCTTACTAATTGAACTAAGGAAAGTTTTTACTTACATGTATGTGTGAAAACAGGAAAATAAAGCTATCAAATTAATGTCTTGTTTTTTACTGCTCTCTTCAGCAAAATTCTATGTATATGTAATATTGATGTTTATTTAATGTTGATATTGTAGTATATGTATAATGTAATAAATGTATATTTTTATCGATGAGTCAATGACTCAAGGTCAATAAAGAACCAAACTGGTTCATTTAATAAGATTAACTTCCAACAGTGTTGGAAGTTAATCTTACTAAATGAACCACACTGTGTGTTGGAAGATAATCTTACTAATTGAACCACACTGTGTGTTGAAAGATAAACTTTCTAAAAGAACCAAACTGAGTGTTGGAAGTTAATCTGACCAATGAGTGATGACCACAAAGTTCAATAGCTCATTAGGAATATGTGAAATAAGGTACTAAAAGAACCAAACTGAGTGTTGGAAGTTAATCTTACCAAATGAGTGATGACCACAAAGTCCAATAGCTCATTAGGAATATGTGAAATAAGGTACTTCTGGCCTAGTACTTACCATACTAAGAATAACAATTATAATCAAGTTTATAATAGCAGCCGTTACAGTAGTTAATAAATTGGCCCGGGCACTGATATCTTCTTGTTTAACACTATAGAATATAGCTGCTACAGTTACACGATATAATATAACACCGAATGCTGCTGCTACTACCAACAACAACTGTAATTATACAATCAATCAAATTAGTCTGCTTGAAATGGAAGTTTTTCTGCACCTGGTTGGGCAAAAGAAAAGGGGCAAAGATGTCAATATTTTTACCTATTATTTTGGATTTCCAATCTTATACTTTTGTAACAAATGATTAATATCTAGTGGCGCCTATGAAGATGGATGCATCATGACCATCAAAATATAATGAAGAACCACACGTTGACAACAATTCATGACAAGTACAGATAAAGTTGTGGTACAGGTAAACCAAAAACTTACCATGAAAATAACCACAGTAAATGATGATGTAAATCTTGCTAATTTTGACAGGAATCTGACATGTGGTTCATCGAGCTGAAAATAGGTAGAATAATTAAGGATAAATTAAAAATCTTACAAGTAGAAATTCAGCATTTGAACATAGAAAACTCCATTCACAAAACTTAACTAGGTTGTTATCGAATTGGAACAAGGATGTCAATATAGCAATAATTTATTTTCTGTTGAAATAATATTACTCTTCATTTCTGATACTCTTTCAAAATGTCAAAATTTTAAATCTGTGAGTAGTTAAATGGGTCTGAATTAGATGGGGCTGTATCAAAAATTCCATTGTGAAATTTTGATATCCACCCTGTCTGATAATAATGAAGACAAATCAGACATTGAAAGCATCTTATAAAAATAAATCTAGGGGCAGAGTTCTGTTATAGAGATGTGTCCATCTGAAAAGTAAATTCTGAAAAGAAAAATGTCAGACCGAGATAATCATGACTTGTAAACCATAGAAATATAGAAAAAAAATAACCAAAAAAACAATCATGTGAAAAAAAAAGGTGTGTAAATAAAATTCAAAAATGCAAATTATCTTGACAAAATATATCTAATCTAACTCATTATCATAAAATAATTTCTACTAGCTGTCTATATTGAGAGGGTTATATTAGGTTAGGAATAACTACAACATATACATTATCTATAAGCCATCAATTTCTACTACAACATAACAATTAATTTAATTGGCTTCTTAAAGACTGCTATGTTTCAAACACATTTTCAAGAATAATTATTGCATTAAAATTTCATTTCATGGAATTGGAAAACAGGGCTATTTTCCTGTCCTATACATTTGTTTTTGATCTTTTCTTGCTTTCAATGAGAAACCTTTGTAAGACAACTTCTGATCATAGCATGTCAAGTCCCATAACAAATGATGGAAGTTGACTGATAGTTCACTCAAGTGGTTTTTACCATAATTCTTAATTGTGATATATTTATTGAGATGCAATGATTTGAACACAGTCACAATCTGATTACAGAGAAAGAATCATTCTATTACTTCCCATACTATGATACCAAGTTACGTATTCTTCAAGAACTCAACTTAAAGATCACTTTCATTTAACAATGACAATGCTTAAAATGTTAATATCAAATGCATTTCCATTGATACAGAAACTTATACCCGTTTGATTCAGAATTACTGATTAACTTTGGACTTAATACTATTTACTTTTAGATAGACATATTATATCAATCAGCAAGCAGCATGACAGAAGTAATTTACACAAAATCAAAATTGTCTTTAAATCAAGGTACAGAATAACACAACACTGAGTATCATTAGTATGTAGGCCTATGGCTATAGATTTCATTCTAGAAACAATAAAGGTCTGTGCTAGACTAATTATTACAACATTTAGACAGAACTTACAACAACAAAAAAAGTAAAAAAAAAAAAGTTTTACACATGCAGTGAAATATTACCAATCACAAAAAAATCACTCAAATATTATATACAAAATCACAATACAACATTCAAAATTCCCTTTTCTAGACAGTCATGGGTGGATCTAGAAGTCAGTGTTAAAATAAAAATTCATTAACTACCTCTAAAAGAAGGAGTTGTGCCTGCCAAAAACATCAAAATATTTCTTTTAAAATTCAAGCAAAACAGAAATGAACAGTAACTTTTAAAACAGATAAATGCATATATATATAAAACATAAACACAAGACAATGGGTACAATCTAGTTTTATAAACATATAAGGTCATGCTGATTCAATTTCAACTTTATACATTGCTCTACTATGTGTTCCTATATTAGTATACTCTAAATAATATTTTTTTAACTCCAGGTCAGATATACCGTTATTTTTACATCAAAATATTTTTTTATCAATTGTATTCTATCTTTTTTTTTTAATCCGACATCTTTGGTTTAAATTAAACACTGTGGACAAAATAAAGAAGTTGGGTGGATAAGAAGCAAAAAAAAAAAAAATATGTTCAAAACCCTATTACCTCCAAAAAAAAAAAAAGGAAAAAATTGAAAGTTCTAGCTTGTAACATCTTATATAACTAAATAAAAGTTTTAGATTCATAATTGAACTTTGATATTTTTTTTTGATTCAAGTTTACTTCAATATCAAAAGTTCTTTTTATTAAAACTAGATTGTACAAAATAGCGCATGGATTCAAAATGGGATGGAATGAAAAGAAAATGAACTAAAAATAAACTAAATTTACTCTATTTCTATGAAAGGTGGAATCTGTAACCTGCAATATGTGTGATCAAAAATAAAAATTGGGGTTAATGGTGCACAAAATCTGATAATATAACTTTCATTCAACAAACTAAAGGATTAATTCTACTTTCTCAGGCACAAAATTACTATTATTTTCACTGTAAAGAAGCCCTTATGTTATTTAGTCATTCTGCATGATACATATTTTTAACTCAAACCAAATATGAAAAAAAGTCAATTCATATAATTGCTTAACATGGTTCTAATCTATCTTTTTATATTTGAGACAGTGTATACATCATTGTTTACACTTTTAAATTCACTCAAAACATAATTGAGTTTTAATTGCAACAATTTCACTTTTGGTTAGGCCTAAAAAAGTTGAATTATACCAAAAATATATGAGCAAACAAAACTAAAGAGGCAAGTGCTTCTCAAACTGAAAGACTATCTTTAATAACAACTTGGAGCAATAATCTAATATTAAAATTATAAAGGGAATTAATAACTAAAAATGTTAATTATTTCAAAAATCACACATTTAGCAATCATTATTAATAACCATTAGTATAAATATAGAAGACATTACCTGGTTGATGGGATTCGTTTTAGTGGTAGAAACTTGAGCCTCAAATTCAGGTCGGATATTTTCCTATTGTGAAATATATGAAATATCTGTATAACAATCAACTAACATAGAGATCTACAACAATCACCTTTGGTTCTAGTAGAAAATTTGGCCAACATGAGTCTTTCTGCATCATTGGATTTACTATTTGTCAAAACACGCTTAGAGGCATATTTCAATTAAATGACTTAGGTTAGTATATTGTATATTAAACAATTTTGTCTTATATACAGATTCTATCTTTTGACCATGGCACTTAGTAATGGCAACTGATGAAAATATACTCTAATTGACCAAATTAGAGATATCCAATATTATGCTGGATTTAAGCAGTAGTATTACTTTTAAGTCTATTTCAAATTATGAACCTGTGATCAGATTCTAGTTCATATTTTTGACTCTAGAAGAAGTTAGTTTCTTGTAATATTTTTTACCTCTTCCTCAAAATCAGCCACATCCCAATCATATTCTATCTCAGCTTGTTTTCTTTTCCACATCTCATGGAAAAATGTTGCTAAAAATAATAATTATTAATTAGAAAGAAAATTATTATATTATTATTATTATTAATAATAATATTCAGATAAAAATTCTGATAATTTCTATTGTCATTTTTTTGCATCCTTTCACTTCTAACAGCATAAATTAGTTTGGCTTAATATTTACCCCACAGTGCCATAAAAGCAGCAAAGAAAACAGTAGCTTCATTATCAAACAGATAGGTAGCTCTTGTATAAAGACAGGATTTCTTTAACTTCCAATAGGTACATCTTTCATCACATAGAGGACACATAGTTGTATTTCCCATAATATTTACATCACAGATTTCTTGCCTGTAAGTAGATTCCGATAATCATGATTTATCATACATTCAAATTCACATATGATGTATCATAATACACAATAAAATTCATAGCTATCATAAGATCACAATTTATTATATTCCCTATCAATTATTTTCATGATCTACCATATGAATCATGATCTACCATATGAATCATGATCTACCATATGAATCATTATCTACCATATGAATCATTATCTTCCACATGAATCATGATCTACCATTAGAATCATGATCTACCATATGAATCATGATCTACCATATGAATCATGATCTGCCATAAGAATCATGATCTACCATAAGAAATAAACCCTTAAGAGTCATGTAAGCTTCATAATCTACTATCATTCTCATGATCTATCATTATTATCATAATATATCATAGGATTCATGATTTATCATAAAATTCATGACCTATCAAAAGATTCATGATCGACCATAATATTCAAATTCAGGTTTTATATGATTTACAATAGTATTCATAATTTTTTGTAACTATTTAATAACTTACTGAACTTCATCCTGGAATAACTGAATACATCCATAAAGAAATACTGCTAGTCCAACCATTGCTGCTGGTATCAATAATCCTGTATAATATCCTAACCAGGCAAAATATATTCCTATCTTCTCACCAAAATATTTACGAATGTGATCCAGTGGTTGAAATTTATACCATCGTCCAGGTCTAGCCCATGTTTCATATAACAACTGTTAGATACATACAAGTAAGTTGATATAAGTACCGTAAAGCAGTATAACGAATAAAAAGTGCATTCAGTTATCAAACAATTCTTTATTATGTTTGTTGAAGTTTTTTTCGTCAGTAAGTTGAAATATTCTGTATTAGCAACAGAAATATCATCAGGGACCTAATTCTTGAAAACTTTACTTTTTAAGATGATTTTAGTGTTCTAGTCATCTAATTTGTAAATCAGTAAAATTGATTTTAAATAAGTTTTGTTTAAAATCATGTTTTGTTGAATAATGCACTAGGAAATTCTAAGTGTGCTATCAAAACAATATATACATTGATATGTGTTTCACTTTAAACATCAAACAACTATACCAAATAACTTACATGTCTATCATTTGCTTTTCCTTTAGTTAGTAAAGAATGAGGACTTGAATATTCACCCTGAAAATAAAATATTTTAATAATACAAGTCACTAAACAACAATGTTAAATAAAATGTATGCCTTTCAATAGACCTGGTTGTTTCTTTCTAACAATGTTCAGAAGTTATGCTTGTCAAAATTAGACTTAACTTGAAGAAACTTGATGAAAACCAGAGTCAATGATAATGATGCCACTTTGAAAACAAAATAAGTGAACTAGGCACCACTCTCTAGGAGTTCATTTACCTAAAGTTTCAGTGCTTGGTTTGTCAGTAAAAAACAAAATAATTTGAAATAAGTAAGAGTTGAAATGTAAAAATATAATTTGTAATGTACCTCATGTAAGGGAAAAGCCGAAGTATACACACCAGCATTAACTAAATTCTTTATACCTGTAATATTTAACACCAAGTTTATATTTTTATCTTTAACTGTAATTACAACTGATTCATTCATATCATTAAGACAATGAAATGATATGAATGGAGTTTTACATCCTACATTTCTACATCTAATAGGCTAATACCTTAATAAACTACTTAGTAAATTATCTAATGAAAATCTAATTTAACTTTTGTTCAGTTTTATTTGCATATAATTTTAATCTAATAAGTTAGGGTCTAAAGACATGGCTTTTGAAAGTTTGTCAAATTAACTTTTTGTTTTGATGTGACTGTTATAAAAAATTAGATTTTAGCTTTCTTAATACATGTAAATAATAATAAAAAATACTATTCATTTGATAGCTATTCTGATCAACTTACCAATTCGTTTCTTCTTCTTTTCACCCACTGATGTTTCATAAACACATCTACTCAATACCTCATAGGCTATCAAACTACGTTGGGCTGAGGAGAAGAATGTCTCTTGATCTTCTATCACAAATCTAAAAGAACAAATAAATCATAACAATATCAACTTGCTTAATTCTTTTATTATACTAAGAATTTAACAAAATGGAAATATATTTATTTCATCAACAAAGTCTAATTATCTAATTGGGCTAATGAAGACTGTCTATTAGAATAGAGGTAAGAAATTCAGTAGAATATTCTATAGTTTTCTCCTGTTTTACTGTTATAGGTAACCTCAATTTCCAAACCTGTTGACCATATCGTGTTTGTGTAATGCAATTGGATAAATCAATATACTTAAACACAAGATTATAGATGTTAATTGTGAGCATGCGTGTAACCTAAAACAAAAGTGAATTGCGTACAAATAACACAACAAAATGCATTTAGGACTTCAAAAAAGGATACAGTTAGAGGATAAATAGAGGACAGATCTTGTTACATTAGTGGTATGCCATTTATTTTGCAAAGCAGAAGACCGATTTACTTTGCTCTACAAGCAATACTGCAGTACTTTTTACATTTTATATGATATTGCACTTGAACTCAGCCATCAGTTAGGGGAACATGCACAGAAATGTTTCACAACAAACAATATTTAGAGGACAGGTTAGAAACATTGATGAATTGAGTAATTTTGAGTCATATCAGATGTGTACTGTTTTTACTGATGAGTAGTGATAAGCAAATACCAGAAACATTAGGAAACTTAGATATCAGTAAATTCCATAAAGGAAATGATAAAAAGTACAAAACTCTTAAAATAAAATACAATTGATATTTGCTGAAAATAACAATTAAAGATTTAATATACTTTTTGTGTACTTATTCATTCAGCAATTGTATGTTATTTTTACAAATTTTGTATATTTTTCAGTAATATACGAATAAAGCTCTTTATCTGATTTGATAACTTAATAATAAATGATTATATATATCTATGATCAAAATTTTTTATCACTAAGCGCCTGAGGATGACGGGAGAAACACAATGAAACATTGAAATTAAACTTAAATATATTAATCTTATATTCAAATTTACAAACTTAAACTGCACTGAATGCTAACTAATCTTTATCTCATTCACAAAATAAGTAGAAAACTACTTTGTCCAAATGCCATGCAAATTAAACAACCGGACAAATTTCTGTATAATAGAATGGATTCTTTTTCAATTTGTGTAAAATTATTTTAACCATTAAAATTCTTCCGCTGTGTATTGTGAAGAATGAAATATTGCTATTACAATTCATTTAGATTTTAAATCACGGAAAATGATTGCTGTTTATAATTCAACCATAATAAATTTTCCAGAACTATTTTTTTTTGTTATTTGGTAAAGTGAATTCAATGAAAACTATCTTTTGTCCAGTGTATGTTGTTTTTTTTTTTTTAACTAAGACACAAACAAAACAAACAATGCAATAACATTGAACCATAATGAAGAAAGAATACAACAAATCAAATCCAAAATATTAAGCAAATTGTATTCTTGTTATGCTAGTTTGATATTTTATATTAGTTTCTAACTTTAGTTTCTAGGTGTTCAATGTTTGAAACGGAAGTTTTATTTTTCATGCCTAGTAAAAATGTAAAACATACAAACTCATAAATACAAACGATTATAAAAAGAAATCTTACAATCCCCTGTTAAAAATAAAATAGAATATACAAATTATTCTTTCCAGTCAGTTTTAAACTTTCACTTTTTACCCACAGAAAACACTAGTCTATAGTGATGGTAAACAAATTCTATTCAGTATTATACCTAACTTTGCACCTGATATTTTTGTGCTATATATTTGAGAAGACTTGGAAGATCTAGGATAGAACAGGAGCGCCTGTAAAAAATCATCTACTCTAAACGCATTTTTATTCAGCAAGTATGAAGTAACACTAGGTTCCAAAGATAGAAGAAGACTAAATTAGCTGGCCCTGTAGTAACATAAGGGAGGTAACACAAAAACTTACTGATCTGCTCTACTTCTAGAGAAAGCAGCTGTAAAATAATCAGCCACTGGTGGTAGATAATCTTCATCTACATCAAATGGTGTTGGACATTTTGACCAACAAGAAGTTACATCATTCTCTAAATCATTTTCCTACAGAAAATAAATATTATACTTGGTGTATATCTATACAAGTTAAAGTTAGGGTCTTGTAAACACAATTGAGAGTATATAAACCTGATTTAATACTGAAATTCCAGATAACTCAATGGAATATACAACATGTAAATTATTTAAATCAGTTTATATATTCTAATGTAAACCACCATTCTTTGCCTAAAAACACCTACATTTCTGCCCTTTCAGTGAGACCAATAACAGGTTCTGTCTGTGAGCATGAAGGTCAAAAAAAGATGACCTGGAAAAAGCGTCATTACACAAGGCATGGTGTTGCTCGCTTTCATTAGATCACAATTAAAGAAAAGTAGAACATCAAACTCATTCATGTCATTTTGTTTTATATGCAAATCTAAAATAAGTGGCAATGACATATTAAATAGTTGAATGTTACATACATATAAGAAATGACCAAATTTCATTTATACTTACAGCTAGAGGCATTTTCATGTTCATAATTTCAGCATATGTAGTAAGAACTTCCCATGGACAATGTACTTTGACAAAACGAACTTTATCACTCTTTTTACGCTGAAAATATAATCAAACAATGTTAACATCGATGACAATTTTGAAAGGGTAGAATATGTGTCAGTTTTATTCAAAGAAGTTTCTTTTTTATGTACCTTGCCAGATACTTAAACTTACTTAACATTAATGTGAAAGCAATAATTCTTTTTTCAATTTCCACAAACCATGCAAGAATTTACAAGAAAATATGTTGCCCTTGTAGTTTTGACGCATTATCCTGATGAAATAGATGTTTAAAAACCTCCTGGATTTTGATAATGAATAAGTTATGTGTATCATGGAATATATATAAATATGCAATTACTTGAAGGGATTTCACTCATTACCAATTGGAAATGAATTATTTATGTAAAAAGGTAAATATAAGGTGATGTCAATATATGATGTCAATATATGATGTCAATATAGATGAAAAGAATAATAAATGAATTAAGTGTCTCAAAAACCAATATCCAACATAAAAAACATGCATGCAAAATTTACTGATTGTTTATGAAAACAAAATTAGTCTGAAAAAAACAACATATAAATTATTTACAAACATGCAAACATATATTTAAACTCTATGGCAGATAGCAGTTTTAGCTCTCTATATCTAACTTCTATAAGGTAACATTAATTTCTTGTTTCTTTTATTCCTTAGAATTCATTTTGGAAAAATAATTTCTAAGAAAATTAGATAAGCTTCTAATAGGGCATACTGTAAAATGGTATAAAAAGAATCAGTAGTAGATTGAAATTTAGGCCCAGATTCTAAGCATCTGTAATCAATTTGGTATGATAAGCTTCAATATAAAGCTCTGTTCTCACAGATATGAAATACAATAAGTTGATAACAGGTTACTTAACAGTTTTTGGATCATTACCTTTGTAACTTTGCTTACATTCATAGTGAAAATAGAATTTCAGTAGAATATTCAGTGATTTTTCCACTGTGATAGAACCAAAACCAAACCAAATTAGACATATTAATATTAAAATGTCAGCTTTGAATTGTTTGAGATATCAAATATTTAATTGGGCATATCAATTTTTTTAAAGTTTAATAGACATCAGGTAGTTAAGTATCTGAAATAAGTCTAATCACATTTTAACTACTAATTTTATTGACTAAAATGTTTTTTTTTTTACATTTTACCTCAAGGCTCTTCAATTCTATGAAAAAATTATCAAAAAATGCCAATCATAAGAAAGAAATTTTTAAGATAAATTGTAAATTGTATGTCATAAATTTAGGACAACTGTGAAAACAAAACGGGGTTATTGCTGCTTAAAGGTTATTATATTATAACTAGAGAGAAAAGTTAAACACAAAAATACAGAAACATGAACTATATATAATTGTTATAGTATTGAAGTCAAAGAAAGCATTTCAAACCAAATGATCAATTGATGTTGATTTTTTGTTGATCGTAGATTCTAAATACACATTTGCAATGTGTTTCAGTAGGATTATGTAAATTGCTATCATTGCTATAATATATGTATATGTATATTATATGTTTAGTACAGAAATTTCCTAAAAATTCAATACTATTACTATATACTAGAACTACACTATATATAATAGTAGCAGTTACTACATATTACTTACCCATCAATAACAATACCAGAATGCACAATCCACAATAATATATCACCAACAACATTATAAGTAAAATAGAAAATAGAGAAAATGCAATGTGCAAGCAGATTATGAAATCAACATGAGCTGAGCATTAAAAAATAAACTAAAATTTCTAGATTTATACCAGTTGCTTACCAGTATGTTATAATTTTAAGCTCAAATAGTAGAGTAAATTTTGGTAACTGTATTTCTTAAAAATCTGGATAATATTCTCGTATGTTTTCAACAATAAGGCCTCAGAGCTATCTCAGTTATATACTTTAATACCCAGCACATTCATCTATTAGATATGTTAAATTAATCAACCTCTTAGAGCTTTCTTGTTCAAAGCTTTTCGATTTATCTGTTTCAATCAAATTTAAGATTTTTGGGGAAAATTGTAAAAAGGCATTTGAAATCATGAGATGACAACAACGACTATTTAAAATCACAAATCATGAATAATTATAAGACAACAGCACTGTACCACAGCAATGTAAAATATCACAACATTTAACAACCACTGTCATCATGCATAATATAGTTCCTACTGTGGTTATTTTTACTTTCAGACCATATCATATAAATTATCTGATACCATACACCCATTGATGCCATGCTAGCGTGCTTCAGATTAAAACCTTTCCATTGAAATTTACCGCTCCGAAATTCAATGTTGTATAAATTGACATTGGGGTGCATACACAAGCCGTTTGATAGAAAAGTGCAACCTTCAAATAACCACTATATGATGTGTCAATGCCTATATATATATCTATTTCCATTTGTTATAAGCTCACCCACTAATATTAAGAAGCAAAAATTTAAAAACAAAATTCAAAATCACTAGGCTACATGATCAACTGTTAGTTGAATTATAAACATTTAAATTTAAAATGCTATATACAAAAACTACAATGTAAGCCAAAAAATCATAATATGAATATAAATATACATACAGCTCGCTCTTCATACTCCAATTCCAATCCATCCTTTTGTAAATTCTCTTCAAACAATTTTCTACGAGTAATCTTTTTGTCTTTTTCTTTATCTTTATCATCATCCCTGTAGGTCAGAACAAAATCTATCCTCCTTTTACCATCTTGAAAATATAATGTTTCTAACTCTTTTAACTGAAAACACAAAATAAACATGTTAACATTTCGAAATTTGTTATCCCCAAAAGATGTCTAATCAGTAATCTATTGTCCTCACAAAATACAATATGCACCATTACAGTGAGAGTCATTTCTAATACAAAATAAGACTGTAAAAATATTGTATTAACTAAGTTTAAAATTCCTAAATTTATAGCCCTATGTAAAAACCAATCCACCAAAAAAATAAATTTACACCAATAAAAACCACTTACTACAACCATATTGAACATATATTAAAAGTATTCAAATCCCAATGATAAGCCAGCAGTTTTAAAGTATTTTGAAATGATGATACAAAATATCAGAATACATGGAATCAAAAATAGTTTCCATGGTGATGAAATATCAATATGACAATATCAGGTATATTTTCCCTAATTAACTGATATACATAAAAACTTGTTAATGTGACAAAAAGTCCAATATTGATTTAGTTACCAAAATATTTTGGGCGTGGACAAGAGAGAAAGTACCATGCTTCAGTAATTTTGATGTATGAAATATTTAGCTGATAAGAGTCTTTTAAGAAAGATGACTTCTACTTGTGAAACCAAGATAACTAAATTATATTAAGGCCAAACCAAAATAATACCTTGGATTTCCTTTTCTGAAATTTAAATCTGTTTCCTTTATGTCTCAAATTCACCGAAAAATCAGAAGTTTATTTTGATATGCCTAGTAATTGGTGCATGTTTGTAAGATTAAGAAGATGGGATGTATACGTCAATATCAAGGCTGTATAATGATATCTTAATAGCCTTATTATAGAAATATGAAGATGTGTATTGATCAAGTATTACATGTATTAAAGGTCTGATTACAGTTTTAAATCTAATACAACGAATTTCAGCTAATCATTCATTGTAAAAAGGTCACAAGGAGCTTGAGATACTTATATTGCTCATATTTAAAAAGAAGCATTGAAGTAAATAAGGTCTATTAAGATATTTATATCTCTTATTTCAGGGAAACTGTATAGAAATGAAATATATTGTGGATACTATTTATAATTATCATTCAAGTGAAAATAGGTCATATTGACCAGAGATTCAATAAAAATATGATTTCACATACACATTATATATAACTATTTGTTAAGTATTTTAATTTAAAGTATTATAATTGAAAATACTGGATGTCAATTTACTGGTGAATTCTGTTGAAATTCGTATATAAAATATAAATAGTAACCAAGTAATATGAAGGAAAGGAGTTTAATTAAAATATTCTTGATATAGTCTTTATGCTTCTGGGTCCATCTGTTCAATGAGATCCTTAAATGCTTATTTAAGTCATAAGAAAGACGGTGAGCTTAATACTAATGATAATATTAAAATTTTAATAACTTTTGTTTAAAAATATACCATTGAGACATTTTTATTTATTATAGACAGTTACAATGGACTTTGTTGTTATAGAGCACCTATTCACTTGTGACAGTGTCCATACGTTATCTACCATTGATGTTGGGTTTCTACCCTTTTTTTTCATGACCTCATGTTTGATAATAGTCCCACCATATTGTGTCACTGTGACACACTCATTTCGAAAAAAAACATTTTGACAATAATACCTAATATAATATATAATAATACCTCACCAAGTGTTAGAAAATTAACACATGTCATTGTTATAGTTTCAATGTAGGTGGGGTCTTGTGAAATAATAGTATTTTTTCTATAGTTGGTAGTAACAAATATATACTATATTATTTTAGCCCAGTTCATTCATACATTATAATATCAAGAAACACAACATATACTATTTCTAACATTTATTCATTGAACATTTCACATGCTCATACAGACAGCATTATAGAGGCCTCTTGATAATGCTGTCTGTATGAGCATGTGAAATGTTCAGTGAATAAATGTATATTCATATATAGTGTGCTTTTTTACCTATATCAATGTCTATCATTTTTAACTTATAAAGAAATAATCTAGCTATCTCGTAAATAGTTCCACATTACACTCTGGAGACACCTATTTGAATTTGTTCTAAAAGAAAACAATAATGGCCCTACACTAGAGAATTGTACATGAAGAAGGCAAGAATAATAAGAATTGATGGGGAATAGATGTTTATAGATTGGAATCTGAGAATTTCAACTACTCTTATATATTAAGAATTGATATAAAGAAAAATAAGAGATGTAACTTCTATATCATGTGAAGAAAGATTAAAAATAGAGAAATAAGTTTAAAGGGAAAAAAAATCGGAAGGAAAAAGCATACAAAACCTCAGCTTCCATCTAAATATAAAAATATACAAGAAAATCAAATAAAATAAAAACATCTAGATACTAAATTATATATTATGCATACATACAACATCTAAGTGCAAAGAAAAGGGGTTGTAAATGATGCACATATTCATAATACAATATTATATATATTTTGTAATTGGCTTGTATCATTGATAGAGCTCTATCTTATTTCAAAAAGAAAAGGTCTATAATGAAGCAATTAATATGAAGTTTGTTCATTTGTTTCAGTGATAACAGAATAGCATCCTTTTATGAAGCAATCCATTTCCCAAATGATTAACCTCACAACAGCTTGCCCTTTTGAAACTGATAATGATAATTCTTGATGAACTGTTTTGTTTTAAATTTTGTCTGAAGATAAAGCATTTTATAAAGTGGCACATGGGTAGTTGTCGGAGGAAAAAATTAATTTGTAAAGTAACTTTGCCTTCCTCCTACACATTTAATCAAGTGACTACATTCTTCACAACATACATCAAATTCATATCCAACCAATTTATTACCCTTTCAACTTGTATTTTTCTAGGGTAAGAGTTAAAGGGATAGTAAAGAGGTTTTCTTAAAATCGCATGAGAATAGGGCATATGCAAACAATACACCTTTCCAATTTCATTCTGACATTTTTCTGGAATTCCAAGTGCAACAGATGCAAATTGATGATCAATATCCCAAATACACAAAATAAGTTTCAAAACCCCCCTAACAATCTCTTTAAAATAATCAAAGAATTCATTAAAATATATTTGGCATTCCTGTTGATTTGTATTTTAAACTATATATAAGTAATTATAATTAATCTATTATATTGTGTTATTGGCTTTGGGAATTCTATGAGTTAAATTTCATTGAATATAATATTTAGATTAGAATCATACTCATGGGTTACACTTAGTTTCACACTATTATATGCATATATAATGAAATCTACTGGATGTTTTCCTAGGCTGGTTGACATTTTGAGTAGGAATGGGGCTAAAGCATAAGAGTGATCAGAAGACACTACCCTTTTACTTTTCATATAATAAGAAAATTCATTATGCTGATTTTTAGAGTAGAAGTCAAAAATCCCATTTGTATAAGACATATGTAGTCTGTCGAAAAAGGTACTTAATATTTTACATTCTAGCCAGAAATTAGGTCATGTTATTTAAGTAACTTTAATAAATATTCTCTGGGGTGTGACAAGTATTTATATAGCTTCATTACACATACACATTTTTCACTATTTATTTGTGTTGTCAATTAGCTTGACAATGATTTTTTGAAACTCCTGCTAAAATGAAATGCGCACCAAAAAATAAAAATAAATGATAGATTGTCAAGTGTAAACACCATTTTGTTGTTCTATGTCAATATACATGCATTGAAGAATGATTATCTTTCTTTATTAGTTGGGTAAATCCTGATGCTGATCATTCCAGTGTCAAACTGATTTCAGATTAGAGTAGTGACCACAATCCCACAGATAACATGCAACAAGAGTTAGAATCAAGACAAATGATTGGATTAGATCAGTCACATGACATCACCTCAGCCTTATAAGCAGCATCAAATTCAGCTTGTTCTTGTTGTAGCTGTTCAAATTCAGTCAACAATTTAATATCTTCACAACTTCCAACGCCATCCATATAGGGAAATACAGGCTAAACAGAGTAAAAATAAAACAGAGCTTCAAGCAAAATAAGATAAGCTGAAACGTTAAATCACATCAAACACCTAATAACAGATCAAATGATGCATTAAATAAGCCAGATATTCATAGGGCAGACTACAACATACCATACCTCTGATAAATTCAGTGACATTTTCCAACAGAATTAAATTTTTTGTCGGAAATATAGGGCAAAAAAGGTGGGTAAACAACGCGTAACAACCAAAGATAAGATTCAAAACATAAAATAACATAGTTGTTATCTACTATTTCTATATTTGATTGAAAATAAGTTATGAATTTTTCAGTTTTGTTTTATCAAGAAAGCTAAAATAATAATCTATTTATGTATTATAAGATTTCTTTATGCCCTGTAAATCAAACCAATCACAGGTATGAACAGATTCTCAATCTAATTTGTTAGTCTTAAAATTGAAGCTGGTATGTTGTAGCCTGTATGAAGTGTGAATATCTGTCAGTGTCAAAACTCATTCAATCAGTATATTTCTTACATAAATTCTCTCAGATTCAGTAAATATTTCCTCTGAGACAACAGATGTTTCATCAAGACTGCCATAATGAGTCAAAGGTTCTGTATCCATATTACAGCTTCAATAAATAATCACAATGATACTAATTTCCTAAATCCAAGTGTAACATATGATCCTTGTGATAATCATAACACATTTAACTATTCAATATGAACACTGAGTAAACCTCATATAGACTAATAAACACTATTCAGGTTATTGATTAAGTTATTGATGAGTAAGGTATGAAAATTTGAAGAGTTCTCACTGTTTTATAAATATGGTGAGTTGTTCGGTCTAGTGAACATATAATCAACCTAACACAGCCAGTAGTAAAAGGACTTGTCCACTAACATGCCTTACACTATATATTTCTAGCAATGCTGGTTTAAAATGAAAGAATTGTTTATATTTATCTTGTTTACAAAACTAAAGAATTTATTGATTGTCTGTGTCTTGCTGACTTTTCATTTCCTCAAAGACTTGATTTCAGGAAAGTCCATTAGATAAAATGAATTACATAATAATCAATATTCTTCCACCTCAGCTTCACAGAATCTTGTTTTTCATTTTATTATTCTCCAAATCCCACTTCTAAGAATCAGAATTTCCTGTGCCCACCCAATCCACCATTCAAATAGTCAATACTATTAAAGGCCACTTAACAATCTGTACATAACAGGTACTACTATACTTCTTGCCCATTGGAAAATTTTTATTATTTTTTCTAATTTCAGATCAGAACAGAAGTAAAATATCCAACAGATCCGAACCATTTATCCCAATTTCTCAATAAAATATTTGTTCCACCCTAGTCCTGTAAATCTGTGAGAATCAATCCCTACCTTACTTGAAATATAATTCCAGCTGGTAAGTGGTGCATGCATGTGCTTTATGCATATCATTTTAATCTGCTATGTTATCATTAAATTCTATCCTAATGAATTTAGATTATCTAAGGTTTTGTTTTATTAATTGGGAAATATCCTTTAACATTTTCTACATTGTTTTATATTACTGGTATAATTTATGCAAGCTAGGTGTAATTCATTATGTGTAGGTTTGATACATCATCGCATCAAGTCATGCTGATATCAGTTATGAATATCTGTATTAAGGCTAGCGTTTGAGACAAAAATATGTCATACACAAGACTGCTGCTCAAATATAGCAAAAGAAAATCATTTGGTAAGAAAGATATTAGTAAAAGTTACTTATAGAAAAGAAAAAACATCATGACATTGCTTAGGGGCTGGGACAGAAATTTAACTTTAAATTGAAGGACAACAAATCGTAAGAAATCAGTATTCTATAACATGAATTAAGCCAGGCAACGCACCCTGCGAGGGTAGTTTCTTCTGATACAAAAAATAGTAATTCTGCTTAAAAGAAAGTCATTATAAGATGGTAGTTATTAGTAATAGACACAACACTTTAAATAGGTAACACCTAATAGAACATACTAACTACAGAGTGAATTATATAAGTGCTATTTGTGAACTAAAACATAAATACTCATACAATTGGTGGTTATAGAAATATTTACCTCAGTTCCATCTTTAGCCAATTTAGTTCTGGGACCACCAGTTACCTCCCCTTCTGTAAAATAGAAAGTACAAAATAACACTCTGAATGTTACTTAAGAAAGTGCTTTTACAGCATCAAATACAATTTATTATTTGTACATTGATTTAGTTTGTAATGTTCATAGATATAAGTAACAAAAATTTCTAATAGATTTGAAAAGGAATTAATCCCATCAAAAGAAAATTTTTTTGTTTAACTCTGTTTTTGAAATAAGTGCAACTCTTAAAATTCCTTCCAAATTTATGTCACTAAATCAAATTTATTTTAAATCAGTTTTTGAAACATAAGATGCAGATTTTTAATTCCAAAACAATATCTTTTCTCTTTTCTAATTTATATCCTTCATGTAAGTCTACAAAATGTAGACAAAGGTTGATAATTACATATAGTACACTACAACTTAAATATCATCATACAGTATCTACAAATGCAAGCAATTTATAAAGCCAATATATGGACATATTACAAAGACCCACATGCTGTCTGAACATTTAATACAGCCTCACGCAGTTCAGTATGTAAATTGCTTGAAATAAGCAGATTTTAGAAGGTCTAGAAGAAAGTACTATAATCAGTGATTAGATTAGAACAGGACAATACTAATTCTGAGCAACAATAGTTACTACTAGTTCCTTATAAAGAACAACTAACTTTAAGAAACTAAAAATATTATCCAGATCTATCATTTGTAAGGTATTCATTGGTTAATATATAAATTGAACAGGAATAAAAAGACCATATAAATAAATTCAAAGAAGAAATGCATCAAAAAAGTAAGAAATGTAAGAAAATCAATATAAAGAAGAGAAAGTAAATACCATCAATTGGAATAATTTCCATCTTATTAACAAGTCAAGTTTTATTGGAATTAGTCAGATAATTATCATGTTGACAGCCGATATATCACCGCAAAACAGACCACATGAAACATTCACATGCAAAGTTTTAAGTTCCTGAGTGGAGTAGTACCCCTGAAGTACCAGCAAACATTGTAGGCACAGGCTACATGAGACCTTTTTAGGACAATTTTACATAGTCGACTTTTGTAAAGGAATTTGTCCAAAGGAAACATGGAGATGTTTCAAGAAGCATAAAAAGTGGTAACAAATGTCACATAGAATGGAAATGGTAAAATAAATTGACAATTTGGTACAATTTTATGCCTTATAAACAATAGAAAACAAAAGAATTTGAGACAAAAACAACTAGGTGAAAACCAGTATCTGTCACTGACCGTCAGTCACAGCCAAATAAAATCAGTTCAGGAAATTTAGCATTAAAACCATTAACTTTTTCAAGGAGTGATTTTAGGACTGTGTACAAAGTGATGGAATTGATTAAAAAAAGGAATTTTTGTGTACAATGGACAATATATTTTGCCTAAAAAATGAAAGAACAATTCCTTCATACTTTTAGAGCTTGTGTTTAATAATGCCTCATTTCTCTTCTATATACTTCACTACAAATTATAAACTAACATAAAATAATTTTGAATTGTAGTAGTTCTGAAAATCATGCTATAATTTCTATATAAAAACAATTTGAAGCCACTATATACTACCGCCAGTCAGAAATGTATTCAGCTTTCAAAAGCATGCACCATGGGACTGCCTAATTTGATCTAGGATGAGTGAAGCAATGCCAACCAATTACACATTGCTGTAGGTAAAGGTTTAAAAGAGTTGCTAGATATCCGTTTTTAAAAGAGGACAACAAACTGGACCTAAGAATAAAACTATAGAGCTAGTATTGGCAATTGGCAATAATTCAAAAAATCATGTTACAACATCTATAAAGAAGTTGAACCAATCAATTAACCTGTAACTTTTATTTCAGTATAGATTGCATGGAATCCATATCCATTGCTTTCTACAGTTGGAATAGTTGGTTCACTATTACCATATTTGGCTGCATTTAATAGAGAAAATATTAAATGAAACAAAGGCATTGTTATCTGAAATACACTGACACAAAGTGGCATATAGATTTGACAGTTGTGCCTTGGTGGAGAGCTTATTGTTGATAAAGTGCAGTGAATTGTTGGCGTGCATTAAGCATGTCATAATTCATGCACCTTGGTTTAGCACAAGAAAAACAATATAAATATTTTAAAAATTTTGAGTGTTAGTCCTACTCTCCCTTTATACCTTGTTATGTTTCAGTTCGTTTAAAAAATTACACACATATTTCTTAAACCTGTCTTTACACCTGAAGATGATTATTTACAATTTTATTTTGAAATAACACCTGTATATCTCATTGAGCAACTGTGATATTTTTACTATTTCTAAGACCTATATGGATGTGTTTTGATCATGAATGAGCATATATCTCCAGTACTTACAGAATATAAGGGCTTTTATTAATCTGGGTCCATAAAGACTGAACCTTCTAAGAATTTCTATAACAGGTATCAAAATCCCATTTTGTTATATAATATCTTTCTAATAATTCGTAATAAGGCAACAACCCTGTCAATTTATGTTTCAATTATACTGAATGTTAATTAATTAAGCTTTAACTTCTAATCATCAGTAACAAACTAGAAGTACTAAGTAATACTATCTGCATCAGCTCAATGTTATTTTATAGCACCATTATATTCCAATTACCTTTTGGATCCACACTAAATGAAACTTTATGTACTTTTGGTCTTTCTAGAAGCAAGTAAAACATGAAAATTGGTAAACTCTTTATGATAAAGAAAATCAAGTTGGCTAAGAAGCAAATACCATGCATATGATATTGATACTGTGATAATGTATGTATGTTTCTGTTTCATTGTTGATCAATGTCTATTTTCATGCAAATAAAACAAAACCTTACCAGATGTGTAGTGTTCTTATTTAACAAAAAAGTTCATAAAAAATAATATTTTTCAGACTTTCAATTTGCAGCTCTTTGGATATTTTGAATTAAACAGATAAAGAAAAGAATAAAATCAATTTTTAAATATTGTTAGTATAAAAAGAGAAAAATTGTATTGAAAGAGATGGTCAACATAGAAGTTTTATGAAATGAAAAGTTTGACTTGAATTTGGAATTTTGTCGAAATATGCATGTGTTTTTAAAGCACAAGTTCTACAGTGCTTTCACAATAAAAACAAACATTGTCCACATATACTAATGATGTGAACAAAAGATGTGGACACAGTAAATGAAAAAGATAGCTTGCCAGGCAAGGTAATATACGCCCACTGGCAGCATTTATTTCAAATAAAAACTTTTCAGTAAGGTTACAATAAGTGGAATGAATTATTCAACCTACCAACCTATTTTTTTCTAGGGTCTCTAGTTTCATTAAAAACTGTCAAGAATTGTACCTAATAGCAACTCATTAAATATTTTTCGGTATTTTTATGATTTGCAATAGGGTTCACCCTTAATAATATTTTGATATTTTTAATTCTTAATAAGGCTCATCCTTGGTTGATATTAAACAATTTCAGCGAGTTTGTCAAAAAGGAATGTTTAGAGTGTTCACAAGCCAAAAGTTGAAAGCGTTTTTGAAAACAGGCGCAATAACTGACACTAAATATTTTCCGATTTATCTGATTTTCAATAGGGTTTATCCTTGTGAGAAAACAAATACTAAAGCCAAGTTTCATCAAAATCCATTCAAAATTGTTCTTTCTAGAGTGTTTACGAGTTAAATTGAACGCGTTTTCAAAAACAAGGTCAATAACTTGTACTAAATATTTTTCCATTTTCAATAGGGTTCATCCTTGGGAGACAACAAATACTCCAGCCAAGTTACATCAAAATCCATTAAAAATTGTTCTTTCTAGAGTGTTTACAAGCTCAAATTGAACGCGTTTTCAAGAACAAGGGCTATAACTGACACTAAATATATTTCTATTTATTTGATTTATAATAGGGTTCATCCATGGGTAAAAACAAATACTCAAGCCAAAGTTAATCAAAATCCATTAAGAATAGTTCTTTCTAGAGTGTTTACAAGCTAAAATTGAATGCGTTTTCAAGAACAAGGGCAGTAACTCATACTAAAATTTTTTTCGATTTTGCTGATTTTCAATAGGGTTCATCCTTGAGTTATAACACACTCTCACACCAAGTTTCATCGAAATCCATCAAGAATTGTGCCATGTAGAGTGTTTACGAGACAAAAATCGAACGCGTTTAAAAGAACAAGGGCAATAATTCATATTAGATATATTTTGATATTTTTAATTTTCAATTAGGCTCATCCCTTGCAATATCCAACAATTTCAGTGAGTTTTGTCAACATTGGTCATGAATTGTACCTTCTAGAGTGTTTATTAGCCAAAAAGTTAAACCCGTTTTCAAACACAAGGGCAATAACTGACACTAAATATATTTCGATTTATTTGATTTTCAATAAGGTTCATCCTTGGGTAAAAACAAATACTCAAGCCAAGTTTTATCAAAATCCATTAAGAATTGTTCTTTCTAGAGTGCTTAAAAGCTAAAATTGAACGCGTTTTCAAACACAAGGGCAATAACTGATACTAAATATTTTTCGATTTAACTGAATTTCAATAGGGTTCATCCTTAAGTGATTAGAAATACTCATGCAAAGTTATGTCAAAATCGCTCAAGAATTGTGACTTGTAGAGTGTTTACAAGGCAAAAATCCAACACATTTTATAGAACAAGGGCAATAATTCCTATTAAATATATTTCGATATGTGCTATTTTCAAAAGGGTTCATTCTTGGGTGATATTAAACAATTTCAGCAAGTTTCGTCAAAATCGGTCAATAACTGTGCTTTGTAGAGTGTTTACAAGCTAAAAATTGAACGCGTTTTCAAAAACAAGGGCAATAACTGATATTAATTTTTTTTCGATTTGACTGGTTTTCAATAGGCTTCATCCTTGGGTGATAACAAATACTCAGGCCAAGTTTCATTAAAATCCATTAAAAATTGTTCTCTCGAGAGTGTTTACAAGCTTAAATTGAACGCGTTTTCAAGAACAAGGGCAATAACTCATACTAAATGTTTTTCGATTTCGCTGTTTTTCGATAGGGTTTATCCTTGAGTTATAACATACTCTCACACCAAGTTTCATCAAAATCGGTCAAGAATTGCACTTTGTAGAGTGTTTACGAGCCATTCAAGAACAAGGGCACAAACTCATACTAATTTTTTTCCGATTTCGCTGATTTTCAATAGGGTTCATCCTTGCGTGATCATAAACACTCATATTAAGTTTCATCTAAATCCGTCAAGAATTACACCGTGTAGAGTGTTTACAAGCAATTGTGGACGGACGGACGGACGGACGGACGGACGGACGGATGTGGGTGACGACAATATACGCCCCCCATTTCATGTGGGCGTATAAAAAACAACTTTTTGTCTAAAACAGGATAACAAAGAAGAAAACTTCATAATAAAGTAAAAAGCTGGATTGTTATAGGCTGCGAATCGAATTTTACCTGCGTTGTTATTACTATTTGGTTCATCAGCCACATATGCTTGATTAGCTAAATTCAGAGAGATTACATTAAAAATAACATTCCATATGCCCACATAATAGTTACATGTTCCAAATTCCCAACAATTAATTTTTTACAAATATATCAAATATTAACCTTTCATTTTTCTCCTCAAAATTTCAGAAATATGAGACAAAAAGAGAAATATTTTGTATGTTTAAATTCGAAACCATGATTTATACTATTAGTACATGCCATGAGGAAGTGATAAATGTCAAGGGTCACATAATGTACCAACATAAAATTATCATGTTTAGCTTCTTTTATAGAGTGAATGAGTACACAAACAACATGCAGTTTAATAACAGACTGATTCAAGAGTTGATTAGAAGGTTCACCAACAAGATTTGAATTAGAAGTTGAACAGGGTGATGTCATAG
Organism: Nipponacmea schrenckii; assembly: GCA_030562195.1. Taxonomy (NCBI): domain Eukaryota; kingdom Metazoa; phylum Mollusca; class Gastropoda; family Lottiidae; genus Nipponacmea; species Nipponacmea schrenckii. Next base: position 50,012,404 of record JAUJPP010000003.1, on the reverse strand, counting down.
TGTGCTACCGAATATCGAAGAAAAGAAATAATTCATACCTTGATCTTCAAAACCTATTGGTACATTATTAGGTTCCACTAATGGTGAAGTATCTATGTTGTCAGAAGGCTGTGGATTTACATTGATCCCTGTAATAAAGATAATATAAATAATACATTTATCCCCACAATAACAGATGATTTACATGATCCCTGTAATACAAGGTAATGATTTTATATTGATCCCTGTTATAACAGATAATGATTTACATCTATCCCTGCAATAACAAATAATGATTTACATCTATCCCTGCAATAACAGATTATAATTTACATCTATCCCTGCAACAACAGATAATAATTTACATCTATCCCTGCAATAACAGATCATAATTTACATCTATCCCTGCAATCACAGATAATGATTTACATCTAACCCTGCAACAACAGATTATAATTTACATCTATTCTTGCAATAACAGATTATAATTTACTTCTATCCCTGCAATAACAGATTATAAATATAATTTACATCTATCCCTGCAATAACATATTATAATTTACATCTATCCCTGCAATAACATTATAATTTACATCTATCCCTGCAATAACAGATTATAAATATAATTTACATCTATCCCTGCAATAACAGATTATAATTTACATCTATCCCTGCAATCACAGATAATGATTTACATCTATCCCTGCAATAACAGATTATAATTTACATCTATCCCTGCAACAACAGATTATAATTTAAATCTATCCCTGCAATAACAGATTATACTTTACATCTATCCCTGCAATCACAGATAATGATTTACATCTATCCCTGCAATAACATATTATAATTTACATGTACATCTATCCCTGCAATAACAGATTATAATTTACATCTATCCCTGCAATAGCAGATTATAATGTACATCTATCACTGTAAAAGCAGATCATGATTTACATTGGTCCCTGTTATAACATATAATAATTTACATTGATCCCTATTATAACAGATAATAATTTACATTGATCCCTGTTTTAACAGATGATGATTTACAATGATCCCTGTTATAACAGATGATAATTTACAATGATCCCTGTTATAACAGATGATGATTTATAATGATTTATAATTATCACTGTTATAACAAATAATCATATAAATGGGGAAAACTCACTGAGTACAGTAAAAATAAAAAGTTTGCATAAATAATAACACAGGTAAATGTAAACATATTACAAAATAAATATAGTTTAGCTATGCTTGAGTAAGAGATATTTAACGCTTTGAATCTTATGAAATTTACTTGTCCTTGTCATTAATCATCATGAATTAAATGATATAAATCAAGGGCCATCCTTCTCCTAGGTAGTTGAATTAGTGACATTGTACTCTTTCAATATGCCTTACCATAAGACAATCAAATTAAGCTCAGTAATACCTTAAATGAGGGCAACATATTGCACCACTCAACAAGTAGCATGAACATCTGACAAGATTTAAGAGTACTTTTGGATCAATTTCTATTATTTTATAGATATAATCCAGGTAGCTTATGACAGTATTTGTACGTATCCAAATACAAGGATGATATTGTCAACATATAAATACAGGTTATCTTGACATAAAATACATACTTGTAATATTTATGTTATTTCCTTCCATGGTGATAAATCATCAACATATAAAACATACGCATCACAGTTTTATATTGAATACTGATATCAGCATCACCAAATTTGTATATATCCTTCTATTAAATATCCTCATACACTGCATTTAATATCAATACCACAAAATATTGTATTAATATTAATCAGTTGACATCATAATCATCATCACGAAATATTTATCATTTGTTATGTAACTTTTCTATTTTGAACCAACTAATTCTTATAAACTAACACCTATGTCCTCATCATCACAATTTCAAGAGAGAATGCATGTCAATAAAATCTACTTAAATTTTACTCAAACACCAATCAATTAAAAACATGCTAATTATGCAGCTAGTTGTAATTGTGCAATACTGAGGTATATATTCTCAATATAATCAATGTCTAGGTAGTAGTCTTCATAACAAATAGAACCAGTGAGTGGTTTTAGACCAGATTCATTCCAACAGTCAATTGATGATGATCATCCTCTCGAGGATTAACCAATTATTGAGGATAATATTAATATGATGATTGTTGGTGAGAATGATGTCTATTGAGAGTATCTATTATATATTATATTATATCATCACAAATAGTATTTCCTCTTTTCATTCACACATAATATCATATCTATAACACACATTTAGCACAAAATAATCCACAATTCTAGATAAATATGGTACAGTATGTATCAATTGTTGCTAGGGAACTATCTCAAACTCAATTAAACCTATCAAGATCATGAAATCTGTAATTTATAGCACTAAGTCTAGGTTACACATACTAGCCTTTCCTTTAATCTTAGGGTTAATTCCAAGTTATATTTTTTTGATCTCTTATCAAGTTACAATATATGAAAATCGAGTTCCACTATTCCAAGAGAACATCAGAATGCTGATAACCACTTTTGAATTTAATATTTGTAATCAGCGACATTTGATGGTTTTCAACAAGAGTTCAATAAAGACTAGGCAAACAGAAAGTAAAACTTAACTAGTATATCTGCAGATCTATGCCTATTGTCCTTTTCTTCACAAGTCAATCCAGCTTTTCAATGTGTCCAACATCCACTTGGTATGTCAGCAATTCTCATATAGCATAAGGAAATTAAACACGCCTCCGTGTATATCAATCTCCACTAGATGTATATATCGGTAAGTCAACAATTCAATTCATTAGTTATTCCAGGACTACCTACAATTTCCTCAAGCCTTTCTTCTCAAATCTAATTCTCTCATTAACTTTTAACAAGATCTCAGTTTCTATAGTTTTAATCATAACTCAATGAGGCAAATAAACTCCAATACATTTAATATTAACCATACCAATTATATTTCACTGGCCTGTTTAAATTCTGGACTTAGAGGGTAGAGGACAGTTTGAATGGTTTCACTATTTGATTTAGACTAGTATTTGAAGGGGAACATTCATTGATAAAGAAAAGTAAACATGAGAAAAAATACAGATTGAAAATTATAATAAATATTCATAGATTGCTAGTGTTTGAAGACCATATTGTCAATTACAGTTACATTATTGCTTTAGTTGACAGTTGGATGGTATGAAATTTGAAACTCAAGGCGTGGGTTGAGGACATTGCCAGAGCAGCACTCCCCCCTCCCCCTGTAAAAACACTACCATGGAGGAACTTATTCTCAAATATTCAAAAGTGCAGATATTGTAAATATCAAATCATCAAAAATTGTAGCTGGATAAAACTTTTTTGAAAATTACACCAGCATGACAACCAGATTATACCTTTTGTTGCCACCTACAATTCTACATCTAACAATGCTTCTGTGATTGTGAAATTCTTTTATAAAGAACTCCAGGATGCATTCCCTAATATCTATACCAAATGTTTGGTGACTGCTTACAAAAGGAATAAAAATCTGAGTAATATTCTTTCAGTATCTCCCTGAAGTAATCGCTTTTTATTTTTTTTTATCATTGCTTTATCTTGTAAAGAGGAGAGCATCTCTTATAAGACCCATAACAGCACATGGTTATTAGTAAACTGTTATCTAGTTATATATCCAAATAAGTAATGAGGTAATTCATAATTAGTCATGTATATTTACTTCTTGTGTTATTCATTAATCAACTCAAATACCAAATACTCTACATATCTTATAACTAAATTCTTTATAAATTTACTAATAGTACTTATTCCCTGTAAATTATATATAGTACATGTACAACATAAGTTTTAAAATAATGCTAATCTGGCAACAAATAGAAAAAAAAGACAACTGGATAAAAAAAAGCTATCAAATGTATGCCTCGACCAATTGTCTTCCTTTTCCTTTCATTGCCAGATTAACATAATTTGTTTGATAAACGACAATATTTTAAGTTTCTGCAAATCATCTAAGATCTTCAAGCACACTTTTAATAAGGCATAAAAAAAATTAACTTTTATGTATTGGGGACAATTTATGGTTTATATCTGCATCATTCTAAGTTTCCTTCAAATGTTTTTAGCATTAATTATATACACTCCAAAAGGTTCATGGCTAAACATCATGGACAGATATTTATACTATTGAATGTGTCTGATTAATGCTTAACAAATTGTTTTATTCCTCCTTAGAAGTATGTATTAGAAAAAGATTAATGTTCCTTAAGTTCCCTATGTTATTCATATTTTTTAAAATTACACTGTAACTAAAATAAAATAAACAAATTCATATGGAAAACAATTACTAACTTTATGATATGAGTCTATGCGTTGAGCGCATTTCAACCAGTATTCTCTGGTCTTTATCAAGAAATGAATGCTTGATAAAGTCCATGCTGATTGAAACGTCGCTCAAATAAAGTTAGTAACCGTTTTCCATAAGAATTTGTTTATTATATCCAACACCTTTACTAAATGCTATTTAAAGATTATGCACAGTAATTGTTTTCATATGTAACATTGTTGTGTCATGTCAAAATTTCTACAACCTATTCTACTTCAAATATATATATCTTACATTAAATTAAAGTAGTTTTTTAATTGAAGTTAAAGATTTAGTAGCGAGTTGTGTATGTTAAGAAGGGTTTGTATCTGTGCTACTGATCCAGGTGTATCTGTGAGTTATGTCAGATATGAGAAACAAAATATCTAGTGGTGATTACATTTTATAACCTTTCCATATCAAATATCTAATCTAAGTGACATCATAAGTAACAGTACAAGCTTGTCTCCCTAGAGTATCATAGAATAATATGGTCAACCACTAACAGTATTTAGTCATTTGGTAGTAGAAGTCATATACAGACATTCTCTAGTGATATACACAATGGTATTGATTTTATGTAAATACACAGATTTTATATTCTCAAACTGTATTATTATTCATTCACAAACAAATAACACAAAGTTAACCAGTTGTTTTTCATAGTGAAAGGTCACATCATAAAACATACACCATGCAGTGTGCAATTGCTCATTATCCAGGTTTTGATTAATGGATGCAGTCAACCGCAGCCCATCATAGAAGGTGACAAAATTATCTCAAGGACACTGCTCTATATCAAAACCACAAACCATATACATTGAACAAAATTCGAAAAAAAAAAATCAATTCCAGCAAGATTAAAAGTCTACCTACATCTTGATCTAACAGAATCCTTGAAAAATGTGCACTTTCAGATAATGTTTTTCTGAACAACTTTTCAGGGAAATCATGTTTTAAATCATTTAAAACAAAAATCTCTTACACAGTGCTTTGAGGATACGCATTCTAAGAAAACGTTTGCCAGGTTCCCAGCCTAATAGTAACCGACTTTTTTACATAAAGCTAGGGTAAGCTGACATTTATAAAATGAATCAAAATAAACTGTGAACAGCTCCGAGCGTGGCAACTATGCGTTATCCCATGGATTTCGAACATTTTGAAACTTCTAACCTGCTAGCTTTCAATTCCGGTACTTTTCAGCCTCCAATTGTGGAACAAGCGTAACAATATTGTTAGATCTATAGACAGCTGATGTCAAGGCCATTCTATATGGAAAATTTCAAGGTCATTGAAGGTGAAGGTCACAAGATTTAGAATTTCAAATTTTTAAAAAATTCAAACGGGCATAAATAATAAATGACGGACTAATTAAATTTTAAAGAAAATTTGCCATTCTCGGAAAAATGGCGCATGCACAACTAGCAATTAGAATTTTTTTCTTCTCGGGGGATACAAATTATTTTGTATAGCTAATATATACTGTTTTTGCTTACATTCTTGAATTACACGGGATGTAGGGTCGCCTGAAATGAGATAAAAAACCGGAAGTCCCCACGCCCAAACCGGAAGTGATCAAAAAATTTTGATGATATATTTTTAATTGTGTTGCGTATTTATCTATATCCTGTAAATTTCAGATCGATCCGAACATTAGAGCCCGAAAGTGTAATATAACCGTCCAAAATTGCAAAATAGTCAGATTTCGGTGGGCTATAAAACCGGAAGTTAATATTTGTCATGCAATATCAGCACATCTATAGACAGCTGAGGTCAAGGACATTCTACATCTCAAATGTCAAGGTCATTGAAGGTCAAGGTCACGAGATATAGAGTTTTAAATTTTTGAAAAATTCGAACAGGCATAAAAAAAATTCAAATTCGAAAATCAAAATTCTGTTCCAACATTTTTTAGATAAAGTATCAAGGTTTTGATAGAAATCATAAAAATCGGTCAATAATTGGCGGACTTATTAAATTTTTAAGAAAATTTGCCATTTTTGAAAACTGCGCATGCGCAACATTCAATTTAATTTTTCTTCATCTCAGGGGATTAAAATCATTTAGTATAGCTTAAATATACTGTTTTTGTTTAGATTCTTGAATTACATGGGAAGCAGGGTCGCCCGACATGAGACGAAAAAACCGGAAGTCCCCACACCCAAACCGGAAGTGATCAAAAAATTTTGATGATGTAGTTTTAATTGCGCTGCCTATCTATCTATATCCTGTAAATTTCAGACCGATCCGACTATTAGGGCCCGAGCTAGCTTGAAATCTTATTTGCATATTATGCAATTAGCCACTTTCGGGTTAGCGAAAATATTATGTTAGATATTCATTTTTGATTCCAGCCCATATAAAAACCATTGGTGAAAACAAAAATAGTCTATCTTTTTCCGTTTGGGCTAGCGAGCTTCCCAAAAAAAAAAAAAAAAAAAAAAAAAAAAAAAAAATAATCCGAACGAAAACAAAGCGTGACAAATTTTATTTGCCACGCAATAATCTGTTTCACATAGCTACACACACAGCAATGTTCTTTATTGAAGGAACAATATAATTCATTTTCAGTTTTTTGAAAAATAGTTTAAAATCAACTGAGCTTACTATAGACACTATAAATAAATAGAACCTTAAACATCAACAAAGCTTTTACTTCAAAATAAATGACAAGGCTATATTTACTTTTAAATATTCTGAAGCTCACATAGGACATACCTGGCAATAAGAAAACAGCATAGTCAGTAAGTGAAAATGAAAAAAAACAAAAAATTGTTGGCACTAGAGGAATAGTCAGTTTTTGTACACTACAATTAGATGCCTGGAGCCCGTTTCACGAAAACTTAACTAGGATAATTTTAGTGTTCCAATGATTAGATTGGTCAATCACTAAAATTAAGTTTTTATTAACCAATCAGGTTACTGTATTTCTAAAAATCTTGATTGTATCTTTGTTAAAATTTTTTGAAACAGGTCCCAGCCCACTTCAAATTGGTGCTAAAAATTTTTGTTGTGTCTGTTTATTGTTGTTAAATAAAAACGATAATTGAAATCAGAACATGTTTTGTGTTATTGTAGTTTTAATCAATAAAGTGTCATTTTCACACACAATTCTCATTCATCAATCTATGGCAGAAAAATCATGGTTTAATATTTTATTTAGGTATTGTAAGTATTAGTACAGATTTCACTGATTTCAGACAATTTGTTATATTCAGTATATTTCTTAAAGAAATTATCAAGTAATTTATATCAATGTTGAAAATTAAAATGATGCTAAAATTGAAACATCTTAGTCCTTCTTTCATAATTGTTGTTTTGTTGCAATGATGTGATTGTGAGTTGAAAGCCTTAAGGTAAGAAACTTCTAATGCCATGACCAGCACTTTCGACTATTAATGTTAATAATGTATTAATATTAATTAATGTTGACTATTAATCCCTTCTGCCATATACCTTAAAGACCTACCTATCTCTGCACTACAGAGAGCAAATTGGAATATTCTTATGACATAAATAAACCAATTTCAGATAGTTCTAAAAAAACAACTAATAACAAGATTTTTAAGTTTATAGATACAGGGTCAGTATAAAAATAAATAACTCTCAGACTACTTATAAATTACCTTCTTCCATCATCTCAAATCCTATAGGTCTTACACCAGTTGACATCTTGTCAATTTAACAGATTTCACACTTTTTAATATAAAATATAATTTAACTTCATCCAAAACTCTTCATTTAACTTAAACCATCTGAAATTGAAAGAATAAAATTTAACCATCTTAATTTGATAAAATACATAACATGGAATTGAAAGTTACACTTGTTAGTAAATATTATTACTATTGTAAAACATGCACAGAAACAGAGCCAGATTGTCAAAATTAACAATTGATATCCACAGCTGCACTTTACCTACAAATTTATTTCAAACAATTAAGCTTTGTGTCCAAAAGGTGATGAGGATGAGCTAGCAAAAAAAATTACTTCGTTGATTTGTGTTAACAAATTATTGAATAACTTTCCTACCCAGAGGCAATTCCAAACTATTCCTACTATTTTGAGACTAGATTGTAAAAGCCTACTGTTATCATATCTATATTTTCCCCTAAGTATTGTAAGTTGTACCCTATCTTACCCATACATATTTAAACAGATAATATACATTGTGAAATATCTAGTATGAAAAGAATAATTAATTCAAAGATTTCAAAATAGGCCAAAATATTGCACATTCAAAAGGTTAATACCTATTCTGCTGTCATAAATAAATAAAAACTACCGGTATGTTATTTTGAAAATGTTTCGTTATATAAATCAACACACAGAATATTTCACACTTAAAATCAATGTTAACATAAAATCTTAAATGCATGTTTAATAACTCCTGAACCAATTACATTCGATATTTGAATCATTTGTTTATTTTGTAAATCTCTACAGAAGTAATTATTGTATGAATATTTTTCAGTAGGCCTACTGGTAAATAATATTCTATTTGGTTGATTTATTTTCTTACCAGAAACCATAATGTAGGTTCTACTTGTGACATAGGCAGTGCCTCTATCGGAGGGTTTCTCCTACAATATCTACTCTAGAGATTTGATTAGATTAGGTTGAAAGGTAACAAGTAACTATTCAACAGACGGCACTGGCACAAAGTGGAGTTCACTATTGTTAAGGTTAATATGTTATAACTACTTAGAATAAGCATTAGCCTTTTTATCATCTTAGAAACAGAAATACTCTATTCACATGAAATCATTATGTCATTCACTATCAGCTCTACACAATATGTAACTGATCAAGATTATATTGAGCTTATATATCGTTATGGCTTTGATTGTATTTTAGGGAATTTGTTTTTAGAATATGTGTTCAGATAATAAATAAATATTACCAGGTGTATTGTCTTGATAAAGCCACAGGGAAAGAGGTATGAAAAGAAGTTAAACTAACAAATTCTCTTTTGTAATAACTAGCATCATCTGCTCCAAACTTGATGTTGTTAAAATGACTTACAAAAAATATTCTAAAACTTAGTAGGCTAAGTAGCATAGGACTTAGACTATGAATTCTACTTAAAAAAAAAGTTTATAATCGCCTTCTTAAATCAATGCCCTACCGGTAGGCCTACATCTAATTTTGATTAAAATTTCAATGAAAAGCTAGCTAGATATAGGCTATTATTAAGCATTTAAAATATCCCTGACTAAGTAGGCCTATTCACCAGTAGCCAATGTAGCCTAGTAGTAATAAGTCCTTTCACCTAAACTAAAATGTTAAAATGCTTACTTACTTCAAATATTTTGTAATTAATCATCTAGGCCTATATGCCTACATTTCCAAGAAAAAAAAATGCTAGTCTTATTTTAGACAAAGAAATCTATTTCAAAACTGTCTGTAGTAGCAGATCTAACACTTCACATTTTGAAGATTTTAACTCCCCTATCTTTACTATAAATAAGTATTAGGCTAGTTTTGAGGCTACCCTACTAGTAGACGAAAGGGGCTATGCTAATTTCTGCTTAAAAATAAAGTAGGCCTACTCGTCCCACACTATATCAAGATAGATAAGATTTTTATATAGATATTGTTCTCTGTACTGGAAGTAGAAATAAATCATATTTGCATATGATATAATTGTATTTTACTGTACCTGACATCTTGTCTTGATTTTGATATTTCAGCGCTTGTAATGTTTTGGTTGAGTTGTCAAACTTATTTACGTTGGGTCACTCCCAATCTGGGCATGGAAATTCCCTCGACCAGAACGAGCCTCGATTTTAGATGTTACTATATTTAGATATCATGTGACCAGCGCTAATATTTTCTATTTTTAGCTCATTTATTAGCTTTTGTATGGTTTTAAAAGCATCCTTCCGTCTAAGTTTTTTTTTTAACTTTGCCCGTACTTTGCGGGATTTGTGAAATTGTGAAGTTTTTTAAATAAGCTTAGCACCCATCCAGTAAATTATTCCACCTTTATCATTCACATTGTACATAATGAAAAGTAATTTAGCCACTTTCAGCTTCCTCATAGAATCGTAGTGGATATTTACCACGGGCCGTGGTAAATAGTCTGTCACTACACATTCGGTAGTGTTGTACTATTTTAAGCTATTTAAGAACGAATTTCTTCTTAGATTTAATGATTTTCTATTGAATCACACATAAAATTACAAATGCCGTCGTCTAATTCGGGATTCAGTGTGTTTTGTAACTGGAATTGTGTGTTTTCTAATCGAAGCGATAATTCAACTGTCCGCCATATTGTGCGTATTGTTATATACACCAGGTGAAAATCCCCAGCCTATGAAATATTGTATGCCCTTAGATGTGCGTTTAGAATCATTAATAGTAGAGAAAACATGGATACGCGAGTTTAACAGTATGAATACATAACTTTAAATTATATTTCAAAATCAATGCTAATAAATTTCAAATTTTTTTTTATCATACACAGACCCGTGGTAAATACAATACAACACGTGGTAGGGGTTGTAAGCTAACTTCTAAATACAGACCCGTGGTAAATAAGATAAAACAAGTGGTAGGGGTTGAGAGGTAACTACTACTGTATATACAGACCCGTGGTAAATAAGATAAAACAAGTGGTAGGGGTTGTAAGCTAACTTCTAAATACAGACCCGTGGTAAATAAGATAAAACAAGTGGTAGGGGTTGTGAGCTAACTTCT